>OZ024907.1:94265927-94623427 GCA_964017125.1 Flabesymbios commensalis
CTTTCAGATTATGTGTTACCTGGGAAGAGAATTGCAGACACAAAAGGACGTAAATACGGCATTCAGAAGGGTATTGTTCATTTATTGTTTGCGTCTTTAAAATATTTTGTGATGGCCCTACCTAAATGTTCGGTCATGTTTCCAATAGCCGATCCACAGGCATGTTCAAAGTAATTATACTTTCGGCTATAGTTGCAATGAGTCGTGGATTAGTTTGTCAAGCTGATACTATTTTAATCACACCTAGTTTTGGATACGGCCACAATGATTTAGTGAGTTGTTGAAGTGTCATCCTCAAATATGTCAGTCATTTCGTGTAGATTAAAAAGCTTGGTACTAATGAAAATGTGATCAAGGCCGGTCCGTATAGATGATCTGTTACAGGTGTTTTATATTAGGCCTACATTACATAAATTCGTCATATTTCTACAATAACTATTTTGTGTCGTTTGTTGAAATAATAATTAGTGTCTAACCAAGCTCTGTCAACTTCGCCGAATTATCACTTCAGTTCTAAACAAAATGATACATAGCTTATTGTATTATAAGTAAGATAATCATATTAAAACATTACAAGGTTCATATGAAATGTGTTCGGATACTAGGTCATATTTTATCAAATGCATTTCTTTTCAAAGCAATAAATACACTTTCAGAAAATGTATCAGCTTGACAGAGAATTAGAGAAACAAAATAGTGAAAACACGGCCTCAAAGAAGGTATTGTTTGTTTTCCTTATGTCATGTTTATATGAGAGTAAATAGTAGAAAAAACAGATGAGGTGATGTAATTGTATTTAATATATGATAATATTGCATTAAATGGATCACAACGTATTTTATTCTCACAAAGCGGTAATACTTTAGGCGAACATATTATATGCTGTATAATATGTTCATAAATGTTTTACATCGAATAAAATATTTTAAATCAGTAAAAATATGTCAATGGTATCTATTAAATATATATTATAATAAAACATGGCAGCAAGTTTACATCATTGTATGGAATTTTGTTGTTTTGATGACAGACATAATGAAACAAAGATTACTGTAAAGATTTACTTTAAAAAGGATATAATCTGGGAGCTTGACAGTTATTATTTTAAAATTGACCATAATGCTGCCTCACACTAGATTAAGTTGATAATTATTGTGTACACAGAGAGCGAATTATTGTGTACACAGAATATTTACAACAGTTCACAGAATAGTCTAAATGTCAATGTACTAGTGACATTGTCACGCTTAAGAATCAATGAATTGGTTTTAAATTGAAAAGACGTGACAGAGTTTGAACCATTCACTTGTAGAAACAGGAAAAACTATACAAAGAAGCGCAGACGCAACATGATTTGAATGCCAGAGCAAAGGAAGTATGTACATTAACATAAACATATAACCGTTGCTATCAGTGTTCCCAAACTACATACATCGTTCAACGAATAGATTCGTACATTCATATACATTTTTGATTTGTTTAGCATTCGTACGGCGTCACATAAGTTTGCAAAAACCTTCCTAAGAAATTGTCAAAGGTACTGTTTAATTTGTTCAACTTCAGAAGAGTAATAACAAATTGATGAATCATTGTGGCATGCTTATGATCACCATAGGAATAATGGTGCTGTTATGGACACCTGTATTTCTGTACTATAAAAAAACAATGACCCATATGAACGCTGTAAACGATTTTGGCACCATTTCTAACAACTCTATGAATACCGTAAGAAAGCCCCTCAGCGTAGGGTGGACGTACGATCGCCTTAGGAACACCCTGCGGACTACGTAAGAGGCTAAGTTGTTCCTACGGAGATCTTGCAGCGCTTCTACGAACGCCATACACAGTTTGGCTGCCTAATTTTGTTGTCCTTCGTAAAAATTAGTGTGGCATTCACACGAATAACTTATGAGCCCTCGTATCACATCTACAAGTCTATCTAGGAGTCCTCGTATCACACCTACAAGTCTATCTCAATCTTCTCCTAAATGACAGCCTAGCCAGCTTAGGAGCCCTCGTATCGCACCTACAAGTCTATCTAGGAGCCCTCGTATCACACCTACAAGTCTATCTCAATCTTCTCCTAAATGACAACCTAGCCAACTTAGGAGCCCTCGTATCACACCTACAAGTCTATCTAGGAGCCCTCGTATCACACCTACAAGTCTATCTAGGAGCCCTCGTATCACACCTACAAGTCTATCTAGGAGCCCTCGTATCACATCTACAAGTCTATCTAGGAGCCCTCGTATCACATCTACAAGTCTATCTAGGAGCCCTCGTATCACACCTACAAGTCTATCTAGGAGCCCTCGTATCACACCTACAAGTCTATCTAGGAGCCCTCGTATCACATCTACAAGTCTATCTAGGAGCCCTCGTATCACATCTACAAGTCTATCTAGGAGCCCTCGTATCACACCTACAAGTCTATCTCAATCTTCTCCTAAATGACAACCTAGCCAACTTATGAGCCCTCGTATCACACCTACAAGTCTATCTAGGAGCCCTCGTATCACACCTACAAGTCTATCTAGGAGCCCTCGTATCACACCTACAAGTCTATCTAGGAGCCCTCGTATCACACCTACAAGTCTATCTAGGAGCCCTCGTATCACACCTACAAGTCTATCTAGGAGTCCTCGTATCACACCTACAAGTCTATCTTAATCTTCTCCTAAATGACAACCTAGCCAACTTAGGAGCCCTCGTATCACACCTTCAAGTCTATCTCAATCTTCTCCTAAATGACAACCCAGCCAACATAGGAGCCCTCGTATCACACCTACAAGTCTATCTCAATCTTCTCCTAAATGACAACCTAGCCAACTTAGGAGCCCTCGTATCACACCTACAAGTCTATCTCAATCTTCTCCTAAATGACAACCCAGCCAACTTAGGAGCCCTCGTATCACACCTACAAGTCTATCTCAATCTTCTTCTAAATGACAACCTAGCCAACTTAGGAGCCCTCGTATCACACCTACAAGTCTATCTAGGGAGTCCTCGTATCACACCTACAAGTCTATCTTAATCTTCTCATAAATGACAACCTAGCCAACTTAGGAGCCCTCGTATCACACCTACAAGTCTATCTAGGAGTCCTCGTATCACACCTACAAGTCTATCTCAATCTTCTCCTAAATGACAACCTAGCCAACTTCGAAATAAGGGTGTAAGAAACAAAACAAACTATGTGAAACAAAACCTACATTGTACGAACATTGTAGGATCGTCTTAGGGACACCCTAAAAACTACGGACGGTGTTATCAGATTTTCTATTTCAAAGCCTAATAATGACTCATTGACATGTTCTTACAGCGTTTGTAGCAGTTACATAGGATGTTTCTATGGCGATCGTACGTCAACCCTACGACAATGGGTTTTCGTGAGGCGTTCATGGAGTTCTTAGACATTCCCAAGACCTTTATACTTAATTAATAACATAATACAAAGGTTTTTTATGGCTGCCTTGCGGTGCCGGCAAGATATGGGCCGAACTGCTCCGAAAATCGTTTGTACACCGTTTGTATGTGACCAACGTATTACCTTAGATTGTACGTAAGATTATATGTTATATTAGACCTAGATTAGACACTAATTGTTATGTCTAATACATTTATTTATTATGAGCTGTACCGAAAAGTGCCCTCAATTTCAAAATTAGATGTTATATTGATTTTTTGTTTAATTGACGGTATTATATATATTGTCCAAATTGAAAATATGCAGTTTGTATTGAGGATTCGCCTTACAATTTTTTTTTTTAATCCATGGATTGAAATGGTGTTAATTTAATTCATTCATTCTATATTTGATTCAGTCAGTTTCAGTCAGTTAATCGGCCAACCAGTCAGTCAGTAGGTCTGTCGGTTGATATAATAGGCCAGACAGTCACCCAGCTAGACTGGCAAGGAGGTAATTTGAAGACATAGGCAGTTTATCGGGTGTTCATGCCCAAATTTGATCTTTCAAAAATATGCAAATATATGACCATGCTAGGTCATAATGTTTTAACATAATGTTTTAACATTACCCATCTACAGGACTAACACATTTAGTTTTTTTGGTTATAACAAATCCCTAGAGTACTGACATGTAATTCTGAAAGTATCATGCTCATATGTAGACACAATTTGTTGGTGCTTTTAGTCATACAATATACTTGCTAACTGTCAAATTAGGAGGATTAACATTTGCTCGTGATTTTTAATACCCGAAAAAGGTACAGCACTCCAAGGTGTACAATATACTTTTTTAAATGCGTGTTTTTATGTTATAAGGAAATCAAGAATGTCACAAAGAGAGCAGAAGCTACCGATGTAAGTCTGTGATTAGTTTAGTTTAATTAACTATGAAAATTAATGACACGCAATGTTCAAGTGAGACAACATGATGTCCCAATATGTTAAAGCATTGTGAATTCAAGCTGCGTCTCGTCACGTAGTTTTGAGGGTGAAACTCTTTCATATTCACTTCCTTTTTTAATTCTTATCGGACATTGACGTTTTTGTTGCAAGAACATGCTCTCTTTTCCTTATTGTTGTGCTTATCTCATTTATCATACAATAATGACATGTGATGTATATCTTGATTTATCATTTACATTCCTGTTTAATCCTGGTCACAACTTAGTAACACTTCTTATATTATGTGCATATACGTTAATTATAAAAGAAAATATGTTACCAGTGCATCAAAATTATACAAAATCGAGCATGCATGCAACATTAACAAGGGTAGTTATACATTTCGTGATAATTGTTTTTCTCAATTAATCAATATTTTGAATAACACTTATACTTATGCGCAGATATATTAATGATTATATACATGCTTAATGCTTGATACATGTTATCAGTATATCTAATTAAGACAACATGGAGCATGCATGAAACATTAAAGCTATAGTCCCTAATAGGTTTTTTCGATTTAGGCACTTTAACGAATTTTCAAGGGGACCTACATAATTTATTTTGATAGCATGATAGCAAATGATTCCCCAAAAAAATATGTTATTCCAATAGAAATTGGCTGACACCAAGTGAAAAAGGGAATAAAAGCCACGTGGCTTTTATTCCCAATCGGCCATTGTCGTCTGCAAGGTACAGATTCTTCTTGACCTTATGACATTAAACGTCACAGTCACGTGGGGGTGTTTCTGACCTTTGCATTGCATTCTGGGATGCTTCGACACAGTTCAGTGATAGTTGTGTGATTCAAAATGGATGACAACGATAGCAAAGATGGCAAATCAAATAAACGTGGAAGACCGGTCATGTACACTGATAGCACCAGAAAAAAACGCAGAGCTGAACAAGAAAAAGATCGTCGGAAAAACATAGTTAATATAGGAAGACAAAAAGATCGTTGGGACGAACTGCGAATGAAGACAGGCCATGTCACGAATGAAAGTTTCGCAAGTCAATTGATGGACAGGTGAGTGAAATTAAAATCTGAACCTAGTCGACAACACTTGTCAACAGTGTCAGTGGGACCGGTAGGCCCAGCCCCAGTGGCTAAAACAGGTTTCCTCGGAGAGGACGACACGGCAATTGTAGCCCTGGTGTAGGCCTACCCCAGTCAGGCCAGGCCCAGTCAGGCCAGTGGCAGTGCCACTGCCAGTGCCAGGGCAGTGGCAGTGGGACTGTCACCTGGCATGCCTGGTCAGTGTCAGTGTCAATCATGTGACTGACCCTGCCCTGCTGGAGTGCCAGTGAGTGCTGGCCTTGGCAGGCTGGGGCTGGCTGGCCCAGCCTAGGCTCCTGACTGTCACTGTGCTAGCCTTAGGCTTAGCCGCATTTGCGTAAAGTAGACCTCAATCCTCTGTCACGAAATGTTTTAACCATTATTATCTAACGTTAGGCCTACTACTACATGTCAAATGGTGTAACTTTTGAACTATAGTCTGTCCGACGGTGGGAAATGGTCCAAAATGAAAGTGAGCTTTTCGGTATCCAGTAAGTCAATTCGCAAGGCATTGTCACGAAATTTTGTAACCATTATTATCTAACGTGTTAGTCATTTGGCAACAACCCTGAAAATTTCAAAAGTTAGACCATTTGACATGTGACGGGATTCTGAGAATAAACTGGAATGGAAGTAAATGGGTTTATACATGTTATAGAGGAGCGTCATAAGTAGACATTTACTACATGTCAAATAGTCTAACTTTTGAACTATACAATATTTTTTTACGAAATTTTCAGGATCGATGCCAAATGACTAGAAAATAGGGTTTACAAAATTTCATAAAAATCGCTTGAGAATTGACTGACTGGATACCGAAAAGCTAACTTTCATTTTGGACCATCCTCCACCGTCGGACAGACTGTAGCCCCGGGAGACACAATTGCGTCTCCCGGGGCTATGGAAATTCCATTTAGCATTTCAAAAGTTAAACCATTTGACATGTCATGCAGACTCTAACGCCAACGGAGTAACCCTAGACCCAGGCCTAACACAATTCTGAAAATAAAATATCATGAAAATCGCTTGAGAAATGATCGACTCAATACTGAAAAGCTAACTTTCATTTTGAACCATCCTCCACCGTCCGACAGACTATTAGCTGAAATGCTAGTTATAATTTGAAATTTACTACATGTCATATGGTCTGACTTTTAAACTATGACTACGTCATATTTTTTCTTTCTTGAAATTTTCAGGGAAGTTGCCGTAAGACTAGACAACAATGCTTGACAAATTTCATGACAATCAAAATAAAATTGCGTGAGTAATTGGCGAAAAGCATGCATCGCAAAATTGACAGGTTTTAAGTGACTTTTACTTTAGGCCTACCACTAATACCAGACTATAGACTAGACTCCAGTCAAGTAGAAGCTTTTAGATCTCTATACTATAGATAGGCCTATGTCTGATGGTGGAAGCTGGTCCGAAAGGAAAGTTAGTTTTTCGTTATCTGCTTAGTCAATTCTCAGCCGATTTTTATGAAATTTTGTTATTTGTAAACTCTAGGCTATTTCCTAGTCACTTGGCATCTATCCTGAAAATTTCGTATAAAATATTGCGTAGTTCAAAAGTTAGACAATTTGACTTGCAGTAAATGTCTATTTAGGACGCTATTCTATAAAACCATTAGAGGGGTCTAACCATAGATATTCCAGAAATATCTATGAACTTCATTCCGGTTTATTCCCATAATTGCGTTGCATGTCAAATGGTCTAATTTTTGAAAAACAATGGGATTTTGCTAAACTTTCAGGGTGATCGCAAAATGACTAGATAAAAGTGGTTACAAAATTTTGTGACAATCGCTTGAAAATTAACTGAGTAGATACCGAACTTTTTGGACCATCCTCCACCATGTCCACCGTCAGACACACTGTAGCCTAGACAGTCAATTCTGGAGTGATTCTCATCAATTTTTTTTTTATACTATTATTCAACTCACTTAAAAATATTTTAACTTGCAAAATCCTTTTTTTGTTATGTATACTGATATTCCCGAATTTCATGTAATATCGCTCACCGCTCTAATAATGAATGACTTGCACCTGTCCTCATACATGACAAAGAAAGGATCAGGCAGACTAATGTATTTTTTGTGACTTTCAAAGTAGAATGCAGTTAAAAAATTGCAGAAAACGTGGTTCGCGATATTGGGCATACTATTTACAGTACGATTTGCAGTAAATTGATAAATATTGCCGCCCCTCTATTAACCAATTAATTTCATTCAAGTTAATTCCACAATGTGTTAGGCCTACATATCAAATTGTCTAGACTAACTGAAATACTCACTGGAATTTTGCGAAATTTACAAGGATTGTGCCAAATGATTAGATTAGTAATGGTTACAAGAGGTAGTGAAAATCGCTTGAGAATTGACTGAGCAATACCCGAAAAGTTTACTTTCATTTCTGGGTGAGCGCTAGCGCTCGCCACATCGCCAAATGCTAAACAATTTTTCCTGTGGCTAACATTATTTGGGCCTCTCTCGCGACAGACAATTGATTGTGGCGAAAGATGAACAAGCACAATTCGCTGATCATGAGCCCACGTGCACAGCCAGTGACTGGCTGCACTGTAGCTTTTTGTTTGTGGCTAAAATATTCTCATGTGGCTAAAGGGAATTAGGTCACTTTAGCCACAGCCACTGGCTGTGGCTTATTCAATTCGCATCCTAGCGCTCACCTACATTTTGGATAAGATATGTTTGACAATATCGCCCACCACTTGCACATAGTAACAGGCAATGTAAATTATATTTTGAAACCGAAAAAAAAGGCATCAACAGTCGCCGCATAAATTGAAAAGTTGAGGGTGCACCAATTATAATTTTCAGATTCACCTTATTGATGGACTGCATAAATTCTTTAGGGCAGTGGATATAAATGGTGTGGGGGGGGGGGGGGGTTGATGAATGAGTTACTTGGATGGGGCACCAAGACAATGGTATGTAGGGCCTACTGTGTACACAGTAGTCATATTTCTGTATTTTCCTAATGAAATTATTTTTGCACATAGGTGGTCATGTAACCTTGCTCACCTAGTTAAACAAAAGTAGGCCCTATTTATTTCCTATTTCATTTACATTTCATCAGCCAAATCAATATAAATGACTAGTTTTTAATTCTTGTAAGTTTTTGTAATTATTCTTCTTTTTTTTGCAGGTTTGAACATTTCTGTGCTTCTACACCAGGAGGTACCCAATACATGAGTACTGCACTATCTTCACTGTCTAGTGTTGATAGCTCGGCATCAATGTGAGCTCATATTTGTCTGCAACAAATTTTTAATCTCTCTTTAGATTATCTGAAACTTTAATGAAACACATGTTTATAAGCATTGTGTGATAAATAATGAATGTAGATAAATTTAATATTAACCCTTCTCACTCATTGTGAATTATGCCTCCTGAATACTACTACATAAGGGGAAAATTGGTGAAAAAATATTAATTAGCAATTTTTTATGTTATTTTTAATTGCTAGACACCCTAGTCGTTGATCCATGTCATAGTCATTAGCAAGTGGGCATAATTGAATAACATTCTACTATGCGATGCGATACTGTACACATTTCCCCTTGATTACTGTTTCCATATTTTCACTACTTTTGTCTTATCTGTAGAGGTGTTGCTGGAGTATGCAAGCTACCTAGTTCAAATGAGGAAATTGAAGCAACTGATTCTGGACCTACACCGACACTAAATTTGAAGGGCAAATTTGGAAAGAAAATGTGAGTAGATCAATAATAACTGAACAAGGAATGTGTGACATAGCTGAGTGCACAACCAATTTGTAATACTACTTATTATAGTATTGACTGAATACATTAAAAACATCATAGCTTTTGTTTCGCCATAATCATGATAATACTTGTATTCCTAATTGTTCATATGTGCATTGTATGTTTACAAGTAGCACTCTCTAGTTACAGTTTTAACCAATCTTTATTTATTCTTGTGTTGTTTAGGCTTATAAAATAGATTGATTATGATTTATTTTCATCAAATTAGGTACCGGTACTTTATACATGATGTATGCATGTAGCATTTTGCTCTGACATTTCGAATGAAGAGTGTCAAAAAGAGTCTCTTTTTACATTTAGTGTTACTGATAATTCTCTTTTATTACTGCACAGGCTCATATCTGAAAAAGAAGAACCTGCAATAAATCAGTCATCATCATTCATTCATCCAGATAATTTAGAGTAGGTATATACTGAGAAATATATCAACAATATGTATATCTGATATATTTGGCTTAATGACTAAAAAATAAAAAAAATTCTGCTATTTTTATTTTTATTTTTTTAATTCCACTAAGTAATTCAATTTTTTTTACTTGTAAAGGCTATCAATATCTATTGCACATGATGAGTCGCACATATATGAGGACCCTGATGACCCTGACTACATTTGCAGTGAACCTGAAGTGGCTATAATGTAAGTATTGTTGACTGTTAATATATATTTCAGTAAATTGAAGAAACGCCAAAATGGGAAAAGATATTTGTCAGTTTGTTTTCAATTAAGTGCATGGTATTCGTAACTAGTTTTGGACGGAAAGTGTTGGACAGAAAAAAATAACCTTGAAAATTAAGGAAATGATAAATGATATTAAAATAATGATCAACCTACCAAAATCATTTATGTGATGTCAAGAGATAGATTTGATAGTATATTTGCCTGATATGAATAGTTTTTCATATTATGTGAACTATCAATTCGAATGACCGTGTTGGACAGAAAATAACTTATTTTGTTACTATAATATTTAATTTTGTCACAGATGACAAATTTTAGAATCTGGTCTTCAGAAGACTGCGAATAAGCAATTTTTTTCCGTCACAAATATTAAATTGCAGCCAAAATGGAACAACTTTTATTTCATTAATACTTGAAATTTTGGTTCTATTTTTTCAGTCAGCCAGGAATAGATATGAATTCTTTGCCAGAGATTTCTCCAATGGATCATGTTTTTGGGGGTGTAGAAGAGTGTGAAGATGATGGTGGTGAAGAGGAGACAATGATAGACCAGTCGTCTTTTCATTATGTTGCCTCATCTAATGACATTCATCAGTCATCGTCAATTGCTTATACCACCTGTTTATTAGCACTCGCAAATATGTCTGTTCCGAAATGTTGCACATCCAGGAAATGTGGCAAGCCGTGCTCTTGGGATGTGAAGTTGCAGGGCACCGCTATCACTCTGATGAGGGTATTTAAATACTTTAATATATGTGTCCTTCCATATCAATTGAACCAGATTTCAGTAAAATCCTCGGGTGGCCCCCTTTATATTTAAAAATCAGAATTGTGTCATTCCACATAAATTAAACCAGATTTCAGGGAAGTCCCCGGGTAACCCCTTTATAATTGAAAATCAGAATTGTTCTGCGAGCTGGCCACCCGAGACACCTGGTTGATTATTGGTGGACTTACCTGTGTATTGTAAAAATATTTTTCCCCATTTTCTTTTTTAAAATGTCCTCTGAATACAAGTATTTCAAAAGCAAAGTAGATTACAATGTTACCAAAAGTATAGACCTGAAGGATTATACATGCCATATTTGGTAACAATTTTCTCAAATGTATTTTCCCATTAAGACTTGCAAAATAATGACCTCTCAGAACTATATATAAAAGAACATGCTAGAATATTTCAGAGACACGTTTCAGTGTCTTAATCACTCTCTCATTCACACACTGTCTTCTATCTTCCAAGGTCTACTTCCTTAATATCAATTGAAATTTGTTGCAGGTATGTAATGATGGTCACACATCATTTAGGTGGCTGTCACAACCATTCATAAAAGGAAAGAGAGTTCTGATGGGAGATTTCAGGCTGAGTGCTGCCATAACTTTGTCAGGAAACAATTATAGAAAAATTGCCCTTTTGCACAGGTTTGCTCAAATTGGAATGATTTCGGCAAGTTCTTTTCACAGACTTAGTGGCCATGCTATCCATCCTGGTGTGATAAATTACTGGGAGGTGAGAAGACTTTCAAAATTGGAGCATTTCAAAGGAAGAGACGTCATCCTTGCAGGTACATGTAGCTTTTTGGTCATAATAAAGTGTCCTTGTAATTACACACAATTATTAGAATACTATTCAACATTCAGGTAATATATTTGAATGATATCTCAAAAATCATGTATTTTCAATATATATGTGTAAATGTATTATTGAAACACTACCACCTGTTTTATTTATTTATTTTAATAGGTGATGGAAGGATGGACAGTCCTGGATGGAGTGCCAAGTATTGCACCTATACTATGATAGAGTATGACAGTAAGGAGATACTGGATATTGTTTTTGTGGATAAGAGGATGGTGGAAGGCAAATCGCCGAACATGGAGGCTTTAGGATTTTTAAAGGCACTAAATAACATTATTGCAGCTGGAATAAACGTTGTTGAAGTCGTTACTGATGCTCATATCTCGATCACTGCAACAATGAGTGAGTACCGGTACCAGTTTTTTTGGAAACTTAATTATAAGTACTGTTACCAAAGTACTGTTATATAACTTGTACTGTTACCAACCAGTTTTATTGATTATTTATTTGTTCTCATTTTCTAGGAAAACATTACCCCAACATCAAACACAGCCATGACATGTGGCACGGTGGCAAGAACCTTGGAAAAAAAATTGCTTCGGTATGTATATTTGTCACTAAATGTATGTATACCGCAACTGCATTGAGTACATGCCCCTTGTCAACATGACAAATGCGGTCATAAGTAATGAATCGATCAACAAGGAATAAAATAACATGTTAACAGACAGATTACTGAAATATCCGGCTCCACAAAATTCTCTGCGTCGCCTCATAACGGCTGTAGCTAAAGCCTTCATTTTTTAGCCACATGTGCACCAAGATAATGGTAAGGTCAAGTTCGATAATCTGTAACCTTGACCTAATTTCAAGGTAGTCTGATCATGGAAACAGAATCTGCTTGTAGGCGTCATGACTTCAAGTTCATAGCGCCTATAGCTAGAGCCACATGTTCACAGCAATAATCATAAGATTTGATACTCGGTCAACTTGCTCTTATTTCAAGGTCGCCAGGTTACAAAATCGGCTTGTATGTGCAATACCTGTAGCTTCATAATAGCTTGATGAATACACCCCTACTCAGATTATTTATAACGAGCATGAGCATTTGGACTTAAGCAGCCTTGTTGAAGTATTTATTAAATAATTCTGAAACTTATTTGCTGTATCATTGACTGTTTGTACTTTTTGTTCCAGGTTGCATCTGAGAAGAAAAATGCTGCGCTCAAACCTTGGATAAGTGATATCGCCAATCATTTCTGGCACTGTTGTAAAACATGTGGCGGAAACAGCGACATTCTTCAGGTTGGTTGGTTATTGAATTTAAATAATTCTTCGGATTTTATGAAGTTTTATGATTGATGATCATAACATTTTTTTTATTAATAAAATATAAGGCCTACTGTTATTAAATTATAACTTTGAATGAATTTGCTGCAAATATAGTATGCCTATTCTGTCCTCCTGAAGCTATGTGCAAACAATACTTCAGCTTCAAGCTCACAAATTTAGTGTTCAGTCATACTCAATAACATTATAAATAAACATCCATCATTTAATCAGTTGTTAGAATGCAAATTTTGCTTCAATTTAGAATTTATTTCTTTCACAGAAAAAATGGATTGGACTGGTGCCACATATTGTAAATAAACACTCTTGGGCATTGGGATCATGTGAGCATGCCCCTCTTGCTGAGGAAGACAGAACAAAGGAATGGCTTGTACCTGGGTCGGATCCACACAAGGCTGTCAGTAACATTGTGTTTGAAGCGAGGCGTATGAAATCTCTTCATTACTTTTCAAACTTCAGGTTTGTAAAAAACCATACACTTTGTTGTGGATGTGATTGTATCATTTTGGTCTTCATCAAGCACCCCCGATACTATCTGGATGATTATAGTGTTTAGCATTTATCCGTCTCCGCCGCCACGGGCCTATTCATGAGGAATTTCGTTCTCACTAAGAAGTTAACCAATGAATTTTGTTTATTTTTCCAAGTCTCCACCCACTATGTGTTGGTGGAGACTTGTTGTTTTTGAGTCCGCCCGCCGCCGCCGCCATATTTTGTTTATGCTCTCACTCGAAAACCCCTACTCGGATTATGTCCAAATATTTGCAGTATGCATACTGGCTGGCCCTTGGGTATTTGCCTGGTAATTTTTTTTTTTGCGTTTTTCATTTTATTTAACAAAATCCAAGATGGCTGCCAAAATTCTATGGCGCACGCTAGAGCTTGAACCGCTTCATCGATTTGTTTCATGTTTGTAAAGACCTTACCCTGGATGTGAGCTGAAAAGCTTTTGGTTTGATTTTGTTAATAACAACTTCATTTCAATGGATATTTATGTTTTGCTCATTTTTGCCATCATCAAAATTTGGTAATATAGCCATACACCACTACTCTGATTATTTCTAAATATTTCCAGTATGCATATTGGCCCTAGTAAATTTGCCCTGTAAATTTTCCGGCGTTTTTCAGCTTTTCCAACAAAATTTAAGATGGCCGCCAAGATCCTATGTCGCTATCTAGCGCTCGAACCTCTTTCTGAATCAAATTTGTTTTATGTTTGGTTTAAAGGAAAGACCTTACCCTGCACATGTGATGATTAGTTTTTTGTGTGATTCCGATAAAAAAGATTTAATTTTTTTAGTTATTAGGATTTTAGCTGATATTTCAGTTTTGCTCATTTTGGCTATTATCAAAATTTGGTAATATGGTTATACAGCTCAAATTTTATCTTTTGTGTATGCTCAGTGGCCCTGAGAAAATAGTTGTTTTCATTTTTTCAACAAATTCAACATGGCTGACGAGTCACATGGTACTCTCAAGAGCTTGAACTGCTTCACCGATTTGTTCTAATGAAGCAACTTACCCTGGCCATATGTTGATTAGATTCCGGTGTGATTCTGACATCAACTTTTCACATGGTTTACATAAAAATTTGGTGACAGTAGGCCTACTGTATTTCTCTATAATTAATGTACTATGTGGGGCTAAATTATGATATTTTATAAAAAATAATACCTAAAAGAGTAGCAATGCAGTGATGCAATGCAGTGATGTCAATGTAGAATGGTATGCCCACAACATTTATCATGTTTATTAGGCATGTTAGGTTATATTGATCAAAATATCTATAATATTATTTATTGTCACAATCTATCCCGCCCTAACACATAGTACAATTTATTTTTGCAGGACAACATCAGAGTTGGAAATTTTTCACAATCATATCCTGATGTATAATTCTAAAAGATTTGCATACGGGTAAGTTTGAATGTTTATAACATAAATATGATGAAGGTACAAACCACTAATCTCTATTTTTGAGGCCATTATTGACTTTAATTAATGGCATGGGATATCGTTAGCGTCAGCGCTCTGGCATCAAATTTTATTAATATCCATAAATGTATTGCAACATTTTAAAAATATTTTAAAGCATATTAATGAAATCATACATAGACGTGATTTATTAATGAATGATTACTCTCAGAGTATATTTTCCACATTTGTTTTGCAAAAGTTTTAATGCAGTCCCAGTGCATGCATCCAGCCATATTTCGGTGTCTACTAAAGGTCTGAGATGGTTGGTCTGGTGATAGCATAGCTAATGTTAGTATTATTGGTTGATTCGTTGTTTTCATTTTTTAGATATCAAGGTTACAAAGCTAGATGCCTACTGGCGGGAATTGATTACAATGAGCATATCGACAGGCCACTTTTGCGCAATAAGAAGGGGGATATTGTGTAAGTAAACAAGTAGGCTACTGTACAGTGAATGTCAAAAATGAATTCTTCATAAACCCTTATAACATATTATTTTATCCGTATAGCCTGCAAATTGCTGGATAGTATCGACATTGAAACTTGACAGAGCTATCAGTGTATTATGCGCATGGCGAATTTTTCAGATAGACCAATACAATTTTTAAATTTACAATATTCAGAAATGCATCTCTGAATTAAATTGTAACATGATTACTTTATTGAGCATCACCGATAAATATCGGGATGCTTATAGTGTTTAGCATTATTCCGCCGCCGTCTCCGCCGCCGCAGGCGTATCTTCAATTTAGCTCTAACTAAAAAGTTAACTGATAAATTTTGTTTATTTTTCACATATATGACCTATGTGACAGGGCAATTTTAAGTTCACATTCCTAGCAACATGGGGGTGTGCAAGTGATTTTTATCCCCCGCCTGTAGGGGAAGGGGGATTTTAGTCGCGCCAGGATTCTGTCTGGCGTCACGTTTTCTTGTAGGCGCAAAAACTACTGGTTAATTTTTTTTGAAATGATGCTAACAATTCGAAATGGCCACCAGAGGTTAACTCCAAAAAATTTGTGGGCGCAAAAACTTTAAAACTTTAAATCAGAAATTATTCAAATTTTAGTATCACATTCCCCACCATATAGGGCCTAGAGATGTGCAGGTGACTTATTCAAGGTTTTACTGAAATTCAAAATGGCCGCCACAGATCAACTTCAATTTTTTGGTGGGAGCTAAAACTCAAAAAATTATTTTTGTCAATTTTTTTTAATTTTACCATTACATTCCTAGCAACATGTGAATGTGAAAGTGATTTTTTTAAAGATGCTACCAAAATTCAAAATGGCCGCCAGAGTCAACTCCATTTTTTGTGGGTGCAAAAATTTTAAAACTTAACGTCAGAAATTATTCAAATTTTACAATCACATTCCCCATGTGCAGGTGATTTTTACCCCTTGGCCTGAAGGGGTATTGTAGTCCCCTTTATGCGCCGACGTCGCCGCCACACGCACTCTTGGCTAGTACACCAACATGGTGCAACATATTGAATTCATGATTCATACAAACATTCAACCCCTCCCAGCACTTTTTTTTACCCAGGGTCAAAGGTCAAGGTCAAAGATTTAAAAAAAATTGTTGTTAACGAGATAACTTGAAAAATAACTATTGGATCTCTCCAATTTTTTTCTGTGAAGTTACCCAAGAGTATGTAAATGACCTGATTAGAATTTCAGCTTTCCACCGATAATCAAAATGGCCGCCACCTGGGGACTAATTTTTTTTTCAAAATATTTTTTTTAGAATTATTCCAAAACCTAGTATATATATAGGTTTTAGGGGTCTGCGAGTCTATTAGTATTGTCCGTTTTCATGTGAGACTGAAAACGAGGCTGCGGCGGCCATTTTGGTTTTATCAATTTTAATAAATCATTTTTATTTTCAATTAATTGCCTTGAAACCTGGCATATATAGAGTCGCTGCATCAGCCGAGGGGTATTTGAATGCTTGCACTGTATTTTTTAAGGTTTTGCTGAAATTCAAAATGGCCGCTACGGATCAATTTCAATTTCTTTGAGGTCGCAAAAACCTAAAAGTCGTAAATTATTCAAATTTTACAATCAACTTTCCCACGATATGGAGATGTGTATGTGATTTTTCCAAGGTTTTACGGAAATTCTACATGGCCGCCATGCATGAACTTCATAATTTTTTGTGAGTGCAAAAAAGTGTGCAGGTGATTTTACTGAAATTCAAAATGTCCATCACAAGTCAACTTTTAAAATATTTGTGACCGCAAAAAACTGTAACCTAATTTATGGCGGGGGATGATATAGGACTTCAGTCCTCTTGTTTTAAGATGCTAACAAAATCCAAAATGGCGGCCAGAGGTCAACTTCAAATTTTTTGGGGCGCAAAAACTCTAAAACTTAAAGAGTCAGAAATTATTCAAATTTCACTATCACATTGCCCATGATATGGAAATGTGCAGGTGATTTTTGTAAAGTTTCACTGAAATTCAAAATGGCCGCCATGGATGAACGCAATAACTCAAAAATTGATATCAGAATTAATTCACATTTTTACAATCACAACACCCACCATCTGGAAATGGGCAGGTGATTTTATTGTACTTTACAATGGCCACCACAAAGGGACTTTTTAAATATTTGTGACCGCAAAAACTCTAACCTAATTTATGGCGGGGGATGATATAGGACTTCAGGCCTCTTGTTGTATATAAAAAATATCTGGTTTCAGAGAGGGATATGCTCTCAAAAATTTTACTCAATTTCAAAATGGCCAACTTGCGACCATTGTTGTCTTTAATGTGTGTAATATTTAGAAAATCATTCTAAATGGCTGCCACAGGTCAAATTCCCAAATTATTGAGGATGCGAAAGCTTAGTTACGCCTTTATATTCAAACTTAATATTTTTCGGCATTTTACAAGAAATTTGTTTTGTTTTGTTATACAGGATGAACAGAATGTATTCCAAAAGTGCTAAACACTGGCATGCTGTACCATGTAAGGTACCAAAGAAGTATAAATATCTGGGAGAGATTTTGGATTGCATCTGTGACGCTATGATGAAAGTCAATTTGTCATCATCTATTCCATTACAAGAAGACGATCCTCGTCACATTAAACCTACTATTGCTCCGAAGACACCTCCACCAACTCAAGAACTGGTTGAAAAGAGGAAAAGTAGATTTGAGAAGGAATAGACATATACTATGCATAGACATGATACAAAACTGTAAACTAGTGAAAATGAAGGAATAAAACAGTTGGATTTTATAAAAATGTAGATCCAATTTATTGACATTCAGAATGTAAGAAAATAATAATGTCCATTTAAATGGTGTACTGCTGGTAACATAGACTATAGAGTAAGTAAAATAATCCAGGTACATAGCCAGTGTGGACATTAATCGCTAATTCACATCAATAAAATAATCCAGGTACATAGCCAGTGTAGACATTATTCGCATCTGGAAACTTTCGTCTGATACGCCAGACAGCACAGCTGGGGATGACCCGCCTATCTCCTAAAGTGAGGCGGCCATACTGCCACAATATAAATTGTCTATAGGCAGCGTGTCTGTGGCTCTTATTGATGTCCTCCACATCAACTGCTCGAAGTGCCAAGAAGTCATTCCTCATTAGCTGTTGTAGGTGGAGTATGGCTTCATCCAGAATGAAATGGTCCATTTCCTGTAACAGAAACATTTTTTGAAATTATTACATAAATTACAATATTTTGAAGTTTGGCATGATGATGTATGTATTTTTCAGCTATGTTATTACATTAAAAGATGTTTACTATGTAGAGACGAATACAATTGCATTTAGTACAATATATGATTCTTGTTGATGTAGAGTTGATAATCCAAATAAATTAAGATGTATAATTATTGAAAAATAGAACTGATGTTTTTATCTTATGAAGCGTTTGTGTACAGAATTTGAAGAAACCCATTTGAATGAGCCCAATCGAAAATAAGGTGGTCATTAGAAGAATTGTGGCGAGGTAAAACCTCGCCTCAATTTTTCTATTGTTCTATAGTAATGGTCTAGTTATCTGATTAATTTAGTGAAAAATATCAGAATCAAGGTTACAGGATTCAATCGGGCCAAAAATCACCCAAAAGTGTGGAAGTCTTTTAAATTTTGGGTTGTTACATAGCAAGTGTGTCGAAAGCCCCACTTATCAGTTACTTAGGTTTTTCTTATGTCGGGCGTGCATGTCTAAACCAAATATCGTACTTATTTATTGTTTAACTGGTAAATGCGCAACAACACACGGACCAAAATAAAAATGATGATTTTGGCTTGATTGTGTCGCTTTAATGGGATTCTGGTCTGTACTTACAGGCATGATGCTGATGCATCCTGCTGGTGACTTCCCACAGCACTTTCTCTCCATGTCCGTGCCCATTTCCTGGCAGTGGTGACAGACACACCACCCAGGTAACTCAGGGTCTGGATCTAAGTCGCTCTCACCCCCTTCTACCAGCATTTTCTCTGCAACATCTAGCACCAGAGATGGCTGTGCTAGCGCCAACTTCTTTAGTAGTTCTTTTGCATCAGTGAAAGAAAGCTTCTCTACCAAGTCATTTACTTGTTTCTGCCGTGCCTCTTTCAGCTGCACGACTCGTCCAAAATCAGACTGTGCAGATTTCTGGCGTTTTCCTTTCCGTCCTTTTTTGGGGGGTGGAGGGTGACGCTCCTGCTCTTCTGCACTCGTAGAGGCTGCAGGTTCTGCTACATGCAGGACCCTTTTTTTTTGGTCGACCAGGACCTCTCTTTTCTGCTTTAGGGGGACGACCACGTTTCCTCGGAGGCTTATCATCTCCAACCGTAGCTGTACTCCCAGGCTCATAAAAATCAATCACAGATTATTATTAGCGGATTCAATCACAGCAAGGATATATGAGAAAAAATATTGATTAAAAAAGTCAAGGTCAGAAGGGTCACAAAAAGGCCAAATATGAATTGAGCAATGCTTAGTCATGATCAACTTGTATGTGAAGTTTAGTGTGCATTTTTTTTAAATAATGATCTAACAATCAAGCCATGTTCCTGGTATATTCAGCAAAATAGATAAAAATGATCATCAATCAGCAATTTTTATTATGATCTTTGTGAAATAGTTGTGTCACTGACAACACTTTGTTTTATATAAATGCTCTATCGTTCAAGGTTTCCGAGATATTGGCCACCAGAGGGTCGAAAATGGGCCGATTTTATTGAAAAAACAATCGGGTGTGGCCCTAACCCCCATGAGTGTAAGGGCTAGGTTAGAAATTGATTGGTCAAAAACTTTTTACATTAGCATCCGGAAACCTTAATTTTGGCTGATTTTTGTATGTTTTTGGGCCATCAGAGGATAGATAATGGACTGAATTTCTTGAAAACTAATCAGGTCAGGCCCTAACCCCCATGATTGGTAATGCCAGGCTAGATGTTGATTGCTCGAGAAACTTTGACTATATTGCCCGGGAACAAAGTGTTACAGACAGACGAGAGACAAAGGTGTTTATAGAGCTGCTAAGTCGCAGTTAAAAAGGCCCACAAATTAATTTTAGACAGCCATCTAGAATTGTATCCGTGGGAGTCCGGTAATCATGGGTGTAGCCTTGTTTTTGCAGAAAAAGTTTGTTTCTCTTTTGATTGTGCATGTCTGATTGGCATGGATAGGACCACATAATAATATCTGGGCCGATGCAGGACTGGCATTCTTTTGAAACAAAAAATTCAAAATGGCCGCCATAAAATCAATAAAATTATCATAACTTTCTCAATAATTGAGATAGAGACTTGATTTTTCAGTAAACCATATATTTTTGTCATAAAAGAATACAATAAAACAAACCATACCTCCCTTTAGATGAAAGATATAGCAGCAGTGCGGATTGCATGGTTGCACACCCAATCATTACGCATTATCTAATCATTACGCATTTAGTACACATCACCCATAAACTCATAAACATAACATTTTACATGACCTTGACATAACTTTCACATTTATTTTAGGCGGCATCCGTGCAGAAAGCACAGCCTCAACCCATGTCAACACACATACCCAGATACCCTACTATGTATCAAGCTTTTATGATGGAAGCCCAAGCTGATGCTACACGCTGCTGCATAATTGTAATTTTGCTTGCTCAATTGAGCCTTCAGGAATGGGGGTGTATTAAGGGCAAACATGGGGGCATTACCCCTCCCAATATCAGCACTTCCCTAGATTTCCTAAAAATGGGTGCTGAAATGATACCCGACCAAGTACCGTATGTGTCACCATCAGTCCTTTCTGATGGATGACTGCACCACTAACAGCTTGAAATTGATAGAAAGTGGGTATTTTAAATATTTTTCCAAATTTGACCTTGAGGCTTGAAGTGACCTTAGTGTTATCCACCAATAAAGCACAACTCCTTCTCATGTTATTTATGCTCATAAGCTGAGATCATTCTAGTGTCTTCATACAAATCTCACACTACAAAATATTCTGGTTTTTTTTTACCCCCCTCCCTCCCCAGGAATTCAGCGGTGTGGATGCAAGTGTGCACAGGAGTTCAGCGTTAAAAGTGTTAATGGCTGAGGGGTAAAAATGCCAGTGGAGGCTAGACCTAGCTATGTACTTGCACAGACGTCATTTTTTTATATCTTTTTACCCAAACTTTTAAAAATGTAATACTATAAAAAAAAAATATCTTTATCTGTTCGTTTAGAACTTACTTTTTTCCCTTTCCCATGTTTACTATTAATGAGCGACCATGAAAGTGAAGCCATTTTTCATTAAATAAATTCAAAATTATTTTAAATGCACGATCAGGGGGCCATCATTCAATCTCAAGGGAAGTACTGGGTTTTTTTTATTTCATTCAACCCTACTGATTGGTGGTAGGCTATCGATTCCACGACATACCATTTTATAGGCATATCCCACAGCATTTCAAATTATCATAAAATTAAAAACACATGTAAATCTACCCTAGCTACTATAAAAACTACTCAAAATAAATAGCGAGACTGGTTAGAAGGCGCGAAAAGACACATAGAGCACATCAATTAAAAAAAAAACGGGGGTATGCCCCGGACCCCCTGCAACGTGTGGGCCAGATTAAAATGGCCCAAACAGTTACCCACAAATTTTTTAAAAGAAAAGGTCAACAAATATCATATGCCATCTCCACCTGGAGATTGAATGGCGCCCCCTGGAAATTAAATGGTGGCCCCTTATGATTTATGTTGGGGTCATGTCATTAGATTTCAAGAATCACAACTATACCACGATTCACATTCACCGTGGTGGATGAATTTCGCCGATTACTCCGTCAATTCTCAATCAATTTTCATGAAATTTTACACACACTATTTTCCATTCATGCCGTGACTACCCTGAAAGTTTCGCGGAGTTTTGATAAGTATTTAAAAAGTTAGACCATTTGACATGTAGTAAATAAATAAAAATGTTGCCCTCTATAAAGCCATTGGCTTCGTCTCAGAATTTTATTACATGTCAAATGGTCTAACTTCTACAATACTTATCAAAACTTCGCGAAATTTTCAGGGTAGTTACGACATGAATGGAAAATAGTGTGTGTGAAATTTAATGAAATTTGGTTGAGAATTGACTGAGAAATCCGCGAAATTCTGACTATAGGACCTGTAGAAGATGCATTCCGCATGCCATTCTGGTGAAAAAATATAATGGAAAGGTGCTTCAAGAAGTGTCTTCGTCATTTACTGGATTCTGTATCCCTGGTATTTGCAACATTGATTAAGGTAACAACTTTTGGACGTTTTTAAAATGTAGCTCAGAGTTTGATTTAGCAAAGTATTTTTCTTGCTCAGTGAAAACAATAAAACGTGGCCAAATTTTTAATGTAGCAAGTCGGGAGTTACGAAAAAATAGTCAGCTAAAATTGTTGATGTAGGCCTACCTATCATGGCTGGGAAGGCTGTGCTGCCGTACAAAGCCAAAACTGGCAAAAGGGCTAAAGGCAGTTGCCGAGTTGGGCAGTGACAGCGTGCTAATATTACAAAAATTAGTTGAGAATTGACGGAGAAATCGGCTAAAATGATCCGCTCATAGCAATTCATAGAGTAACCTAGTCTATAAAACTTAGAGCTATTATGAGATTATGACATTATGATTAGACTAGTCATAACCAACACTCTTGTCTTGAAATGTGACTGTGAGCGATAATGAAATGATAAAGAAAACTGCATCTTAGTTTTGAAGAAAATGTATCGTGAAATGACCCCATTGTGTCCCAATCGAACATCTTGTTCATCTTTGAATTACCTATGTATATCTTACCTCGGTTGTTTGGGAAGAATCCATCAGCTATGATAACGTTTATAGACTTCTCAAATTATAGTTGCTTTTTGTCTTGTGTTGTTGATTTTCTGCAGGCGAATGATCCAAGTGGGTCAGGTTACAGCATTTTCAACTTCCGCACATGCGCAGACACCACTACCGGCATGTTGTCCGATTGAAAAATCGGCCCCGGTGAATTTGTACACAGATGTGGAATTCCCCCAAATTAACTATGTTATTGATTACAGAAAAAAAAAAAAAAAAATCGAAATGGCCCAAAAATATATGCTTAGTACACAGGGGAAGTTTCAGAACGAACTAAATTTAGTAACATTGGCCGAGATCGAAAGGGATTCTAGCTTTAATAGGCGTAGTTGTATATGTCATAATAATGTTTTTATCTTAGTTAATCGTTATTTGGAATGAATACATTTTATGTCGTTTTTTAAGGTTGTGTATCCATTGCGTGAGCTGATTAACGTGCAGTTTATTTGGTGTACACCAGTCATGTTTTCGTTCTATCGTTATAAAATTGGTTTTAGTATATGTTATTTTTAAGTTAGTGTCAGGCTGTGGCACCAGCAAAGCAAATATTTTCTTGAGGCTATTTTACTCGCCGCTGTATTTAAAGCATCTTGCATATCTTTTGCATAGTGGTCTGACATGATTAACAATCTTCAATTAATTATTTATAAAGTACCGTCTGCTATCGCAAGTGGTGTGCGACAGTGTATCTACATTGAACGAGTATGTGTATCCGAACTAAGTGGCCCTCATAATTAAAGGTGATCAGTGAAGACTGTGTCCGGAGCAAGTATTTTCTGAGGCAAAAACGCGATATGTTTAGGCTTGCATACACGCCTCTCATTTCACAAAGTTTCTTAATACTATTATAATATATATGGGGTTTTTTCCTGGTATTAGAAAGATAGATTTATTGACTACATTTTTATTTATTTATTGTTCATTCAGCTATCCTAATATTATGTTATTGCAACACCTTACCTATTGTCACTTCGTTATATTTGCAGACGTCGTTTATATGGATGACGCTGATTCTCCTTGTTATATACCTCTGTTTCTTCTCTCCAAGCTCGGTAGGTAATATTATATGCAAATTGTGTGATAGGGATTCCAATACAAAATATACAACATAGCAGGGGACCCAACTTGATGTGACATATACATAATATTATGCATTATTTCGTCACCCATCAACAGTCAACCTACCTACCTACCTACCTACCTACCTACCTACCCACCTACCTACCTACCTACCTACCTACCTACCTACCTACCTACCTACCTACCTACCTACCTACCTACCTACCTACCTACCTACCTATCGATCGATCGATCGACCAATCAATCATTCAATCAATCAAACAATCAATCAATCAATCAATCAATCAATCAATCAATTAATCAATCAATCAATCAATCAATCAAACGATCGATCGATCGATCGATCGATCGATCGATCGATAAATCAATCAATCAATCAATCAATCAATCAATCAATCAATCAATCAATCAATCAATCAATCAATCAATAAGATAATTTGGCGATCAAAGGGTTGGAACAGTTAATCAATAATAAATTAGAAAAATATGACTTTATGGCATTTGAGATTGATATTGTGCGATTTGAAGGTAAATATTTTTTTATATTTACCTGAAATAACATAAATACAGTTTGTCAAGGTGGATTTAAAGTGGTTGGCGTAGCACTGTAGGCCGGTTATACTAATAGTACTCAGACCGCCGGGGCTCGAATTTCGAATCCTGTGTCTGGAGGGCAGTGTCATCTCATTCTTCTCACCATCCTCAGGAGGTTCTCCTGGCCCAGTTTAGCCTATATGTGCAAAAAGATGGCCTAAACCCCCATTCATCATTTCATTTCCATGATGATACTATAATTTCTGAAGACCTACTTTCTTTAGCTGATAAGATGTCCATTTTATTTAGGAAGTTTTTAGGCCAGCTGATTCGAGGCCAGTATGGCATGGCTCAATTTCGATGTATAGTTGAGAATATTCTGCAAATGAATTATATTTATGACAATAGCGTCGCACAATAGACTGCTTGCACGAGTTTGCGCAGTGAACAATGGTCTGATTAAACAGTTCCGAGTTGCTCACTGTGTGGCGTGTTGTCATTGATAAGTGTGTAACAGTTGTCTGATTAAAACAGTTCAGCGTTGCTCACCGTGTGGCGTGTTGTTATTGAAAAAGGTGTATATCACCAAATATACAGTTGTGTACAGCTTGAAGAGATCTGGCCTTAGTACTGACCCCTGAAGCACACCACAGTTCAATTTCGTTGGTGCATCACCAATTACAATGTCCTGGACACGACCTCTTCAGAGAGGATTTAAACCATTTCAGAGCAGTAGACCTACCTGTCACATCAAACTGTGATGCTAGTCACGACAGCAACGCCTTGTGGTCCTCTGTGTCGAACGCAGCAGAGATGCAGAGCAACATTAAGTCAACTGTATCGCCTTTGTCAGAAGAGAGAAACATGTCATTCACAGTCATTGCTTACTCGAAAATTCTAATACGCTGTGACTTCGGCCATAGGATGATTGCATTAAAACATCTAATTAGTTGACGTCGGCAATAGGCTTATTGCATTAAGACATATAATTAGTTGACGTCGGCAATAGGCTGATTGCATTAAGACATTTAACTAGTTGACGTCGGGGGCGGGGGCCCTAGGGTAGTGGATAGCACCGCTGCCTTTCACGCCATAGTTCGGGGTTCGGTTCCCGGTCTCGACGGTTTGAAAGAACCAAAAATGTTTCTTCCCCATCCACGTGTGAAAGTCAGTATTGTGGAGAGCCTCTGTGACCGAGAGGTAGCGTGCTCGGCCTCGGACCGCTAGAATTCGAATTTCGAATCCTGTGTCTGGAGGACAGTGTCATCTCAATCATCTCACCATCCTCAGGAGGTTCTCCTGGCCCAGTTTAGTCTATATGAGCACAAATGTGGCCTAAAGCCCGATTCAAATCATATAGTTGACGTCGGCAATATGTTGATTGCATTAAGACATCTATTTAGTTGACGTCGGCAATATGGTGATTGCATTAAGACATCTATTTAGTTGCCGTCGGCTATATGCTGATTGCATTAAGACATCTAATTAGTTGTTATTAACATGCATGATTAGTTTTCACCTGGGATCAGTGTTCGTCTCTTCAATAGAGACCAATAGACCAAATGTGTCTTGAAAAGGAAAGGAACGATGCCAGCTGTCATAGTTAGTATTGTGGGGAGCCTCCGTGACCGAGAGGTAGCGTGCTCGGCCTCAGACCGCCAGGGCTCGAATTTCGAATCCTGTGTCTGGAGGACAGTGTCATCTCATTCATCTCATCATCCTCAGGAGCTTCTCCTGGCCCAGTTTAGCCTATATGTGCACAAAGGTGGCCTAAAGCCCGATTCATTTCATTTCATTTCATTTCAATAGAGACCAATAGACCAAACGTGAGCTGTCTTGAAAGAGAAAGAAACGATGCCAGTTGTCATATATATGATGACAATAACTGTAGTGACAGTGAACACGTGTACGTGATTGCTTCTGGGATTCGGATCGAGCGTACCCTATTTTGAAGGTGAAATTACTTCATAGATTTCATCTGTAGCAGATAGACGGAAAGCGTCTATTTATGTTATTGCTGCATTTGTTGGAGAAATATTAGCCATGAGAGAACCTGTCCATATCGTTTTGTGTGGTGGACCTGGAGAGTGCAACGCATCATCCATGCACAACATCTGTTTCATTTCACCATCTTAAGGAGGTTTTCCTGACCCTATGTAGCCTGTATGTGCACAAAAGTGACACGAAGCCCCATTCATTCATTCATTCATTCATTCATTCATTCATTCATTCATTTATTCATTCATTCATTCATTCATTCATTCATTCATTCATTCATTCATTCATTCATTCATTCATTCCTATTTAATTGAGGCATAACATCAACATCACGAAGTAATAATAGTCACGCTAGTGGGTAATTACCAGATTCTGATGTCTAAAGACGGTCCCCGAGCTGAAAGGGTCAATATAACACTGTATAATAGCAAGCAATACATTTAAAATTAGACTAGAATTATTAAAAATGCTGTACAGATTAAAAACATGTTATTAACTTTCAGTACATTTATTTCAGGTATTTTTGCTGTGGATTGAATTGACAATAACAACTGTAATCATTGGTGTTTGCATATATCAAATTGAGGTAAAACTAAAACTTTTGTAGGAAAGTTAAAAATATTAAAAACAATTTGTTATGTACTGTGATGATAAATGTTTTAATAAAATACACCTTAAAACTCTCATGGGATATCTCATGGGATCCATCATATCATCTGCATTCTTATGATCGGAAGTTATGAAGCGATTATATTTATGTGACAAAAAAATACTGTTTTTTGGAAAGGGGGAGTGGGTGGGCGTGGATGAGGATTGCCGACTTTGTAACCCCATTTAATAGACATTCATAATTATATGATACTACTCTCTTTGTGTGTGTGTTATACAGTATCTCCCTCAACCACTAGATGGAACATGGTCAACCAGTGTTGGGGTAAA
Source organism: Flabesymbios commensalis (assembly GCA_964017125.1). NCBI lineage: Eukaryota > Metazoa > Annelida > Polychaeta > Terebellida > Flabelligeridae > Flabesymbios > Flabesymbios commensalis. The sequence continues at coordinate 94,293,665 of OZ024907.1, forward strand.
TGGTTACACAGTAGTAAAGTGCACATTTCAAGATGGAATACAAAAAGTGATTATATAAATCATACACAAATAAATACAGATATCAACTGAAAAAAATAAAAAATGTGATGTATCTGAAAGTGGTAATAATAGTACATTTATCTAGCATCTATAACTTCCGTGAATTGTAGTGTTTTCTCGAAAACATTTGTTATCGAGGACGAACGTTCTTGATTGCATGTATAGTCAGTCTCTCATCTGGGCTCTTTAGGGAAATGGTGTTCACTTTATGTTTGAAGTTGGTTCTAGACTGAAATTTCCCCAGGAATCCGATAGTGCCGACCGATTTTTGAAAAAAAGTGCCCAAAGTACTCAAAATCCAAGATGGCCGCCAAAATACTCAAAAATGATCATACATCCCCAAATAAGAAATTTCTGAGTATTTTTTCTCCCATAAAAGCAAGGTACTTGATAAGAATAATATCAATAATAATCAAGGGCAAATATTTGCCCCCCAGCATAGTCAAAATGGCCGCCAAAAATACAAAATGGCCGCCATATAACGAAATCGCTATAACGATTTTCCATAATATATGTTTTTATTTTCTTCATCAAGTAATATCATTTGGATGAATTATGAGTGATGAAAATAGTAAAGAAGTGTTAGGAAATTATTCTTACATGCACCACTGTGAACAATTACGCACGCAGATACAGAGATATATAATGGCGACCATTACCGAAAATTTTATTTTTTACTATAACACTAAAAGCAGATGTCTCAGAATCATAAATGATATGGCGATACATATGCTCTTGTGGTCAAGGAATCACGTAAAATAACGTATATTGCTGTAGTTTGCAAATTATGAGCTGCTCCACTTCTTTAAATTCCCGCGAAATAAGCCTACTTAAAAAGTGTGGGCCCGCATTCAAATTTGACCTATTTTCACTGAAGACCATTTTTGCAAAGCTGCTTTCATAGAGATGATTACAATTTGTTAATAGGCCTATGTACTGGATCATAGTTAACATAATTAGTTCAAGCAGCCTGCACCCGAAGTTGTACATACCAAATCAACACCTACTGTGAATGATAGCAGAAATAATGTGGAAATGCGTCTAGCAGAGATGGAAAAGAAGACTGAAAAATTGAATGAAGTGACTGATAATTTAAACAAAAATCTACTTAATCTGGCAAAACTACTAAATATTGAAGCAGTACAGAAAAAACACCTGAGAGTACTATAGGTATGTGGATAATAGATCAAAGCAAGGAGGTCAGCGGTGCTATGCGTGCGGAGATTTCAGACATTTCTCCAAGGACTGTAGGAATAGGAGAGTTTCTCAGTATCACAATAATAGATCACAGGGAGGGAGATCCACTCCTTCACTAACCCTAATAACATCTCACCTGGTTATGACAGAGGTAATGCTCACATCTGAAAATATCACCAGCTACACCGGCTCACCAAGCTCATATGCAACCTCTTCCCACATTAAATTGATATACTGCAGGTTCAAGACCTGATGGTTTGTTTTCTGAACCTTGTAATTCTTATTGCAGTATCAGTACATCAACATCAAACTAGCGGGGGCTGACTTTGATGGTCAAAAGGCAGCCATAGAGAGTAAAAAAAATGAAGTGAATCAGGCATTAGGCCACCTTTGTGCACATATAGGCTAAACTGGGCCAGGACAACCTCCTGAGGATGGTGAGATGAATGAGATGACACTGTCCTCCAGACACAGGATTCGAAATTCGTTCCCTGGCGGTCTGAGGTCGAGCACGCTACCTCTCGGTGACGGAGGCTCCTCACAATACTGAGTTTCACACGTGGATGGGGAAGAAACATTTTTGTTTCTTTCAAACCGCAGAGACCGGGAACCGAATTCTAGCGTGAAAGGCAGCGGTGCTAACCACTACCCTAGGGCCCCCGCCAGCCGTAGAGAGTGATGGCCACCGAAAAGAAACATAAATTAATACACACCCACAGCCACAATACAATTCCATCAGGCGAGAGGTACCCAAGTGTGATGGTGTGTACATTGAAGGGAAAATACAAGAAATTGATGTAATTTTCACTGCAGATACAGGTGCAAATTGTTCGATAATTTCTAAATGTGTGTATTCTGCTATAGTCGAAGCTGTGAGACCTCCCATGCAGCACAGTGCAGTATCCAATATACTTGCCAATATACTTGCCTATGGGCAACCACTTCAAGAAATTGGCAAGGTGGATTTTCAACTGCACACCCTGAAACTGACAGCTGAGGTAATAGTAGCGGATATAGCTGATGAAGTATTGTTGGGTATTGACATACTTAAAAATTCAACAAGCGGGCCTGCTGATATACTGCTCGACAAAGGAGTCATTCAACTGGATGGTATTTAACTATACCATGTTTTACCAATGATCACCGCTGTAAGATTCGTAGAGTTTTGGCAGCAAAAGACATGATCATTCCTGCTAGAAGTTGTTGAATCACCCAGGAGTAAACAAAATATAAAGAGTATGGTGATTGAGCCAACTAAGTCATTTCACAGTCAATATAGTCTAGCTATGGAATCCACCTTAGTCTCACCAAATAAACATGGATTTTGTCAAATTAGAGTTTTGAATCCATGTCCAGAAGCCCAACCTATACATCAAAATTCTGCAATTGGGATAGCTGAGAGTATTGATAATGATGCTGTGCTGAATGTGATCAGTCAACGTGGGAATGGTTGTGAAGAAATACGGCATAATTCAATACGCCACATTCAAGCTAATGACCATAAGAGCGAAGATGAAAACATATCAGAAAAAATACCAGGCACTACAATAGAAGTACCAGCACATCTACAGGAAATGTATCATGATGCTGTGGAAGGGAGGACTGATTCACAAAAATAACTTGTGGCGCCTGTACTGTTAGAATGTGTCCAGGCTTTCTCTAAGGATGAAAATGACTTGGGTCAGACACATCTGGCTGAACACATCATTGATACTGCAGATATTAGACCTACTAAGCAAAGACTCTGAAAAATACTATTAGCCTTTGCTAATGAAGAAAGAAAAGTAATAGCCGACCTGAAGAGTAAGGGTGTGATTCACAGCTGAACTTCTTGCTGGGCTTCTCCTATAGTCTTGGTGCAGAAATCTAATGGCATGATCAGACTTTGTGTTGATTATAGGAAATTAAATGAAGTTACTAGAAAAGATGCATACCCCCTTCCTCTAATTCAGTACTATTTAGACTCTGTTGCTAGAGCAATTTTTTCGACATTCGATTTAACATGTTTAACATCCGGTTACCACCAAGTTCCGGTCCGAGACAAATATATACACAAAACTGCTTTTTGTACTAAGTATGGCCTGTTCGACTTCAACGTCATGCCATTTGCAGTTACAAATGGCCCAGCTACGTTCCAGCGTGTGGCCTTAATTGGCTAACATGTCTCATCTATTTGGACGATGTGATAGTACATTCTGAAACATTTGAAGAACATGTTGAAGTGGAAGTGAGACTTACTAGTGAGAAGTCTACTGATGATCAGATAGGAGGAGGCAGCTGGGTACCATGATCTCCCACATATACAGCGGAACAGCTGCGTAAATTACAGGAAGATGATCCAGATATTAGTCTGGTTATTCAATGGATAGAGGGTGGAATAACCCCTTCGACTCAGGAACTAGCAGTGTGCAGTACAGCCACACGCCACCTGCATTTACAATCTGATCTGCTATCAATCGACAATAATATTTTAATTTGCTGTTTTCTGAAGAAGGATGGATATGGTAATCTTAAGCAATTACTCGTACCACAGACCATGCGAAAAGAGATAGTGTATCATGAACACAATACTATACTTTCTGGACATCTTGGGGTGAAGAAAACCCGGGAAAAAGTAAGAAGAACATTTTACTGGTACGGGATGAGAGAAGATATTACAATCTGGCTACGATAATGTGACAATTGTGCCACCCAAAAGATAGTGACAATTCAGACAAAGAGGATTTTGATAGTGACAATTCAAACAATGAGGATTTTGATGATGATGAAGAGCAGTAGTGTAGTATGTACTTCAGAACAGGTGTACGTGGCCAATTGTACATCATTCTATCAAACTCTCTGTTCACCATGTATTGTGCTGCAAAACATCTTACATTTTAATTTCATTACTGGTAGCTCAAACTACATATTTTGTTTAGTCCCACAACAATTATTTCATCTGATTCCTTGACCACAGTAACATAGAAAATAAAAACATGTATTATATAATTTAGTTATAGCGATTTCATTATATGTCGGCCATTTTGTAGTTTTGGTGGCCATTTTGACTATGCTGGGGCCCAAATATTTGCCCTTGATTATTATTAATATTATTTTTGTCAAGTAACTTGCTTTTATCATGTTTATGGGAGAAAAAGTACTCAGAAATTTCTTATTTGGGGATGTATGATCATTTTTATGTATTTTGGCGGCCATCTTGGATTTTGACTACTTTGGGCACTTTTTTTCAAAAATCGGTCGGTACTATCGGATTCCTGGGAGAATTTCAGTCTAGAACCAACTTCAAACATAAAGTGAACACCATTTCCCTAAAGAGCCCAGATGAGAGACCGACTAAGCATGTATAAGGCATTGGCTCAACACTAGACCTGACACAGCCTCAATATACCTTCTAGACATCCTGGTTCTTTCATGATGTCGTCTTTACACTTGAACGCCAGCACCCATATTCCTCTAGCTGCTGTGAGCTGCTCGGGTGGTGAACACTGCTCGTGCATCAAGCTCACATAATAAGGCAGCCCTCCATTCTGCACGATACGAGTCTTATTAGAGTCGTTTGCCGCTAGTTTATTCAGCCCTTGAATTATCTCCAGTGCAGAAAATCCATTATTAGACCTATGATTTTTACTTCTGATGGCGTCTTCTGCCGTCTTCAAGAGAAAAACGATGTTGGTGTCGTCTGAGTTGATGACCTCATTCTCGTCCTCGCTGATGATATATGCCAGCATTAATTGGGCAACGCATTTCACTATTTCAATATCAGCGTTAAGAAACATCTGTACAAATAAAACAAAATTATATAAAAATGGTATATGAGAACAAGTACCAGTGAAATGTCATGACATATGAAAAAATAGCAGCTAAATATATTTTGTTTACGATGTTATTCCAATTACAAAAAGACTAGGTAGAAATTTATATGCCAGTGTCTCTACTGCCCTCCGTATATAAAATATTTGAATAAAGTTGTACATAGCCATATTTAATATACTGAAAAGTTTAAGGGTTCCTCCCATAACAAAGTATTGTCACACCACCAAAGTTGATTATCCACATTTTATTGTTAATGATGAGTGTAGCCTACAACGAAAGACAACTCTGGTGGCAGACAGGGGTTAGGTAGAGTGTCAACTTTTTCATCCTGAGACGAATACATTGCATCAACCCAGTAAGTCTTCACCACCTAGATTTTGTTCCCGCCCCTGGCCTGCCATCAGAGGGCCAGCGGACGATCTTTAGTGGTCAGGGCTGCAGGAGGCTTCGCCAGTGCTCCCAAGAGACATTCCGCCAATCCAGGCATCTATTCGAAAGGGTTGACTGTGTGCTCCCCCTCTAAACTTGAGCGATCCTCATCTGGTTTCAGTTTCAGTAAATGGTAAGCTCGGCAAGGGGCTCACGTGAGCCCCATCACTTGACCTATTACCTAGGGATCTGTCTACCGTAACTCTTTGTGGTTCAATGAACAGTCTCTCAGAAGAAGGGAGGGACTGGAGGGTAGTCCGACCCTTGGGAGGTGGCGCACTAGTGATATCAGTGCCCACTCCCTCGGGATAGCTCGACCTCTCTCTATCCCCTGCAATAGGGAATGAGGGGCTCCTTTATCAATATGCTTAGATATTGCCTTCTCAATCAAAGTTATATTCTTTGCTCGAAGAATCTGGGTCAAAGGAGGTTCCTACAAAGGAGTCTCCTAAATACTGGTATCTTTATGAGTTCTCCTAGGTGAAGGGGCCTGCACAGGGCTCATCAAGACCACATCATCAGTGGCTGGCCCTTCTGGGGCTGGAAGGAACTCTAGGAATCTTCCTTCTTCTTTTCCTCCTTCTTCTTCTCTCTACTTCTACTCTCATCACGATGATCAGCCATCGTGAAAGTTCTTATTAGAGTAAAAAACAGTTAAATTGTATTGTTAGTGGAGAGGTCGTTGTCTAGCATGTGAGCTTTTAAATAACAAGGAGAGACAATAAGACTATTTTACTTTTTATTGAACATGCGCCGCCGTCATAGTAAGCCAGTCGGATTAAAATTTGAAATAGAAACCAAGAAGGGGGGTGTTTCCTTGGTTTTCCTTAGCGTCTTAGTGGCGCATATTCGTCCCAAACAATTTTAAGGATAATTCCAAAAAATGTTTTAGTGGGACAAGGCTCGGTTTAACTATATATCCCATTAATGTAAATATATAAACATATTTATTTTCAGGTTGATTGCCCAAATAGCGCATTAAACGCTAGACGAGGGGTTCTCCACATATACATAACATTCATGTACAATACGAGCAGTACAATACAGTACAATACAATACAATACATTACATTAAAATACAATACAATACAAATCATCAACATTAATTTAATATTCAGCAAAATGTTACGTGAGTTTTGTTCTATATAAAGCAGCAAATACAGAGCTCCACGGTATATCACCAATTTCACTCCGTTATGGATAAGGTTAATGTATATTATTATGTCGACTAAATCTATCAGAATTTATTATGACATTTTTTGTGGCTTTGAAAACAAAAATATTTTCTTCCGAAGGAAAATCTTTGGATGCAAAAAGTAAAATTTTAATATATGCATCTTTGTCTAAAATTGGTAATGTAGCCGGATGTAGAGTAGGAGCGATGATATTTCTAATTGCAACCAGTCGTCTCTCTCATTGAGAAGCATCGAGGGACATTCCGAGACGCAGACGAGTGTGCCAGATGGAAGCTGCTTGTAAACCTGAATAATAATGAGATGGGGAGCGTTTATAACCATATTTGTCTTTTATGCGTCGCCTAAAGAGAGATAAAGAATCTAAGTTTCGAATACTGTAATCCAAACTGTTCCAGTACCTAATAGATGAAGGGAAAAAATAACTTTTAAAATAGGAAGTTCTACATTGTGGCACCCAGATGTTATTAGCGCTTCGTTTAGCAGATTTAGTCGAGCTAGCTGTTGGTTGACAGATTTGGGACAAATACAACGGTGATAGCCCATGAACGATCTTAAACATATAAATTAGTTTATGCCACTTCCTTCCTTTAAGCCAAGTTCTAATAACAGTTTTTCGGAGCTAGTTTGCCTCATCGCACCAGTACATATCCGAGCAGCCTCCATCTGCACACCCTCAAGTCTGTCTGCTAAATATTTAGGACAGTTGTCATATATTACATCTGCATATTCTATTTTGGGTCTAATACGGTTAATAAATAGTCGTTTAAGTGCTTTCCGGTGTAGAGTATATTTCCGGCATCTCATTATGTTTACAATTTTCCCTGTCTTACCAAGTATGTAATTCATGTGGTTTCCCCATGTTAAAGATTTATTTATTGCTAATCCGAGATGACAGTGCTGGTTTACTTCTTCGAGTATAACTCCATTAATACTTAGATGTGGATGATGTGAAAGTTACACTTTCTAGTCAGTGTTAATGCTAAGGTTTTTAAAGCATTGAATATCATAAGCCATTGGATAGACCAGTTAAGTAAGGATTGGATATCAGAATTTATCAGCATATAATCTATTGGCACATGTCGTCCAAGAAAGAGTAAAGGTCCTAAAATAGATCCCTGAGGTACACTAGCGTCCACAGGGAGGTTCTCTGAATGATGACCATCAAGCACAACGAATTGTACTCGCTGATGAAGATATGATGAGATCCACTTGAGTAAATTTTCATAAATTCCTTTCGCTTTAGTTTAAATAGAACACCTTTATAGAACACCCTCGGTTAACTTATGCGTAATGGATAATAGTTGAGAAACAGTACCATCACCAGAGTGGAAACCAGAATTGTGTGGGCTTATAGTCGGGGATCCAGGTACCCACATTTTGAGATCACCTGACGTGGCTTGCCATACTTTTAATTTGTGTTTTTTCTATTAGCCTGGCTATTGGGCTTACAAGATTGACTGGTCTGCTTTGCCGGAAATATTGCGAAAAAAAATTATAGCCATTTTTGGAAGGGTACTCTCATTTTTTTAAATTAAAATAAATATTTTTTGAAAATTTACTATTATTTGATTTGTCTGATCAATAATAACAATCAATATACCCAAACGCTTGTTCTTTATAACACTGTGTGATCTAATGTATTTAGGGAACACTTTTTAATGATTTAGATTCATTTAAACCTTTACATGCGGAATATTTCTGAACTGATTGTTCATTATTTGCGTAATAAATTGTAGAAAATGATTCATTTCAGGCCATATTCACATCATTTGGATAGGCTTCCAACACATCTTCAGGATATCAATACTGGTATGGACTGGGGTTGGACTATGCCAACACAGTACCTTAAAGTCAGGCCAAGGTTATTTCAAGGTCATTCACAAGGTCAAATCATACGCAAATTTACATAATTTCTCACATTGTATACTGTTTATGGCATTCTACCGACGATCTTGCGCTATTACCGTATATTAGTACTGTTTCGGGGTCAAGGGGGGTGGGTGGTAGTAACCTTCTGTGAACTTTCCAAGGTCATCTCAGAAAAAAAATCATCTCGGGTAAAAGTGTGCAAATTATTTATGCCTGTCTATAATATCACTGGATATGAATGGTTACATGTTCTGAAGTCTCGTTGTACCTGTTCGCAAGGGTACAGCGATAATCATGTCACGTCAAGGTCATCACAAGGTCATTTCAAAGGGCCCACAAATGACAATAAGCTTAATTTTGTCTATTTTTGACAATTTGACCTTTAACTGACCTTGAGGTTACCCAAACACAACTTGGTGGCCATTCACCCACATGTCGTTGTGAGTACTTGAATTATCAGTGATAAACCGTAACTGTCAAGTACTAGGTTCCGAGGTAAACTATTACTACATGTGTATTACTAATATAAAATATAAATTAAGTAAGCCTTAACACTTAATGTTGATCAATGTAATCCATATACAGATATAATTCTATGCTAATATTCACCATCGACACCTTCACCAATTACAAGCCAGTGATCAATATCGTACCAAGTGAAACTAAACTTGAACCAAACTAAATAGTAAGAAAGATATATATCGATGGTGAAGAGTCAATACGACCAATGTAATTATGTAAACTATAGCGATAACAATGGACTGATCAGAATGAAATGGACTGTGTGACACAAAGTATTTGTAATATCCTATGTAGTCATTAAATCATTGAAAGTATAATCGGCCCTTGGTACACTTGCTGTTTTTGCGACAGTATTTGACGTTTAAATTGAGCATGTTTGGAGGTTTTGAGCATCATAATCGACACTAAATTTCCATTAACGATATGTCGGTCAAAGTCGGTTGCATCAGGGTATGTCAGTTGACTGAAATGTGCTCTTTTACATATAACCAACTGATGCAGGGCACGTCGTAGGTGTAACTGAAATGCATCTTCTGTTGGTGGCAAGACACGCATGTTGCCTTTAATGTTACCAATGAGACGGGCATCAAAATTCCCTTCAAAGTCATTCCCGTCGTAGAGTGAGAGAATATATAGTCTGGATGATATGACATATTCTTGGACATTCAAACTTTCGTTATCATTTCTTGCAGGCGATAAATAGTAGCTTCGTAGCTACGTCTTTCCCCTCGTATGTAAAGATAGCTCACGGTGTCATATATCCTGTTAATATAAGTGCTGAGAAGAATGGATGCACTATCAGCAGGTTCAACAGCATATTTCACTGCAAAGGCATCGGTAATTTCAGAGGAAAATGGCTTCATTTTCTTTACCCGCAGCTCATGTAGATCATCCAGCTGTGTGGTGCAGGTTAGGCATGATACATGATTATATCAATGTCATTGGCCAAAATTAAAACTCGTAATGCTGTTTTGTGGAATAGACTCCATGTAGTTTAAAAGAATTACCTTATTCAAGGGATTGTGACAAACGCTTTTCCAATCTTGAATGGCAAGCCAGATCGGTTGTTTGGGTTTAATTAGGCTGTGTTTAGGGTCATCTGGATTGAGGTCTGCCATGACCTTGGTCTGTTGTAAGTATTTCTCCATAGTTGTAGATTGTTGAATAATCGTGGAGAGATTTCTCATTGCTTGCACGTAGTGCGAAAGGCACCACACATATTTGTAATGACCAGCTGCTACTATAGTATGTGAGGATTTTTTCGATTTCAACCAGGTGTTCCTCCCACAGTTCAGCACGCTCAGTATGAATGAATCTATTTCAAATCATTACCATGTCCATGTAGCCTACATCAGCCATAGCTGTGTGGCTGATGATGTGCAGTCCTTATTATATTTTGTTATGTGAAGTTGTACTTCGTCAAGCTGGCTAGTTGCATCATCGCACAAAGTAGACGCCTCAGCAGCATTATTTTTAGAGAGAGCTTCTAGAAGTGGTAGGATATTAGAGGAAAGTGCAGATATATATCCATGTCTTATTTCTTCTATTGTATCAGACACTCGACAAATGCTTCCCAGTGTAGGGTAAACATGACTGCGTGCACTATAGTATGAGCACGCAGCATTGCATAATATACCTTCTCAGAAGTAATTGTATTTGCTGTTCCATGCAAACACACACCAGCCTCAACCAAGATGTTATTGATTTTTTCAGTGCCCTGCATCAAATGCCCGATCGCTCCTAGGAAATTCTGGGCAATGTGGAAGCCACCCATGCGCAAAATAACTTTGTCATGCCGAGGATGACTTCATAAATTGCTTGGTCACATGTGATTATTGTAAATGGTTCTAGTTTCGACGAAACGTCTCAGCAATACTGGAGACTCTTCAACTACATCTGGATGTGTCGGAGATTGTGGAACGAAACGGCCATATCCTATCACAGTTATGTTTGAAATGTCTGAATAGATGTCCATGTCGAAGCATCGCCAATCAGGTGCATATCTTCCAGAAGAAGAATAGGACAGATGTGAACCATGTTCCAGAGGGTATTAAAGTGATCCATGGTTCTGCCAGAGCCACAGGTAGCACCGGCACTGTTTCAACTCCTAAAAGGGAACGAATTTTTTGACGATCCTTGAGACTGAGGTGTAAATGGTTGAGACAACTGTAGAGTAGATTGGCGTGATTTTAGCAGAGGAACATTAGCTGTTGCTATATCCTCTTCTCCAATATCATCTTTGTGCTGAAATATAATATGTGTTGTGCCATGTAGTGTTCGTCCATCTTTAATAATTTTACTCTTGGAAGTCAAGTTTATCAAATGCAAACTGCGTAAAACGACCAGGCTTTAGATTAGTTGGTATGAAGACACCATTCTGTTCATCAACTGACTTTGCCATAGTTGCAATGTACCTATTGCCATAGTTGCAATGTACCTTTGGGCATCTTGGTATCTGCTACAATTGCCAAATCTGTTTAAAGGCGTTACAGTCGTCTTGCTCCTGTTTTCTTCAAGAATATGTAGTGCTGTACCAATAGGTTTTGAAGTTGGGATACATCCGACTGAGGATTTGTTCATGCTGCCTTTAACTGACGTGGACCCAATTTCCACTTCATGCCTTCCATTTCAATGCAGAGTGATTTCAATTTAAACAAACAGACCCATCCGATCAACATGCCACACAAAATATAATAAATTTTATTAAATGTGCATTTGACATAATATTATCAGTAATTATTATTGCCATCACTGCAAACATGAGAAGCAGCTGTAGATTCTGTGAAACAGTGGAACCTATCGGTGCTACTGTCAGAATGCAGGCACGTTAACTTTATACTAGTTAAATTAGCATGGTGCAATTTATTATAAAGTCAACTCCTCCTCTTGGAGAATGATAAATATAATCTTTACACTTACCATAACAGGAAAATAAAGTATATGGAAAATATCATAGGATCTGTTACAATAAATTAGTTTTAACAAGTGAATAACACAAAAAAATCACAAAAATGGAGTTATTTTACAGCTAATGTAGCTTTAAATCATTTAGAAATCTGCTGTATATGTACTAACACGTTTGATAGTGCCATCACTTGTGTTTTGTGATACAAAAACTATATATTTTCAGCCCAAACCACCCACAGTCACGTTGAGAAGAAAACAACAGTTTTTCGTATTTAGCGGTAAAAAAAATGGGTATGTCCACAAAAATGAACACATCTCAAATTTGCAATATTTGTGGCAAAGCAGACCAGTCAATTATGTGATCCAAAGGTATAACGAAACATAAAAAAGACAAATAAAAAGTATAGCAGGCCACGTCAGGTCCAACCCATTTTTGAAGGCTTTTCACTATGTGGATCCCCGACTATTAATAATTTATTTTCCATCAGGAAAGAATACATTTTTTTGTACAGAAGCCTTTCGAAAATTTTGGAAACATTACAAAGTAGGGATACCGGTCTATAATTGCATTTATTTTGGGCATCATTTTTCTTGTGCACAGGGACATCATTGCTAGTTTTACAATCGCTGGGAAAAACGCCAGCTTCTAAGAAATAATTAAAAAGTTTACAAAGTGGCTTAGCCAAAACATCTGCGGTATTTTTTAACAAAAAATTGCTAATGCCATCAGGACCAGTTGCCTTATTTACATTAAGTGATTTTAAAATCTTCTTAACTTCTGGTATTGAGAAGGACATCAGATAATCTTGCCTGTGTCTCGTATTCTAAGGGTGGTAAAAGGTGGTTTTCTGCTCCGGTAGGTTGTGTACACTGACTGGTAAAGTATTGGTTAAAAATGACAGCTTTCACACATGGGTCAGTTAGAGGAACGCCGTTTTCAAACAATTGGGGCATAGAGGTGCACAGTTTGTCACCAGTTACCTGACAGACAGTTTCCACCACTTACAATTAGGCATGTCAGAGCTGCTCAACTCCTCCCCCAGGCTTGCATAGTAGTTGAGACGCAGTGTTCTGTTACGGGCAACCACCTAATTATTAACAATTTTGACGGTATTGAAGTGTGCATCAGATCGTGACCATCTGTAACGCCACCACAGAACATTGTGTCTCCTAGTGTGCCTTTTAAGGTCACCGTTTACCCATGGTTTCTCTCTAGCGCGAACTGTCACAGTGGTGCTTGGGATGAAAGCTGCGGTCTGCATTAGTAATAATGACGGATAAGTCACAATATATTTAATATCAATGAAACATTAAAAGACAATGCTTCAACTAAACCATCCAGGTTAGATTTTTTATTGTTCCACACAGTACGCTTAAAAACGTTAATACGTCTTGTAGCTAAATACATTTTACAAATAATATTGCAATGATCAATTTTGACCAGAGGTCACTGTGGTTAAGCGGTGGAGGTAACTGGAGTTAACATTAGCAAAAAATGGCTGACACGGCTACCGACTCGTTTACATTTTCATCTATTTTGTGTAGTTCAACTTTCTCCTTTGCTCCAGCTATTTGTAGGTGGATTAATATTATTTAACTGGACAAAATGGACATCATGTTAACCTCAAAGTGTCGATAATTTTCTAGTAATCGGTAAACAAAATTTGTTCAATGAGAATGGTAACTGCCAAGCGTGTTGGTGGTAACTGCAATACTTAATGATATCATGCTACTGATAACTGACAAATTGTGTTGCTGGTAACTGATACTTTATTTATTGAAAATTTACCAATGGTGCATCAAGGAGACTCACATTTCGGACAACTGTAAAGAAGGTATTCAAAGGGAAGGGATTTTTTTTCGTGGATATAAAGCTGAAGGATTAAATTTTGTTGAGAACAAAATCAGTCCTGCTGTTTACAAAATCAATTTTGTTGTTCCATCAGACCTGATTTTGGCTCAACACTTAGTTTAGGCAGTATAGTATAGACGATCTCCGGTATATACACTTTTAGTCAACAGTTGTGATAGGCCTACACGACGCTCTATTATGACCCATCAATTACCATTAGCCTAGGAGCCCTATTGAAGTGTTGACGTAAAACGTAAAACTCAAAAAAGACCAAAATCGATAGAATATAGGCTGATTCATGATTTTGGTATCTACCATATGGTTTTCAGGTATGCCCGACATAATGGTGTGGCCAGAAGTTATTTTGGTCATTGCATTGGTTAGTAAAATCCAAGATGGCCCCCATTTCTGCAAGGTTAAGTTATATAAATTACCATTATTTTCGACAGAAAGGACAAAAAAGCATAATTTTGATGTCTACCATAATAAGGTTTTCGGGTAGGCCTATGCCCGACATATTGTGTGGTTGGAAAGTACATTAGACGTTGCATTATGGGTAAAATCCAAGATGGAAACCAAAAATTATTATAATTGTCAACAGAAGGGAAGCAGATTCGTGATTTTGTTAACAACCATTAGTCAGAGAAAGTTGAGCGATTTTGTAACAAAATCTAAAACAAATTTCTCACAAAAATGTATTTTACCTTTGCATAATATAGGGTCTTAGCTAGCTTCTGACAATTTGTTTACGCTCAACTGTCATAGGAGGTTTTTTACAGTGCAAAATGTAAGAAGACCGAAATCGGTAATGAAAAAAATCAAAACCAGACATATTTTGTCATAGCATGCTAATTTAACCCACATTTCACCAGCGGTGGGTAGACAGTTACGCTGAAGTAGTGTTATTTATAAAAGAAAACAAGAGAAAAACCAACATGGCCGCCAAAAACAGCAAAGCACGATAGTGATCAGTAACTGTTCACGCTTGACTTTTTGGTTTGAGAAGTGCAACATTCAAATCTTATGTTATCGATTTTACTACTGTTAAATGTGAACATATCTGCTTTTTTGTAATTAGGAACAATAATTTATTCTGTCTCTATTAGCTGTATATGTAATAAATATAGTGTATATGTAGTGCATGTAAAAATCAGATTGGAATAAGTTAGGAGCTTTGTGGTAAATGTGGCAAAATGCTCCAGACAGTCGAATGTACTAATAACATAGATGTTGATTTGGTTGATCTGGAATTATCTGTGACATAGACCGAGCTATAACTCAATATACATTTTTCGGTAATGGCGGCACAGATTTGCATAACAATTGCACGTGGGACATTTTTTTTAGCTTGTTAACATAGCTAATCGTTTTCTACGGGTTTTTTCCAAGCTAGATAAACCAATTAGAAGTATATTTCGAAGGGTGCACGGGAACCCTATTTTTTGACTGGACTAATAAGCTTATCAAAGCTACATCCAAATAATTTCAAATAATAGCAAAAATAATGTGAAAAATAAAAAAATCGAAAAACACTAAACGGAAAGTGAAATGAAATTTAATTTGACAAAGACTACAGACATGCACAAACAATGTTCCATCAATGAAACATTTGGCGGCCATTTTGTTTTTCTTATATCGTTTTTTTATTGTAAAACAACTTCCAATCCTTTAATCAGCACAGTTTTAAACAAATTGCTGGTTAATTATCACTCCCTATGGTATTTCTGTGAGATAGTCGGCCATTTTTAATTTTAGCCACCTAAAAATCCTCCTATGAGTAGCCAGAGTGAACAAATTTTGTGTGGCTAGTCCAGACCTTATACAAGACCGCAGTACAAAAATATTTTGTTAAGGAATTTGTTTTAGATTTGTTTTCTAACTTTCCCTGACTACATGTAGGATTTTCATATATACGCCCCTGTGACTGGCAAACATAATTTTAGACAGTCTATATACCAAGATGGCGACCATTAGACAAACAAAATGGCAAGATAAAGATATGTGTTCTCTTGTCACGGCTATATGACCCATGTGGTACCCAATTCGGCCTCCTACTCCTCCTCCTCTGTTGCCGATTCCTACCATAGAAAATCCTATGGTAGACACTAAAGTCATGAATCTCCTTCTATTCTGTCTAAAAGGATAAAAAAAAATGTTTGGCACAAATTGTATTTGACTTTGTCTTCAACTTTATTCACAATAAAATGTTGAACTTGCACAACTAGATCTGCCATACCTGAAAAAACCAACGGCATACATCGAAATTGTGAAGCTCGTTGTATTTAATCGAAAATATATCAATTTATTGTTTTGATCTTGATCAAATGGCGGCCATCTTGGATTTTACTCGCAATGCAATAACTGCAGTACGTTCTGGTCACACCCCCATGTCAGACATGCTTTGAAACCTTATGGTAGCCTACACACCAAAATTATGATTTTGCTTCTATTTTATACAAAATGATACAAATTTACTGTTTCGCCTTGCACTAATAGCTGCCATCTTGGATTTAAATAACAATCCAATGTCTAAATTACTTTCTGACTACATCACTATGTCAGGAATAACTGAAACCCTTATGCTACACACTAAAATAAAGAATCTGCATCTATTCTGTAAAAAGTATTATCATTTTATTGTTTCATCTTGTACAAATGGCGGCCATATTACCTTGGATTTTGACATTTTTCGGCGTCTTAGGTAGACAATAATGTTGGGCTCCTAGGCTAACTTTAATCAGGATATGCCACTGAGCCTTAAAAAATGGGACTTTAATCCGCCCGATAAAGATAAGCCTAAAATTTGCTGCTAAGCTACCTGACTATAAGTACCTAAATAATTTATAATAAATATAGTATTCTTTAAAAATCAAAAGAGACATCTCCGAAATGTTGTTTTTTTGTATTACACATGTCTATATAACGACCCGTTGTTTGAAAGTAAGCCCTATTATATTAATGTTGACCCTGTGTTGGTTCACCGCCTACACCTATGAGTACAGACATAGATATGCATCAAGTCTCTTATGTACTAGGCCCTCATAATATATTACAGCGCCCCTTATACTGTGATAGTGTATACGGTACCAATTAATATAAAAGTCAGGACGCATCGATAATAAATCCTCGATCATGTAAACTATTACTAAAGTTGTTTTAGAATATACTTTTTATAAAATAATTTTCTCTGCTAATAGGAAGAGACAGTTACCACCCATTGAAACCGACAGTTACCACCCACTGAAGTTGCAGTTACCAGTAACAGCTGGAATTGACACATGACAGTTACCATTCTCATTGAACAAATTTAGTTTACCGATTACGAGTACATTATCGACAATTTGAAGTTAACATAATGTGCATTTCGTCCAATTAAAACATATTAATCCACCTACAAATCGATGGAGCAAAGGAGAACGTTAAACTAGACAAAATAGATGAAAATGTAAACGAATCGGTAGCCGTGTCAGCCATTTTTTGCTAATGGTAACTCCAGTTACCTCCACCACTTAACCACAGTGGAGGTGGGATTACTTTACATTCCATAAATTTATTAGGACTGTCAGTAATAACCAGGTCTAGCAAGTTTTGGGGAGAGCCGTCATATGCGAGCCGAGTGGGTAGATTGATAATTTGTGGGAGACACTTGTCTTTAACAAGGTCACGTAACAGGCAGCGCAGCTCACTAGAATCATGATTGTCACCCCATAACTTGCATCGATCGTTAAAATCATCTGTTACTACGATACAGTCGGCGCCGCTGTCCAGCGAATAAAAGTTTATAATTGTTTAACAAACATTCAATCCAAATACATTCTGAATTATTATCTTCTAGATCGTTTCTACAGCGTACAGGTAAATGGTTGGCGCAGTAGAAAGCAGTACCACCGCCGCGCTTGTTTCTGTCCCGTCTAAATGGTTTCTGGTAACCAGTGATAGAAACAAGCGCGTCGGGAATGTTGCTATCCAAGCAAGGTTTCAGTTACGCCAAACACGTCTATGTGCCAGTCACTTGCCATAATTTGTAATTCAGATAATATTAGGTCAGATTTGTTAGCATATAATCTATGCATGTTACTCAATAAAAAGACCAGATTTTTTTTATTGTCAGGACCCGGATAAACCTCTATGTCGCCGCACATAATTAATAACAGTAAAAGAACAATGAATATATGGAAAGAGCAATAAAAATTAGATACGTAAATGTAATTAACGGCCATCTGAAAAAGAACATTTAAAAACATTTAAATCAATCACGCGGGTAGTCCAAACGACATTCTGCTCGCTCTGCGAGGTCATCTGGTGGCGTGGGCGGTAGATTAAACCACACAATATGAATTTAGTCCAGTTGTCAAATGGCATTTTTTTACTAAAGCGTGTTTCGCGGTATGGACGATGTTTTATGATTGATTCTGGTTCTAAGGGATGTCCTGAGAAGGAATCAGCCGGGTGCCACTTTGGCACCCTTGGGCAGAATTTTTTAAGGGCAAAAACAAAATGGCCGCCAAATATTTCAAGGTCAAATATGATTTTTCAACAAATGAACCCAGGAACAAGTGTAATACTTCATTTTCATGTGATTTTGACCGGGCAATTCATTTATTGTATTATTTGCATGATTCAAGGTCATCTTCAAGGTCAAAAAGACAATTTCAAGGTCAAAGAAGCAAAAATACAATTTTTAACAAATACAGATAGGAACATGTGTAATACCTCTTTTACATGGGATTTTATCTGAAAATGAATGTATTGTATTATTTTGTTGATCCAAGGTTAGCTTCAAGGTCGAAAGTCTTTTCCAAGGTCAAAAACAAAATGGTTGCCAGATATTTCAAGGTCAAATATGATTTTTCAACAAATGAAGCTAGGAACAAAAGTAATACCTAATTTTCATGTGATTTTGACAGGGCAATTCATTTCTTGTATCATTTGCATGATTCAAGGTCATCTTCAAGGTCAAAAGGTCAAATATCAAGGTCAATCAAGCAAAATTACCGTTTTTAACAAATAAAGCTAGGAGCATGTGTAATACCTCATGCAATTTTGACTGGGCATTCCATATCTGATATTACTTTGATTATTCAAGGTCATCTTCAAGGTCAAAGGGGTCAATTTCAAGGTGAAGTAAGAGAAAATATCATTTTTAACAAATAAAGCTAGGAGTGTGTGTAATACCTCTTTTTATGGGATTTTGATTGACAAATCCAATTATAGTATTATTTGAGTGATTAAAGGTTATCAAGGTCAATTTCAATTCAAGGTCATCAAAATTCAATTAGCAAACATAAATAGCAAAAAGTGTTGTACGTCTTTTTAGTGTAATATTGACAAATAATCCATTTCTGCTACTATTTTTATAATTAAAGGTCATTTTCAAGGTCAGTGTGTCAATTTCAAGGTCAGGTAAGCGAAAATATGATTTTCAACAAATAAAGCTAGGACAATATCTTTCTGGTATGATTTTGGTTATTTGAGGTGATCCTCTAGGTCAAATGTAAATATCAAGGTCAAATATTATTTTAACGTAGTATACTACATATTGGAGCACACATAATAAATTGTCTTGGTGTATCTTTAACCGGATAATCTAATTCTAGTAGGGTTTTAATGAATAAACATCATCAGAGTGAAATGATCAGACAACTACAAGGCATCAAAGGGTCACGAAGAGGCGTCAAATAGCGACGAAAAAGCATAAAAGATCAATGGAGAGGCGGTAAAAGGTGACAGAGAGGCGGTAAAAGACAATGGGGAGGCATTAAAGGATGTCGACGACTTGCTAAAAGACGCCCAGAGGCGCTAAAGAGCGAGTAAGAAGGGTTAAAAGAAAATTAGTAGTCATTAAAGGGCAAATAGGAGGGGGTGAATGGCAACGAGGATGCGTTAATGGGCAAAAATGGGGCGTTAAAGAGCGACAAGATGCATTAAAAGGTGGCGGGGTGGCATGAAAGGGCTATGGTACGGGACAAGGAAGTACGTTAACGGGTGATGGGGCGGTGCTAATGGTTGATGGATAGGTGTCTAAGTGCAATGAGAAGGCATTAAAAAAGACAGAGAATCGTTAAAGGGCAATGGAGAAGCGTTAAATGGTGACGGAGAGACGTCAAAGAGCGATGGAAAGGCGTTAAAGGCCGAAAAAGTGTTAAAAGTGATGTAGATGCATTAAACTTTGATGGAGAGGCGCTGCAGATGCGTTAAATGGCGATACGAATGTGGTAAAGGGCGATGGTGAGGCATTAAATGGTGATGGGAAAGCTTTAAATGGCGATGGGAAGGCGGTAATGGGTGATGAGGAGTCGTTAAAGGGCGATCATGAAACGTTAAACGACTATGGAAAAGCGCTGAAGGGCAATGGGGAGGAGTTGAAGTGTGCTGGATAAGCGTGTGAGGGTGAGTAGAAAGTGTTAAAACAACGGAGCATTGCTAAAGGGCGACAGAGAAGCGTTAAATGGTGACTGAGACGTCAAAGGGCATTGGAAAAGTAATAAAGGTTGATGGAGATGCTTTTAAGGGTGATGGAGAGACGCTAACAGGCGCTCCAGATGAGTTAAATGGCGATGGGAAGGCGTTAATGGGCAATGAGGAGGCGTTGAAGGACAACGAAGAGGCGCTAAGGGTGACGGGATGTGTTGGTGGGTGGCATGAAAGGGTTATTGAATGGCGTTAGAGGGTGACGAGGAAGCATTAAATGACAGGTGATGCGGTGGTGCTAAAGGGTGATGGATATGTGTTTTAGGGCGATGAGAAGGCGTTAAAGATGACGTGGGAATCGCTAAAGGGCAACTGAGAAAAATTCAATTATGACGGAGAAATGTCAAAGAGTGACAGAAATGTGTTAAAGGGCCAAGAAAAAGTGTTAAAGGTTGATGGAGATGCACTAAAAGGTTGATGGAGAGGCGTTAAAAAGGTTCTGCAGATGCGTTAATTGGTGATGCTAAAGGGTTAAAGGGCGATGAAGAGGCGGTAAATGGTGATGGAGAGGCATTAAATGGTGATGGGAAGCCAGTAAAGGGCGATGAGGAGGCGTTAAATTTCACTGAAGAAGCGTTAAAGAGTGACGGAAAGGCGTTAAAGGACGAAGAAAAAATATAAAGGTAGACCCAAAAGCATTGAAGGGCAATGAGAGACGATAAATGGCGATGGAGAGGCGTCGAAGGACCATGGGGAGGCGTTAAAGATTGATGGTAAAGCTTTAAAATGTGACGGAGAGTTAAATAAAAGAGCAATGGAGAAGCGTTCAGTGTGAAGGAGAGGCATTAAAGGGCGACAGAAAGGCCTTCAATTGCAATAAAGAGGCGTTAAACTAAAAGGACGTTCAGGGTGAAGAAGAGGCGTTAAAGGGCAAAAGAAAGGCCTTCAATTGCAAAGAAGAGACATTAAACTGAAAGCTATGAAGACGCATTATTGTCTCCCTTTAGTGCCTCTCCAAAGCTCCATAATGCCTCTCTCTCACCTTATAAGGCCCTCGGTGGCTTTGTAACGCTTTTTGTGGCCCATTAACGCCTCCTCATTTCTCTATAATATGCCTCCTCATTGCCCTTTAATGCCTTTTCATTGTCCTTTATCGCCTTCTCATTGCCCTTTAATACCTCCTCATCGACCGTTAGAACTTTTCCATCACTCTTTAACACATCTCTGTTAATTGCCATTCAATGTCTTCGAGCCGATGTCTTCACCTTGAGCTTGTTTGATCATTTAAACCCAACAGAATTAGATTATCCAGTCAAAATAAAACCCAACACAAGGTATTATACGTGCTCCAATTCCTAGCTTATACGCTAAAACATATATTTGACCTTGATAATGACTTCAATTCACCAAAGTAATAGGAAAAAGACATTTTTCGCTCAAAATCGCACGAAAAAAAGTTTTTAACACATGTTCTAGCTGTATTTGTTAAAAATCATATTCTCCTTTACTTGACCGTGAAATTGACATTTTGACCTTAAAGATGAACTTTTATCATCAAAATAGTATCAAGAATAGATTATGCAGTCAAAAATCACGTCAAAAAGACGTATTACAATTCTTTCTATTTTGTTTCGAAAAGATCATTATTTTTACATTTTGACCTTGGAAATGACCTTTCGACCTTGAAAATGACCTTGGATCAACAAAATAATACCATAAATGGATTTTTCCGACAAAATCACATGAAAAAGAGGTATTACACATGTTCCTAGCTTGATTTGTTAAAAATGGTAATTTTGCTTATTCGACCTTGAAATTGACTTTTTGACTTTGAAAATGACCTTGAGTCATGAAAATAATACAAGAAATGGATTGCCCGGTCAAAATCACACGAAAATGAGGTATTACACTTGTTCCTGGCTTCATTTGTTGAACAATCATAGTTGACCTTGAGGTATCTGGCGGCCATTTTGTTTTTGACCTTGGCAATGCCCTTTCGGCCTTGAAGATGACCTTGGATCACCAAAATAATACCATAAATGGATTTTTCAGACAAAATCCAACGAAAAAGAGGTATTACACATGTTCCTAGCTTTATTTGTTAAAAAGGGTATTTTTGCTTATTTGACCTTGAAATTGACGTTTTGACCTTGAAGATGACCTTATATCATAAAAATAATACAAGAAATGGATTGCCCAGTCAAAATCACATGAAAATGAGTTATTACACTTGTTCCTGGCTTCATTTGTTGAAAAAACATATTTGACCTTGAAATATCTGGCGGCCATTTTGTTTTTGCCCTTAAAAAATTCCGCCCAAGGGTGCCAAAGTGGCACCCGGCTGATTTCTGCTCGGGACACCTCATAGTATCAGAATCAATCATAAAACATCGTCCATACCGCGAAACACGCTTTAGTCAAAATCCACTGGACTAATATGACTTAATCATGATTAAGTATAAAAGTATCGTGGATATTAGCCATATGGGAGTAAGAACTTGACATATAGATATATAAGTAATATAATTAGTGTGAAATAATGAAGATAATGACATGTATGAGTAAGTGATGGACGGGATGAGGGTGGTGTTGTCTACTGACCAGTCTTTTTATATCTACCCCTTGCAGACTCTATCCAGGTGGTCTGAATCGGTAATGACAACCGCTGGACTATCATCTGTCACGCGCACGAAAATCTTTCCATCAAAGGACCATGTCTGTGCTCATCGCTTCGACTTTTTCTTCTGTCTCGCTAAATGAAACAGGTTAGAGCGGCGGCGTGTCAGGTCATCAGATACATAAATATCAGTGTATCTGAGCTCGCGGCGTTCTTTCATGAATCGCTGTTTGACCCTCCAGTTTACAAATCTACAAATGATCGCTCGTGGTTTGTTTCCTCCGGGTCGTCCAACTCAATGTGAACGGCTCACTTCCTCTACATCTAGGTTTACCGACATCTTTTCTGCGATTCCCAGAACCAGCTTGTCTGTGTCCTCTTCTTTGTCTTCTGCAGTTGTGGACCAGATTCTAACACGCCCTCCGCGACTGTACTGTTCCTGATCACCGATAATAGAATCCTGTACGTCTGTCGCTCCTCCATAGCTGCCACCTCCTGCTTCAGCTCAGCTATCTCTTCCGCCTGTCGATAAAGTTTCTGATGGACAGAGGCTGTAATAATTGCAATCAGACGTCTGGCGATGCGTTCTTCTTCCAGTGCTGCCAGGAGGGAATCCGCAAACTCAGTTGACATCCTGACAGTCAACTTGCAGGGAGGAGGGAGGTTGGTTGGACTGGTGTCACTTGAAGGTGTTAACTTACGTTTTCTTCTCCGGCTCTCTCCGGTTGTGGGTGTGGTGAGTTGATCATCTGACTGGAGCATTAGCACAGGCTGAGGCCTATACGTGTATAGTTAATCCGGTCACGTACAAGCAATGTCTGTACAGGCCTATACAATGTACCTATTGTCCAGATTTTTCATGAAAATATCTCGTCAAACTGTGCCTCAAGATGAAGTCAAAGTCGTTTTTTTATCCAATCTCTTCCAGGCATATTCATAACATCACCGGCAGTTATTTGTCGTTCACATACCGGGCGTTACACAGTTATTGGCAAAAATCACGAGATGGAGAAATCAGCTGTGTGCGCTTGTAACAGCCATTTTGGCGTGGAGTAGTATATTTATTTGACAAAAAGCTTTGATGAAAATTACAATTATATTACCTTTCACTATATAATTGTTTCATTCGATATGGTGCCAGCTGGTCATTGTCAAGGTAACTAAATATATCCGAATGCACACAGACGGCCAAGCAGTGCTGACACAGGGCGGTGAGTGCATACGTCAACAGGTCAAGTTCAACATAACGTTCCTCGCCTTTTACTACACACATCTGTTAACAATATTTGACCCATAAGCGCATATATGATGCGTAGGCACATTTTAAGTTCGCACCGTAAACATGATCATACTGTGTCACCACATATAAAGTTTACACCGTAAACATAATATACTGCACTGTACATAAAATCATAATCCATAGTCACATATAAAAGTTTTCACAGCAAACCTGATCATGGTGGACAGGCATAAAGTTTGCTCCGTAAACACCATTAAGGTGCACAGGCATTTATATTGGAGAAACCGAGAGGTAACGTGCTCGCCGACGGCATCAGACCATTTAAGTTTTGCTGGATGACAGTATCATCACACATAATCCTTGTGCTGCTGAATTGTTTGTTTCCGTTTTTCATTAATTTGAAGCTGGGATTGCTAACGCAATTTCCAGCTTCAAATGACGAAAACTATTTATATAATCATGAAAGAATAGAGATCTCCAATATTGAAGTATTGGATTAACTAAGCATAATATCGAAAACTGTTTTATCAAATGTAGTGATTTTTTTATTGATCTAAAAAAATGGTTCCAGCAGCAGAAGGGTGCATATGTAAGCTCATCTGTAAGTGTACATCTCCCACTCTGGAAAGTGGGATAAACACCTTTTTTATTTCCAAGACGTCAATATTATGTATGTATACTGTACTGACCTTTAGTATGGTGAAGGCCTGACATTCCCTGAATGCTTCTCGTGAATCACAAAGTCGCACTATGTTGTATAAAATCGTTAACAATGCTTGCACTTTTTGTGCAACGGATTGGTCACTCATTCGAGATGGTGCCAACTTCTCGTTGTCAAGGTAACGGAAGATGTCCTGATGCACACAGCAGTCCAGGCATTGCTGACAGAAGGGAGTGGAATTATCAGTCAAGTTGACCATAATAGTCGTTGAGTTTTTCAGCCGTGCATTACACACATCTTTATCATCAGATACAGGAAGCTTTAGAAACACATCATTCCAGATCTGTTTATAAATGTTGGCAAACTTCTGTTCTGCCAGCCTCTTAGCCAGATGTTCTAACTTTTGTGGAGATATCAACGGCAAACCCGCGCTGGCAGCTAAGCATTCTAGAGCCGTATCTCCCTCCGGCGTTATGAAGTCATTCACAGAGGACAGTGATAGCATGCAACCATTGACAAAATCATCAAATCCCAGCTCGCTGTTTACCAATGCCATCATGGATAACCTGCAAATACATTAAAACCGCACAAGCTTGTATGGCACTAGTTGAATATTTAGTTTAACAACAATGTACTACAGTTTAATTGGCGTGGGTGTGTTGTGAAAATAATTAACGTATTTTCCACAATATAGCTAACCAGTATCATGGGGAGGAATCACTGGGGTGGTGTTGTCTGCTTTGCGGTGGCGTCGAGTGAACGTTGTGCTGCGTTGAGTTTAAACACCATAGTATCGCTACAAAGCACCTGCCACAACACCCAGTTTAACGTAAGGATGCCCAAGCAAACATGACCACGGAACACTAGAATATATGTATGCTCTTCACAAACTCTTCTGATGATGTGCTGATAAATAGATAATTGAGTACTAAACAGGACCATTTCACAGCACTCATCTCGTATTAGTGCAGTCTCGCAAGTTTGTCGTCAACAACACTGTTTTGTTGCTCAGAATGTTTCCCAGTAAACACTGGTAGCTATTCCTAACACAAGAAAGTATATTACCTTGCTCTATGGAAATTATCAAGTGGTTCTGAAGCCTCTGAGTATTTTAAATTATATTTACTAGCGCTACATACCCATTAATTTGTGGTGCGGCTGGTGTAAAGTGATGGATGATATGAAGTTGAGTTAAATAGCCTACACATCTTTGCAAGTTCCTCGTATGCTAGCTCAAAAAATAATTGTAAATAATAATTCAGTTTGCTCATGTCCCGACAGTTTACTTGCTATATGTATAGCAAGCTAGCAAGATAGCAAGCAAGCAAATTATAAGCATAATCAAACGTCATCTGATTTGAAAATGGGCAAAATTATAAATTTGTTATATAGGGCCTAAATTTAAACAAAAAACTATTTACTACTCATGGTGCGACAACCTTAAAAAATTTCATTAAAAAATATTTTATCATTTAAATATAAGTCTTTATGACATTGTGATCGACAGTTCCAGGTTATTGTGTAGGCCTAATATCTAGGCTTGGAGGGGGGGGGGGGGGAGTCTTGGGTTTATGAAGATATACGTTCCATTGAAAGTTGTAACTAGATACATGTATGATGTCAAATGCATACTTCTGAATACAAAATCCATAAATATTATTATTGTGAGCTGTATATATCATCTCCCTTGCGCACGCATATAATAGTTTGGGCACATAAATGACATTTATTAGCACTAATTATGATCATCAAGTTAAGTCAGATTGATTTAATTGTAATTTGAGCATGATTAAATTGATTTGAATTTGAATTTTGATCAGGACGATAGAAAATTTGGGGAAAATAAGGGAATTTAATTTCACATACAGAATAGAAACAAACACTAATACTGTGTCCACCACAACTGGCATTGAAAATGATAAAAAAGTATCCTCACTTTGACAATAATTACGGAAAATGACATAAACAGTATAATGGGGAAATATTTTTTGTATGATTTCATCAAAGTAGAATTTAAAATACTAAATATTGCAAATCCTGAATATAAATTATGTTCATTGAAATTCAAGTGGTATCATACGTGTATTCAACACCTTAATCTAGTAGCATATTGTTCTTTTTATAATCTCACACAATTCATGTCGGATGTGTTAACCCTCTAAGGACTAGACTATCTTATAACCCCTATGTTAACCTTCGGAAATGCTAGTGTTTTTACAATGTTATTGTACCTAATATATAAACAAGTCTTGCAACCTATTTAAAGGATTGAATTCATAATTCAAGTCTTGTCACCTATTGATTGGATTGTAGTCATAATTTAAATATGTTTGACCAAAAAATAATATATTATCCAGTTCATAGGGCGATTTGGGTCATCCTGTTTCAAGCAGTATGATCCGTTTACGATAATTTGTGACTAAATCTTCTGTCACACCAGCCGCACCGCAAAATAATGGATATGCATTTCTGAAAAATTAAATTTAAAATACTTAGGAACTTCAGAACCATTTGATTATTTCGGCAGGGCAAGGTTAGATATTTTCCTGGTGTTCGGATTAGTTATCAGTGGTTACTGCACAAAATCCTGAGCAACAAACAGTGCTGTTGATGATAAAATGTCGAAAATGCACGACTAGGAGATGGCTCCCTGTGAAATGGTAATGCTTAGTTCTCAACAATATATTTATCAGTAACCATCAGCAACTCTGTTTAGAACATTTATTTATATATTCTAGTGTTCTGTGGTCATGTTTGTTTGAGTATACTTATGTTATTCTGGATGCTGTCGCTGTTTGTATGTACCCGTCTTCCGTTTTTGTTGTTCAAAAATGAGCGATAATATGGTCTTTGAACTCGACGCAACTCATCTTTCTCTTGACGCCACCCCAATGATTCCTCCCCGTGAATATATATTACAGCCACAATTACGTTGCTTAGCCATATTTAAAGTTTGCACCGTAAAGATAAGTATGCTCTGTGGATACTTTCCACTGTGAAAAGATTATGCTGCATATGAAAATATTAGGTTTGCTTTAGCCATTATTTCAGAGCATAAGTTTAAAATGGCTGCCATGAAATCAATACAATTTTCAACACTTTCTCAATAATTGATATAGAGTCTTTTTTTTATTATTTTTCCACCAAACCATATATTCTTGTTATCAAAGAATACAAAAAACAAACTATAACTTCCTCTAGTATGTTCATCATGCTTAAAATGTTATTTTAACACTTGGGTGACAGATATCGCAGCAGTGCTGATGGCGTTTTTCTTATTACGACTACTGTATGTAGTAATGATGGGTGTAGATTCTATCATGTCACGGTAATGTCTGGCACTCAGGACAGGTTATTGACAGGTCTACAGCACGGCTGGATCGGTTTGAGAATACTGGAAGTGGGCGACGACAAGAAGGCATCAAAGCGTTCTGTTGAGCACTTTGAATCAAAAACTTGAACGGCAGAAACTTCTCTTAGACACAATAACGTCTTCATTAACTTAACACATCATAGTTCAATACCATACATACTATTCCATTCACAGTAAACTCATGTCTGAAAAATTGATAGATCTAGTGACGATTGTGTACGTCCCGGCAGCAATTTATTAACTAAGTAGACATTTCAAATCAGGGAAAGCATAAACTCAATATAATCCATTGCCTGAAGGCTTCATTTTAACTCAAAACATCATGGATGGTGACGGGCCGAAGCCCCTTCGTATCTTAGTCCATTTTAGACTTAAATCTCGCTAAGACTAGCGACGTGCTTCCACCTCAGAAGATTTAGCTCAACTGCCTAAAACCGCGCACTAGACAGATCTCCATTCTGAACGGCCAACCAATCAAAAGACTGGAAACTGGAGCGTGATCCAAATATGGAAATAACACGTCACAGATAATTTTAACTGATGATTTAAATTTAAGAAGACTATGACGTCACAGAAGTCATTGGAATATTGTGAAGCAGGTCAAACAAGCACGTACATCACGATACGATTATCATAGACATCCTAAATCCTAGATTAGATTTAGATAGATTAAACTCAGCATGATAATCCCGAAGGACAACCACCGCATAATTACTAGAAAGAAATTCCCAATAACCCGCATATACGACACTGATTGCATAGCTGCCCACCTATTCATTTAGTAGCCTACACATCACCCATAAACTGATAAACGTCCCATTTTACATGACCTTGATATAACCTCCACGATTCCTTTGGGTGTTATCCATTCAGTGAGCACAACCTTAACCCATGTCAACCTTCATACCCAATTATGTATCAATATGTTGCGATGGAAGCCCAAGCTGATGCTACACGCTGCTGCATAATTGTAATTTTACTTGTTCAATTGAGCTTTGGGGAAGGTGGTGTAGTAAGGGCAAACTTAGGGGGTATTAACCCTCCAAATATTTAGCACCGCCATAGATTTCCTAATAATTCATCTGTGAGAATGCGGTTGTGCCCAGGAGTTCAGCGTTAAAATGGTCAAATGGCAACCCGGATTATGCCGGGTAAAATGGCAACCCAGATTATGCTGGGTTGCCACATATAAAGTTTGCACCGTACACATGATTATGCTGCACAGGCAGATGTATTACTCTTGATATATAATTTGTTTATTCGTGTGGTCTTCATCATTATTTCAGTGTTCCACTGTGTTCGCTGGTTCTAACGAACGATGATATATCATCATAGAATGTTGTTTTACACTGCCACAGTATTAGAGAAAAGATGTTTTTTTTTCTATGTTGATGTGGTTTATAATTTAAAATTCATTCATCTTAAATGTGGGTCTCTCTCTTATCTTCTTTCTCCTCCTTCTTCCCCATTCTTCTCCTTCTCGTACGCATCATCAAGCTCCCCCATTTACCCGTCTCCTGCAGTCAGACCCTCAGCCACCTACGGCGAAGTCTTACACGTTAAACGTGAATCTTGGAGAGCAGGTTCAGTTATGGGAGCTTGAAATGCGAAGCACGGGACACATAATAATAGACGATCCCTATGTCAATGGTGATTTCAACCTCATAAATATTGCAACATATTCTTAGATCGCGATTTGTGTCATACAATATAGTCCTTGGGCCAGGGGCCGAATTTTTACGATTTAGTACCAATCGGGGTGACTAAACTTTGTTGTGATTTTGAGTTAGATACATATATGAGGGGTCTAAAAAAGTATGATGGCCCTTTCAGAACGGTAGCTTAAGGGCAGTATTTGCAGTTTTAAAGAGAGGGGGGTCTCTGAACCAAAAAGTAAATATTAACTATATCTTTTCATCTATGTGTCCTACAAAAATCCATAATATATCGTTTCTGGCATAATTTGGGTCAAGGAATCCGTTTTTGATGTTTTGAAAATGATCTAACCAATATTTTGCCGAAAAATCCAAGATGGCCGCCAATTTTAAGCTGTATTTTTTCGCTCTATGATATAACAAGTTTATTTACGTCTATGATGTTTGAATTTTTTCAGGCAAAGATTCTAGTTATGGGCAATTAACCTAGTATTAAATTAAACTATTTTTTTGTATATCTTGCAAATTTATATAAATTCAGTTCAGTTATCCAACAGACGTGTACTTTATAACACTTAGGAAAAAAAAACGTATCTCTATGAAATGTGTAACAATAAGGCATACATGTCCAATGTTGGTCTATATTATCTATTCTTTTCTTGGTGGAATAAAATAATACATATCTCTATTTTTCCACAAATTAAAAAGAAACGATAATTATAAATAAATTAATGATAACAGGGTTCATTACTTTGGACGTTTCAGATTAGATATGTTGTAATCATGGTAATAGTGGTATGTCATATGATTGGGCCAAAATTTAATACCTTACGGGGTAACTAGAAAAAAACTACTCTAGATAGCTTGGTATGCCTTAGACATAAACAAAAATGTATGATGACCTTTCTCAGAACGGTAGCTTAACCCTTAAAGCGCTGAAATATTATTGCATGAGCCATGGAAACTAAAGTGATTTTTCAATTTGAAATCATCATAAATGTCTTAGTTAGCTCTTTCCGATCCATTTGAATATACCTATGCTGTGGGTCTACGGCCATTATAAAACAAAGTATTTCGTTCAGTGCGGGGACCGTTTCAATACGTCAGAATCTGTAGACGTCAGATTTTGAGGTATAAAGACGATCCCCGTGCTGAAAGGGTTAAGGAAGATATGAGATATTTGTTATGTCAGAGAAGAAATAACATACATATATGTACATTCGAAATCTCGATATTTTTGCCGCGCGTTCAAAAAGTAACATCCAAATGTAACATTCAACGAAACTGTCACATATAAATGGCTTTAGCTTTACTAGGGGTGTATAGTGTAGATTAATAAAGGCTTTACGTTAAAATGGCAGCACATATTTGGCCATTTTGTCTATTTAGACCGCGTTACGTCAGTTAAACATCACTTTCTTAGGTCACTATCAACATTTTTTATGTAGGGTGTGGACCCTGGTTTATAGTTGGTAAAACTGTTTGATGCAGGTTCTTCACCCACTCTGGCATCCATGTTTTGAAGAAAAAAATGGTTCTTCCCCACTCGCTTGTAAGCAATCAGTATTGTGAGGATACTCCATCAAGGGACTTCATGAAAACATCATGAAAGAATGAGTAGAATTCTACATAATCTTTCATGTAGACTAAATATATGAGGGTATACAATTCTCAAATGATAAGACTTTCGGAGGAACACCCGAAAATTTACAAATATTTTACAGGTGGAGGCTTCAGCGTTTAAATTAGCAAAGAACCCCTCTTGGTTGAATACCTGTTGACGAAGCTTTTGAAGAAACCACAAACAAGGATACCCCAAACTGCAGGTGGTACCAGAGGTTTCAGCACAAAACCATCTGCAGTGAGTAAATACTACCTTAATGCCGAATATAGAAGTACAGCCATAAAGCAGCTGTGTTATTGAAATCGACTCTCCTCATAATATTCATTTAGATCTTCAGCCATCACGTGTTAAAAAAGATGAAACTGACATCCAGTCCGTTGTAGAGCTACTGCAAACCAGTTGGACAAATCCTTTTAAAAAAATCCGATTTAATTAATCTTCCAGCTGGTACAACTGAAGAAGTAGATACGCGTGTGCTGCTTCATGCAAAACATGCCGCTGAATATTAGACCTACAATGATGTTGTTCTTGTGGCAGATGCCACTGATATCTTCATTATTAGCCTTGCATTTAGCACTAACATATAGTGTCATTTATATATGCAAAGTGGTACTAAAGCTCGACAGAGATTGATAGATATTACCTTATAGGACTACATTTATAGTGTTACATTTATAGGGCTACATTGTTACACAGGATGCGACACCATAAGTTCCTTTTCGGGTCAAGGTATTAAGCTTGGTGCATGGACAGTAGTTATAAACAATCACAAATTTAGAGATGCATTGGCAAATCTTGGTTGAAACTGGGCACTGTCACCAGATCTCTATGACGCACTCCAAGAGTTCACATGCCGTTTATATTGTCAAAATCATTAACGTGTGATATAAACATTTCCAGGGATAAGAAGGGTATCATGCGGAGATAGGTATATACCAGCATGCCAAATATCAAGCAAGCATATGTCACAGGAGTTTGGTTATCTGTCCTGATATCCCTCGTCCTGATGATGATCGCGGCTGGATTTTCGATGCTTAAGATAAAAACTAGTTCTTCTGCTCCAGATGCTGTGCTAAATTTCCTCTCGTGTAGGCCTATTTTAAGCGTATTTGTAAACTGCCAGTGTCAATGTCTTGAAAATAGATTAAAATGTACAAATGCAGAACTGTATACCCGTGTATGATGAAAAGGCACTCTTCGGATGATGACACAGATGATGATAAATTATAATACTAAACACCCAAATTACTTGTGTGATAGATTGAAAAGTTCGTTCATCGACGTGTTCACACTTTAAACAAAGATAAATGCAACATATCCACCATTACATTTACATATTGTGTGTAAATATATATAGTGTATCACATGATCGGATCACATAGCTAAGTAGTAGGCCTACATGTCGATATTTACATGTACTGTATACCATAATACTGTAGTTTTTTTACAGAGCTGAATGGTAGTAATGATTTGGGTAGCATGTTTATTTCATTTATTTTATCGACATCTTAATTTGATTTTAGCTTAGTTCTGATTTAACACTAAAAAGAACAGTTGGTTTCTGTTCTGTTTTAAATCGTAAACAATGATCAAGCTGAAAAAGAACATTGTTTATCATCATCATTACTGCTGAATTCACATTTATACAGGTGAAACGGATTTAATACATTACGCTGAAATCGAAGAACTATACCTTCTTATCCTATTCAAACTGCTATATCGAGCTACCATGGCTACTCAGGTTTATACTATGTTGATAATTAATAAAGTTGATAAATAACCACCATGCTACAGAGTCATGATAACAACCGAACAAATATATACTAGTATTACCATGATAAGTGTATCTAATCTAAAACGTCTACCGAAATGAACCCTGCTATCATTAATTTATTCATAATTACATTTTCTTTTTAATTCGTGGAAAAAAATGAATATTTATTATTTGATTCCACCAAGAAAAGAATGGATAATATCAACAAACGTTGAACATAAAATAAAAGGCCGTATCGTTACCATGGTTACCGTTCTGAAAAGGCCATCATACATTTGTGTTCATGTGTAAGGCATACAAAACCATTTAGAGTAGTTTTTTCTAGTCACCCCGAATGGTACTAAATATCGGTCTGGCTCAATCACATAATCATGATAACAACCACAAAATAGCATACCACTATTAATATGATCACACTGTATCTAAATCAAAAACGTCTAAAGAAATGAACCATACATGCTATCATTAATTTATTTATAATTAGTGTTTCTTTTTAATTTTGTTGGAAAAATATAAATATTTATTATTTGATTCCACCAAGAACAAAATAGATAATATAGACAAATATTAGACATGTATGCCTTATTGTGACACATTTCATACAGAGATACGCTTTCGGTTCGCACAACAAGTCCTATGAGACACGCGTCTGTTGGATAACTAAACTGCTTTTATATATTACAAGATATACACAAAAACAGTTTTATTTAATGCAAGTTTGATTGTCTGACCAGAATATTTACTTACAAATTTCGAACAGTACATAGACATAAATTAACCAGTTATGCCATAGAGTTAAGAAATACAGCTTGAAATTGGCGGCCATCTTGGATTTGTTGGCGAAATATTGGTTAAATCATTTCCAAAACATCAAAAACGTATTCCTTGGCCCGAATTATGTCAGAAACGATGTATTATGGATTTTTGTAGGACTAATAGATGAAAAGATATAATTAATAATTACTTTTTGATTCCGAGACCCCCCTCTTTAAAACACAAATTACTGCCCTTGAGCTACCGTTCTGAAAAGCCATCATACATAGTTTAATTTAATGCTAGATTGGTTGTCTATCTAGAATATTTACTTACAAATTTTCTAACATTATATAGACATAAATAAACCAGTTATGCCATAGAGTTGAGAAATACAGCTTGAAATTGGCGGCCATCTTGGATTTGTCGTCGAAATATTGCTTAAATCATTTCCAAAACATCAAAAACGTATTCCTTGGCCCGAATTATGTAAGAAACGATGTGTTATGGATTTTTGTAGGACTAATAGATGAAAAGATATAATTAATAATTACTTTTTGATTTCGGGACCGCCACCCCCCGTCTTTAAAACAGAAATTACTGCCCTTAAGCTACCGTTCTGAAAAGGCCATCATACATTTTTAGACCCCTCATATATTTATCTAACTGAAAATCACAATAAAGTTTAGTCACCCCAATTGGTACTAAATTTTGGTCTGGCCCAAGGACTAATAAACTTCTCTACATATTAGGTTTCATGCTTGACCTAGGCCTACTAATATTTTGTTCACGACCGGACAGTAAAATAGTTGGCATTGACCTTGTTCTCTAACACATTACGGTTTTTACATAATTCACCCATGCAGAATCATAATCCGATGAGTGCCAGATTGTAAACTGTGAGTATTTTTTACAAAATCGTTTATCGTTTCTAGGTAACTTTCGGTCTTGTGCCTTTTAGATAATTCGATCATTATTTAACACACTCATTTTAATTTATGAAGCATAATATTGTAAGTGAACTATATATAATGTAGCCGAGATTATTTCTAATTATTTTTAATCTTTTGAGCAGGCAACATTGAAGATTATCGTCATCGTCTTTAGAAAGAAAGAAATATATGTTGGCCAAACATAAAATCTTGCTTATTTTTATATAATATAAGGATTTACTGATACTTCAGACCTGATAAAACGTATTATGTATGTCATTTTCGTGATTAAATTTGTTGTCAATGTATTTTATGGTTTAAACTATACTTGTAAAAACGAAGCATTGTTTTTTTTCCGGGGGGGGGGGGTGTAAGGTTGGGTTTATATTTCTTATTTGAAATTATATCATTTATTAGTCCAAGGGCTGTCAGAACCCTCCCCCCCCCCCTCACCCCCTCTTTATACCTGCCACCGTTTTTTCCACATACTAGGATATCTAGGGGTGTCAAAAAGCCACGCTATTCACGTGACTTGCGGTTGCAAAGAGTCAGAATATCTAATCGAAGATGGCCACCAATCTGGATATATTTGGCCATTCTGGGGCATTTTGGAGAAATCATTAATTTTAAAATAGATTAACTGCTTTAGTCCGAGCCAATTTTGTCTTATTACTTATACAATGTCTTTTTAATGTTTTTTAAAGATTTTTATGCTGAATTTATATCCGGTGAGTGCTAGCTTTATTCATTTATTTATTAAAATGTATTTATACAGGATGTATACATATTAGCAATGATGCTATTTTTAAAATATGTGCCCTGTTATACATTCAATATTACAGTACATTTCTAAAATATCTGATATTGTAAATGGTATACATACACATTTCAAAATAAAATATAATTTTTCAACAAATGAAGGAACAAGTGCAATACATTATTTTCACGTCATTTTGACTGGGCAATCCATTTCTAAAATTATTCGAAATATTCAAAGACATCTTCAAAGTCAAAAGGTCAATTTCAGGGTCATTTAAGAGAAAATATCATTTTTAAAAAGTAAAGCTAGGAATGCGTGTTATACCTCTTTTTCATGGGATTTTGACAGAAAAATCCATTCAAAATATAATTTTGGTGATTCTAGGTCATTTTCAAGGTCATTGATTATACATGCTATAAGTGAAATGATCAGGTGACAGAAAATCATTCAGGGCAATGGTGAGGCGTTAAAAGGCAACAGGGAGGCGTTAACGGACAATGGGGAGGTGGTAAAGGACAGCGACAAGGCGCTAAAAAGGCAAAGAGGAGGGATTGAAGGGCAATGAGGATACGCTAAAGGGCAACAAGTAGGCGTTAAGGGGTGAAGAGGGGACATTAAAGTGCAAACAGATGTGTTAACAATTGACGAGGAGGCATTAAAGGGCTGTGGAACAGCGTTAGAGGACAACAAGGAAGCGTTAAATAACAATGCAAGTATGTTAATGGGCGACGGAGAGACGTCAAAGATGGGAAGGTGTTAAAGGGCTAATAAAATGTGTTAAATGCCGATGGAGATGCATTAAAGAGCAATGGAGGCATTGATGATGCTGCAGATGCGTTAAATGGCGATGGAAAAGCGGTAAAGGGCAACGGAGGCGTTAAATGAAGATGGCAAGGCGATAAAGGGCGAAGAGGAGGCATTAAGGGCGACCATGAGGCGTTAATTGACGATGGAAAAGCGTTATAGGGTGATGTGGAGTAGCTAAATGGTGAGGGGTGGGTATTTAAAGCCAATGCGAATGCGCAGAGCAACGGGAAGGCGTTAAAAAGGCAAAGAACAAATGATAAAGGTCGACTCAGAAGCATTGAAAGGCAATGTATGGGGGTATAAGGTGTCACAGAGGCGCTGAATGGCGACGGGAAGGCGTTAAAGGGAGATTGAGAGGCGTTAAAAATCGAAGGAGAGGTGCTAAAAGTTGACAAAATGCGGTAAAGAGCAATGGATAGGTGTTTGGGGCGAAGAAGAGGCTCTTAGAAGAGCCTTGGGGAGGCCTTCAATTACAACGAAGAGTTGCAACTATGGTGAAAGCTCTTCACCCAGTCATAGTTTTAAGGTGAACAAAAAATCGTTTTGAATTTGTGAAGTGTAGATATTTTGGGTATTTCGGTTGTGTACTTTCAGTAGAGCTGATTCTATAGAATGCTGTTTCCTGTAAGCAGATTGTAATGGATCGGATAGATGGCTATATTGTATATGATGTTCCAGACAATTGGCTAAGATTTTTAGATTTTGGAAGTGAAACACAAGTTGGATACATAAGTGTAATTTTTCGGTTTGTTTTTATGAAGAAATGTTTTCAACCGGTCTTATATGCGCATCTGTACAATTTTGAGGAAATGTACTAGTTTCCATTCAAATGTTGATGTTATCAGTGATGGGAGTTATTAGTCTGTCAAGACAATTTTTCAGCATCCTTGTAGGAATGGAGTTCAGATCACATGATTTTGACGATGAGCCCAAAAAAGCTTTTTAATTTCATCTTTTGTCGCACATTCGCAATCTTTCATCCTAAATTCGATTTCAGTTTTTTTGCACTGCTGCAATATTTGGTACTTTATACGCACATTTGGAACGCATAGTTTCAATTTTATGTACAAATTATTGCGAGAAATGGTCACAAAGTGATTTTATTGATGTGAATTCTGCAGAGCAGGGGGTGTAATTATACACAGGATATCTATAAAGGTCTGAATTGTCTGAAATATACCAGCTAAATATTAGATTTTGCTTTAGGCATCATTCTATTATTCATGTGGCACTGGTCGTACCTTAGCAACTCTTTGTCGCCCCTTAACGCCTCCCCATTGCCCGATAATATGCTTCCTCATTGCTCTTCAATACCTCCTCATTGCACTTTTACGCCTCCTACTTGACTGTTAAAACGTTTCCTTCGGATGTTAACACCTAAATAACTTGTAGCATATATACTACAAATCATATTTCATCCTGAAATTAACTTTTTGCCCTTGAGGATGACCTCAAATCACCAAAATAAAAGAAGACATGGATTTTTCAGTCTAAATCCCGCGAAAAAAGAGTTATTACACACCTTCCTATAGCTTTATATGTAAAATAATATGTCCCTTTACTTTAACTTGAAATTCACCTTTTGACCTTGAATATGATCTTTAATCATCAAAATAGAACCAGAAATGGATTGTTCAGTCAAAATTGCACAAAAAAGATTAGTATTACACTGCTTCCTAGTTTTGTTACTTAATAATTATATTTTTACATTTTTAACCTGGAAATTGACCTTTCGATCTTGAAGATAACCTTGAATCACCAAAATGATACCGTAACTAGACTTGAATCCTACGAAAAAGAGGCATACACATGTTCATATTTGTATTGGTAAAAATGACATTTTTGCTTACTTGACCTTGAAATTGATCCTTTGACCTTGAAGATGACTTTGGGTTCATAAAAATAATATAACAAATAGATTACCCAGTCAAAATCACATGCAAATGAGGGTTAAAAGCTAGATCTCACTTACAGTCAAGTTCCCCGGTCAGTTAATTGCGGCTAAAAAATGACTGTTTCTTCAAGTTTTTTTTCTCATTTTGTATGGCCAGATTGAGGTTGATGTAATTTTAAGGTTACCTCACGGGCAGCACTAGCTGAACAGCTTTACGTTTACCTGCAAAACACGTGGTCTGCGTCGCTTTCATGAGGGTACCATGAGGTTGTTTAAAGGTCACTTTACGGGTGCCACGGCCAGTGTGCACTGAAGTCATTGTTCAGTTATGACACGGCTACTAGGTTCATAACTATGCGGATTACGTAAGGCCCGTGTACTGTCTTTGTACAAACATCTATTTTTATAAAAATGGACTGCTCCATTTGTGTAAATAGATCTTGATGAAAAATTAATTTTACACTAGTTTTTGTAATAAAACTCTAGCATGGTTGCTACATTTTCAAGGAAAAACTCTTGCTTAGAGCTGCAGCTGTAACAACTGAGTTGGCTTCTATTCAAGAGGAAGGAGAGTCAAAGGAAATGCGGTGTACAGAATAGCTACCTAAAAAACACAATGGTTATTAAAGTCAATTAATTCCATATTTTTTTGCATGTAATAATAGTAATTCTTACATAAGCGTTCTACGTTTGAATGAGGACCTTTTCCAACAAATTATTGGCAGAGTGAGACATCGCATTGAAAAAAGACACACAGCCTCGTGACGCTATTTTTCCAAATTTAAGGCTGCGTTGCGTCCCAATTTGTAATGACGTTCCAATTTGTAATAAATTATTACAAATTGGAACTCAGATATAATGCAATTGCGTCCCAGTTTGTAATAAATTATTACAAATTGTAACGCATTTGCACTACAACTGCGTCCAAATTTGAAATAAATTATTTCAAATTGGAACGCAGTTGCAGTGTAAATGCGTTCCAATTTGAA
The DNA here is from genome assembly GCA_964017125.1 of Flabesymbios commensalis. NCBI lineage: Eukaryota > Metazoa > Annelida > Polychaeta > Terebellida > Flabelligeridae > Flabesymbios > Flabesymbios commensalis. Next base: position 94,333,000 of record OZ024907.1, read on the forward strand.
ATAATTTATTTCAAATTTGGACGCATTTGCAATGCAAGACTACGGGTGACTGTGGCCTTTGACATTTTTTAATTCATATTACTTAATTCACCTAGTCAAAGATTTTTAAGTTTTGAAATAACTTATTTTTTATTACAATTTGGCACGCATTTGCAATGCAATAGCGTCCCAAATTGTTATAAATTATTACAAATTGGAAGGCATTTGCAATGCGATTGCGTCCCAATTTGTAATAAATTATTACAAGTAGGAACGCATTTGCAATGGAATTGCGTCCCAATTTGTAATAAATTATTACAAGTTGGAACGCATTTGCAATGCGTTTTCATTCTAATTGGTAGCAAAAAATTGATGAATTGTCACATATTTTGGATGATATGCTGAGAACACTAGTATAATTAACACTACTTAATTAAGGTAGCCAATTTTTTTTTGAGTTTTGAAGCAGCTTAATTTTTTTATTACAAATTGGAACGCATTTGCACTGCAACTGCGTCCCAATTTGTAATAAATTATTTCAAATTGGCACGCATTTGCAATGCATTTGCGTTCCAATATGTAATAAAATATAACGAATTGTCAGGTATGCCAAATGATATGCCGAGAACACCACTAAAGACCCAGGAGTAACGTTCTTGGCCTCTAAACAGAAAATTTTGGGTGACTGTGGCTTTCTCATAATCAACATTACTCAATTAAGCTAGCCAATTTTTTTTTTTTTTGAAGCAACCTCATTTTTTTATTACAAATTGGAACGCATTTGCAGTGCAATTGCTTCCCAATTTAAATATTTTTTACAAATTGGCACACATGTGCAATGCAAGTGCGTCCGAATTTGTAATATATTATTACCAATTGGAACGCGTTTGCAATTTTTAAAATGGCCACTATGAAAATCTAATTTTGACAATATCTCCAGTTCTAATTGACATAGATACATAATGTTGGTGTCTGGACCACGTATACACATATTGTGTCATTCCTATATAGCCAATTCGGAAAAATCCAAGATGGCCGCCGCGAAGATCATTTTATGACAAAATCGCTATATATAAATCGATAAATAATTATATATCAGTAGGATCCGAAACCATGATTCCGTTCGGCAAGTAAGGTTTGACGATTGCTTCAGGTAGTTTAAGGTATTTCTAAAAAATGAGCGCCTACGCCTCTCTAGAAAAGTTGGGCACAAAATCCAAAATGGCTCATTTCGATCACAGTGAAAAGCAAGTATTCACTTATTTCATCAACTGGTTTCCCAGTGGACCTCACTTTTGAATGCATTTAGACAAAAAATTGATTGATAGAGGTCACCTTGTTTATATTTTAAAAAAGAATGTCGCTTTGGAAAACGGCAACAATCCAAGATGGCCGCCAGCGGCCTTTTGAAAAAAAAGAGACCATAATCAAGTGATATATGTCATTTCTGACTAATGTTGGGGCGTGGAACCCATTTCTGAACCTCCAATTACAATTATGTGCTTATCTGGCCTTCAAGCATCATTATGAAGGTCGAAACATGAACTGTATAGCGGTAATAATGAAATATTGTTTTTACTATTACAAATTGGGACGCAGTTGCATTGCAAATGCGCTCCAATTTGTAATAATTTATTACGAATTGGGACGCAGTTGCATTGCAAATGCGTTCAAATTTGTAATAATTTATTACAATTTGGGACGCAATTGCATTGCAATTGCGTTCCATTATCTGTAATAAAAAAAATATGTTGCTTCAAAACTCAAAAAAAATTGGCTACCTTAGTTAAGTAATGTTTATTATGAGAATTTCACAGTCACACAAAGTATTCTGTTCAGATGACAATAACGTTACCCCTGGGTCACTAGTGTTGTTCTCTGCAAATCATCCGGCATACCTGACAATTAGTAATATTTTATTACAAATTGGAATGCAAATACATGCTAGCATGTAATAAAAAATAAGTAGTTTCATGACAAAGGTCACAGTCACCCGAATCTGCTGTTCAAATAATGTTATTCCTCGGTCACTAGTGTTCTCGGCATATCATTCAAAAGATATGACACTTCATAATTTTTTTGCTACCAATTGGAACGAAAACGCATTGCAAATACGTTCCAATTTGTAATAATTTAATACAAATTGGTACGCAATTGCATTGCAAAAAAGTTCCAACTTGTAATAATGTATTACAATTTGGGACGCAATTGCATTAGTGGGGCGGATATGTGAACGAGGTGTGCACTTCCGGATAAAAGCATAAAAATTGGGAGGATGGTGGAACTGACCACACTCGATACAAAAATAGCGGGAACCACGAAGTCTCTCCACTGTTTCCCGCCAAAAAATTCAAAATGGCCGCCGTGAAACATATTTCTGGCTATGGAATAGCCAAAAATGCTCTGATTTTCATGATCTTGGTGTCTGAACCCATGTTTATGGGGTCAAGGAATTCGATAAACTATATGTTGAACATTTTGAGATAAGTCTCAACATAAAAAATAGAGAAAATGATATAAAACAGCAACAAATCGGATTCAAACACCACCGATGGAAAATATATTGGTGACGTAATCAGATTAATGACATAAACAGACCACTTTCTATTATTCCAAAATATGTTATACTAGCAAATATTTAAAAGATAAGCGCAATAGCACAAATGCCACTGGGATGATACAAAAGTGTACATGTAACTATGTGCAAACAAAAATATCAATATGTCTTATCAGTACTACTGGCTCACTAGTGTGCTGTGTAAGACAGGAACTGTCTATGAGATATTATCTATGTGATATTTCTTATCTTTTTAACGAAATGTACCAAAATATAGCCACTATTGTGAATTATTAAATAAAATAACCATCACTACTAGTGTGAATGACTAAATACAGATGTATACGTTCCAGCACCATTGTTCTTCAAGTTTCAGCACCTCCATCACTTTTGTGTAACTAGCCAAAGTATATCCACACATAACATCATATATAGGCTACAAATGCTGTGATGCAAGTTTGATCATCTAATCTCTGACTAGTACATTGGTGGGTTTGCTTTCGCACACCTGCATCTCTTGGAACATGCCTTCTACACCCACATTTCAACAGTTATTGGCAAGCTCTCGCTGCCTCTGGAAGGGTAGACCAGCATGGAATCCACGTATTGTCATAAGTTGCCTTGTTCCAACCCCACAAACCTGGCGACGGAAATTCAGGGTTAGCATCAAGACACTGTCCCAAATTATGGCCAGCTTGATAAACAGCCCTTTTCAGGTGATGCTCGAGGGCATGGAATGTCGGTGGGATATAATCCATCTTCCTGTTTTGAGTGAACAAATGAAGTCCAGATTCATTTACTTGATTGAGAGCAGATGTTCGCTGGTACGGTAGAACAACAAATCTTTCTATTTGCTTCATGTCAGTAGAGGATCTCACACAGTGTACGTGATAGTCTGGCAAGTACTGGAGTCAGATGACGCATACTGCGCCAAACAGTCCTTGCCAATTTAGTCCAGGCAATAAATATTTTCTAATGTACAAAAATGTTAACAAAGGTTTTTCAACGGAATTTGACTCGGCGGGGCCATGTAAAAACACCCATAAAACCCCACCCAAATCCTCCTTGGGGAAAGCCTTGTTTTCGGGTAAAATCCAAAATGGCCGCCATTAAACCAGTAATTTATGTATTTTTTTTAATAAATCGCTATTATTTGAGAACTAAACAACGGACAGCCACATATAATATGTCTTCTCGCACTAATTTTTTTAAAGGATTTTATGTGTTTACATATAAAATTCCTAAAAGGTCAAATTGAGGTCATTTTCAAGGTCAATGTCAAATTGAGCATACAAATGTGAATAATTTATATATATTTTTTATTAAATTCCTATCGTTTCAGAACTAAATATCGTAGAGCCACATACAATATGTTTTTTCGCAATATTTTTTCCAATGGATTCTATTTGATTACATTTTGAGTTCGTAAGAGGTCAAACTGAGCTCATTTTCAAGGTCAAGTTCTTAATAATTGTGTAATTTGCATTTTTTAGGTGCACAAATGCCAAAATATTAATTGACACAAATGTTAACAAATTTTTCTCAACATAATTTGACTCGGTTGAAGTATTTAAAACAACACATAAAACCCCATCCAAGTCCTCCTTGGGAAAAGCCTCGTTTCCGAGTAAATCCAAAATGGCCGCCATTATTAAACCAGTAATTTAAATATATTTTTTTGTTAAATCGCTATCATTTCAGAACTAAGCATCGTAGAACCACATATAATATGTTTTTTTTACACTATTTTTAAGGAATTCTATTTGTTCACATTTAAAATTCATCAAAGGTCAAACTGAGGTCATTTTCAAGGTCAAGGTCAAATTAAGCCTAAAAATGTGAATAATTTATATATATTTTTTTTAATAAATCGCTATCGTTTCATAACTAAACATAGTAGAGCCACATATAATATGTTTTTTCGCAATATTTTTTTCAAGGGATTTCATTTGTTTGCATTTCGAATTTCTCAGAGGTCAAACTGAGGTCATTTTCAAGGTCAAAGTCTAAAAATTTTGAAAAATTTGCATTTTTTATGTGCACAAATGCTAAAATATTTAATTGACACAAATGTTAACAAATGCTTCTCGACATAATTTGACTCGGTTGAAGTATTTAAAACAACACATTAAACCCCGTCCGAATCCTCCTTGGGGAAAGCCTCCTTTTCGAGTAAAATCCTAAATGACCGCCATTAATAAACCAGTTATTTGTATATATTTATTTTAAATCACTATCATTTCAGAACTAAGCATCGTAGAACCACATATAATATTATTTTTTTCACACTATTTTTTAAGGGATTCTATTTGTTTACATTTCAAATTTCTAAGATGTCAAACTGAGGCCATTTTCAAGGTCAAGGTCAAATTAGTCCAAAAAATGTGAACAATCAACATTTTTAAGTGCACAAATGCCAAAATATTTAATTTAAAAAAAAATGTAAACAAATATTTTTCAACATAATTTTACTCATTGGTGCTATGTGAAACAACATGTAAAAACCCTACCCGAATCAACCTCGGGGTAAAATCTAAAATGGCCGTCATTATGCCAGTAGTTTATGCAATTTTTAATCTTTTGAGAACTAAACATAGTAGAGCCACATATACCATGTATTTTTGCACTATTTTTTTGGGGGATTCTACTTGTTTACATCTCAAATTCATATGAAGTCAAACTGAGGTCATTTTCAAGGTCAAGGTCAAATTATACCTAAAATATAAATAATTCACATTTTTAGGTCATCAAATGCAGAAATATTTAATGGACAAAATGTCAACAAATGCTTTTCAACATAATTTGACTCGGTGTGGCTATGTAAAAACACACTTTAAACTTCACCTGAAACCAAAATGCCCCCATTTCAACAAGTAATTGAGCAAAATCTATATAATTTGGTCAGTCAGTCAATGATACAGTACTGGATTGCGTTGGATTGCATTACACTGCTTTAGTACTAAAGACGAAGCACATAATCGCAGAATGGGAAATTATGTTAGTGAGTCAGTCTCAGTATCTGCAGAATTGAGCCTGATCATGAGTATAAAGCATTTCTGGCGAATTCGTCCAATAAACAGGCTTTAATAAACCTTCTTGGTGAATAGGCCTACACGGCCAATGTAGGCATTACCGTCCAGCATGCAGAAGGTGATTCAGATTATAAGATATGTACCGTGGCCTGCAGGTCAGCACAAGCAGGTGTTATCTCAGACTATACAAATATTTTTCAGTCAAGTTTGGCTATCATGCCCAGGGTCGTTTCAGACATTGCCTATCGCCGGTTGAAGCTGAGCCTGCAATATGTATTTAAGAAATTAAAAACTAGTCTGATGATGAATGTATTCAACAACCAGACATACTTCCCAACCTGAACTCAGCAAAGGAAACACTGGCATGGCCTTGACTACGCTGTTAATTTGTATTGTCAATAGAGTTGGCGACAAAATGCTTCCTTGTGGAACACCCTTCTCCTGCAACTTATGTGAAGTGTAAGTTTTATCTCATCTGACTTCAAATAGTACCCCTTAGACATAAACGTGTTTTATACTTCCAGGTGGTGTCATAGTCTTGTTCTGTATCAAAACATATTCCCACCATGTGTTGATGTTTTACATACATGATATGCACATCTAGCCTAGCCGGATAATCTGTATGTGTTTTTACATTTTTAAAACCAAGCAATGTGTGGAGTGTAGATTTGCTTATGCTCGACTTGTTCTCACTTGCATATATGTTGCCTCCACATTAACTTCCTCTCGTCTATTATCATACAGGTCGCGAAAATATTTAAAATGGCACAATAAGTGGACTGGACTGAAAAAAGGGCACAAGAGGTACTTAGGCTAGAAAATGACACAATAAGGGGACTGGACTACATCGAGGGGGTGTGGGCACGTGACCCCCTGGTCCGCCCCTAATTATACTACACAAGCGCTCGTTGGTGGTTGGTTTATTGCTGTCCCTGCGTCGCAACTCAACTGGGCCAGCAAACATGATACGGGAAACGTTACAGGCTCCTGAAGGAGCGAACACATTGGCGGCATCAGGTTGTCTAGATTTATTGAACAAAATACTTTTGGCTTTATATTTCCAAGATTTGAAACAAGTAAAAAAAATAAAAAAACGATTGTATTCGTGTTTTCATTCTATTTACTCGACAAGTTTAAATTCGATATATGTCATCATCTAAAATGACATGGAATAAGATTTGTAAGGTCAGTGATGCCTAGAAAGAAATAATGATATCAGAAATAGATGATGTTCCTCACGATAAGCCAAAAGGGACATATTGCAATATACTTTTACTTCGCTTGGAATTAATTCTCGCACCTTTCACACAAAGACCCTGAGCGCGAAATCATATTCCCAGCGAAATAAAAATGAAATGAATCGGGCTTTAGGCCACCTTTGTGCACATATAGGCTAAACTGGGTCAGGAGAACCTCCTGAGGATGGTGAGATGATTGAGATGACGCTGTCCTCCAGACACAGGATTCGAAATTCGAGCCCTGGCGGTCTGAGGCCGAGCACGCTACCTCTCGGTCACGGAGGCTCCCCACAATACTAACTTTCACACGTGGATGGGGAAGAAACAATTTTGTTTCTTTCAAACCGCCGAGACCGGGAACCGAACCCCGGACTCTGGCGTGAAAGGCAGCGGTGCTAACCACTACCCTAGGGCCCCCGCCCTCCCAGCGAAATACTGTTCACCACATATTGTTTCGTGAACTTTGGGACTGGGTTTTAAAGGGTGTGACTGCCGCTGTACAGTCGACTGTGGTTATGTAATTTATTTGTGTTATTGTCACGTTAACCTGTGAAAGTTTAAGTCCTAGAATTTATATTTAAATGACTAAATGGCAACGACTGAATGACAACATATGAATCATATTTTTATTGTGACAAAAAACATAAATTGATACCAATATTTTTATTTTATTCTCATTTTATGCTAAACCTGCTTGTACAAAGTCCTTGATAATACAGTTCGCTTTCTGTGTGATTTATTCCATGACTGCTATTAGCCAGCGGGCATGAAGGGGTTTAATGATAGATGTCTTGATGTTTCTATGTCAAGTTGAGGGGTGGTGACCCAGCAAACACGAGACGTTGATCCAGTGCTGGCGTGATACTGGTCCTGCGTCGAAGATAGTGGGCCAGCATTCCCCCCAACACTGGATAAACAACTTGTGTTCACTAGGGACAGACTCAATGTTGCTAGGAGAGCTGTGGATGCGTTTCTTGGCATGTGTTTCTCTAAGGATTTGCGCTAAGCTAAGCTAAGTTGCCCTCAGATCTATGAAAACATTACATATATATGTGCACATATATAGCTATTTTTAAATTCCCACAATCAAACAGATACGATGAGCATTTAAAAAATTAAATTAAAGCGAAATATATGATAATGATAATGATAATGATAATAATAATAATAATAATAATAATAATAATAATAATGATAATAATTAATTAAATTGATAATCTGTTGGATTGATAGGGTTATTGAGCAGCGCGTGTCCAGTGCATTAGCCTCAATGGTCGGTCACCCCTCCCTTCAGTTAATTGATGACCATAGCATTATGTTTACTTACGGCGTTACACTATAGTGATTACTAGTCGGGAAAAGTGATGACAGTCGTTTAGGCGAGATAACAATTACAATCCAAGCCAAAGAAATAAACTTCAAAAAATATTTTTGGGTGAAATGTGGTCAAAAATCGGGTTTGCGCGAAAATTCATATCCGCGAAATTAAAGTATATTACAGTATCACATGTTACTATTGGACCACTAGTAAAAAGTAAACAAAAATCATTATATAATTGTTATACTGATCATTTGTGACCTTCGTGTGATGCTTGAAGGTCACAGAGGCTTATGATTGTAATTTGATGAACATAAATGGGCTCTACGCTCCAAAATTAGTCAGAAATGACATATTACAGTTGCTTAGGAGATTTTTAATTAAAAATCAATTTTGTTCAAAAGGCCGCTGGCGACCATCTTGGATTTTTGTTATTTTCGGCCAAACGCGAAATGCATCTTTTGAAATAAAAACTGGTGACCTCCATAAATCATTTTTCCACCTAAATGCATTAAAAAATCTGGTCCACTGGAGACCACTGGATGAAATAAGTGAATACTTGCTTTTCACTTGTTTTGATGGTGGCCATTTTAAATTTTGCGCTCTACGAAACTCCGCCCACCTTTTCCGTAGAAGGTTATTTTTTGACAAATATCTTACTTGCCAAAGGTTGGTCACGGAATCATGGTTTTGGAACCAGCTATTATATGATTTTTAGTAGTTTGACCTTTGTGCGCCCTTTTGAACTAAATTTAGGACACTTCCACCCCCTGCACACCTTAGGACTTTTGATATGTTGCTTGTCATACTTCTAACAAACTTTCCTGAAATTTTCAGCTTGTTACGAATTTGTTCCAGATATTAGGCTAACTTTCCTGGACTATATTATCTATGTCGTCGGTCCCAATATAGTTCTGGCTTAGAGCTGCATTGGGAGCTGTGCAATGACCGAAGTAAGCTCCTTTCTCGAAGTAAAACTTTAAAACCATAAAATTAATATCCTGACCAGTGTAGGTGGGTTATACGTAGTTTCCTTCGAGCTCAATTAACCCACAAAACAGTCAACTTCAGATTTAAAAACATTAAATTATGTCGAAAAGTAATATTTATCAACTTATACGATGAAATAAAAGTAGCAACTATCTCAGGTTGTAATTTTTGGCATTTGTGCATCAGATTTAATCAATTTATAGGTCTAATTTGACCTTAATCTTGAAAATGACATCAGCTTGACCTCATAGGAATTAAAATGTGAAAAAATAAAATCCCAGATTTTTGTGCGAAAAGACATAGCATATGTAATACTATGTTGATTAGTTTAAAATTATATGAATTTTGATAAATTACTGGTCGAACTGGGGACCATTTTGGATTTTACCCCAAAACGAGGCTTACCTCAATGAGGATTCGGGTGGAGTTTAATGTGTGTTTTTACACAGGCACACCGAGGCTAATTATGTTGAAGTTAACATTTTTGTCTCTTAAATATTTCAGCATTCGTCCACTTCAGAAATGAAAATTATTCATATTTTTAGGTTTAATCTGACCTGGGAAATTACCTCAGTTTGACATTTTCCGAATTTGAAATGTAAACAAATAGAATTCCTAAAAAATAGTGTGAAAAGACATATTATATGTGACTATGATGTTTAGTTCTTAAATGATAGTGATTTTTTTTAATACATACATTACTGCTTTAATGGCGGCCATTTTGGATATTTCGGCATTTGAGAGCCTAACAAATGCGAATTATTTATATTTTAAGTTTAATTTGTCCTTGAAAATGACCTCTGAGGAATTTGAAATGTGAAAAAATAGAATCCTAGAAAAAAATAGTGCGAAAAGACATATTATAAGTGGCTCTACGATGTTTAACTCTGGAATGATAGCGATTTTAAAAATATATTCAAATTACTGGTTTATTTGTGGCCATCTTGGATTTTACCCGAAAACGAGACTTTCCCCATGGAGGATTCGGTTGGGGTTTTATGTGTTGTTTTAAATAGTTCGACTGAGTCAAATTATGTTGAAAAACATTTTTTAACATTTGTGTCAATTTAATACTTTGGCATTGTGCACTTAAAAAAGCAAATTATTCACATTTTTTAGGTCTAATTTGACCTTGACCTTGAAAATGACCTGACTTTCACCTATTATGAATTTTAATTGTGAACAAATAGAAGCCCTTAAAAAATTAGTGCGAAAATATATATTATATGTGGCTCCACGATGTTTAGTTCTCAAATGTTACCGATTTATTAAAAAAAATACATAAATTACCTGATTACTGGTTTAATGGCGGCCATTTTGATTTTACCCGAAAACGAGGCTTTCCGCAAGGTGGATTCGGGTGGGGTTTTATGTGTGTTTTTATATAGCCCCACCGAGTCAAATTATGTTGAAAAACATTTACTCACATTTATTTCCATTAAATATTTGGGCATTTTTCACTAAAAAATGCAAATTATTCACATTTTTTTGTCTAATTATTTGACCTTGACCTTGTTTGGGACGTCAATTTACCTCTTATAAAAATATGAAATGTAAACAAGCGGAATCCCTTAAAAAAGCTGTGCGAAAAAACATATTATATGTGGCTCTACGATGTTTAGTTCTCAAATGAAAGTGATTTTTAAAAAAATTACATAAATTACTGGTTTAATGGCGGCCATTTTGGATTTTACCCGAAAACGAGGCTTTCCCCAAGGTGGACTTGGGTGGGGTTTTATAGGGGGTTTTACATAACCCCACGGAGTCAAATTCCGTTGAAATACCTTTGTTAACATTTTTGTCCATTTCCAATGGTCCACGATCACTTCATTGCCTGGACTAATTCCACGAAAGGCGGGAACAGTATCGCACCCAGAAAACCCATGCAGTAATAGTAATCCCCGGGCTACATCAGATCCTAGCACTTTTGAAATGAGATGACATGGAATAGAACGTTTCTTTGTTCCATGACCAAATGCTATCCATATTTCACACCCATGATGTACGATTGACACGGCGATAGCAATAACCACTTACAAATGTATTGTAAGTGTAGGGAAGCATTGAAACGACATGACAATTGTTTTTATCTCGTTATAATGACTCATACGTCGTGAAATCGACCCATGCTAATTCTTTATAACGACTTATATAAATCGACTTAGTATAAGTCGTTAAATCGACTTGGCATAAGTCGTTATAACGACATAAGTAAGTCGTTATAACTACTTAGTAAGTCGTTAAATCGACTTAGTATAAGTTGTTATAACGACATATAAGTCGTTAAATTGACATAGTGTAAGTCTTTATAACGACTTATAAGACGTTAAGTTGACTTAGCATAAGTCGTTAAGTCGACTTCGTATAGGTCGTTAAATCGACTTGGTATAAGTCGCTATAACGACTTATAAGTCGTTATAACGACTAAGTAAGTCGTTAAATCGACTTAGTGTACGTCGTTATAACGATTTATAAATCGTTAAATTGACTTAGTATAATTCGTTGTAATGACTTTAAAGTTAATAAATCGACTTAGTATACGTCGTTAAATCGACTTAGTTTAAGTCGTTTAATCGAATTAGTGTAAGCCGTTATAATGACTTATAATTCGCTAAATTGATTTAGTAAATCGACTTAGTAAGTCGTTAAATCGACTTAGTATACGTTGTATAACGACTTATAAGTCAGTTACACTTCTTTATACTAAATCGATTTAACGACTTATAATTCGTCATAACGACTTAGCATAAATCGATTTAACGACTTAGAAGTCGTTTGAACGACTTGTACGAAGTCAATTTAATGATATGAATTATCAGAATGTCAAAGCCCACATTCACCTAAAATCTGCTGCTCAGAGGCAAATAACGTTGCCCTGTATGGTCAACAGTGTTCTCTGCGTATCATCTAAAATATAATATTTTATTACAAATTGGAACGCAAATGCATTGCAAATGCGTGCCAATTTGTAATAATTTATTACAAATCGGGACGCAATTGCATTACATATGCGTTCCAATTTGTAATAATTTGTTACAAATTGGAACGTTATTACAAATTGGGACGCAACAAGGCTGGCCATATATAATCATCTATAACCACTGGGAGAACGTATCAATCTCTCTCCTGTGGCCTTCGCGTTGCCAGTAACACAATCGTCAGCATCATACCAACCACGTCCGATGCCATAATTAAGGAGTTTGTAAAAAAGTTCATAAAATGTTCATCATCAGCTGAAGAATGAAAATATGTATCAGAAGGTTTCCTGAAAAATGGTACTTTTATGATACATTAGGAGCCATAAATTGGAAGCATATTGCTATGACATGCTCAGCAAATGGTTGATGCATCAATTACATTTCTAAAGGGTTTCATAGCTTGGTGTTGATGGCTTTTGTTAAGGCAAATTATAATTTCTTATATGTAAATATTGTGGTTGAAGGTAACGGTTCATATGGAGGCGCCTTCCGCGATACAAGCTTGTTCAAGGCAATTAAGAACGATAGAAGCTGACACACTACCTGGAGGGACACAGCCTATTCCATATTAGTCCAGCAGAATGATGAAATGTGTGTGCATTTTATCATACAAGCATGAAATTTTGCACAAAGGTGAATTTGGATATGCTCTTTCATATTTGAGTAAGAGGCAAGCTCAATTATTTCAATATGACCATCAAATCCAAGATGGCAGCCATTGGCCGTTTTGAAGGCCTATATGCTCTAGTAATGTTTACTTACATCATCCCCTGATCATTAAATCATGCATATTATGCTAAAGAAGTAAATATTAGGGATGAATAAATGTAGAAATACAATTTCAGCTATATTATGCAGCCCTTTATATAGTTTGTAATCCAATATGGCCGCCCAAAATCGGCCTAACATGTGTTGCATAAATGTTTTACTGTTCAAGTGATACTGAAGGCAAACTGAGGATAAATATTGTATATAAACATTCTTACTCCCACATGAAAGCCATATATGGTGCATATCAGGTATTATGGGATATCTAATAAATCAAATGCGGTTGTCAATGACGCTTAAACATGACCCTTGGCTCTATGCAATTAATGCACATGGGTACGATCTGCAAAGAGTATGTTCCAATACTTCTCAATGTTGTGTCAAGGTGATGCACTCCCCCCAGCCCCCCCCCCCCCGTCCCCGTAACTCTAGCTAACTTACTGAGCATAATAAGAACATGACTCTCAAATAATTTACACAACAGCAATGATATGCATGCTATGTTAAGCTATATATTCGCGTAATAATAGTCGATTCAATATTGCATCTGAAGCTATAGTGGGGCATATCACAACGTTTGGGGTTGGATGGGTTGTCAAGAACATTAAATTTACAACTAAAAAAAAAAAAACATAACTAATAATTTGAATACATTCCTTTCACGAATTCGTTTTATCTGCTAGTATAGCTGATCGATTCGAAAAATGATTAATTATAACTTTGACTTAAATTTCTTTTTGTTTGTTTTAATATATATACTCCAAAACAGCATCATTCTCCATGAAATTCTAAGTTATTTTTCAGCATAATCTAGATCAGCACCATTTACAATAAATTAATGTGTCCTGTGTATAGATCTATAAATCCATAAACAAGTCACACAATAGTGGGCGATAATAAGTGAATTTCTCATCCATTATCGTCAAATCAGTCAGCTAGTTGCAAGGCTTCAACATAAAAATATTGTAGCAAAAGCCTGGGAGCCTCCTCGGCTACTCTACACTGATTGATACCTTATTTGGATTAGGTTTCTTTGTGTCATATGAGATAATGGACGATAATAAGTTAATTTACCCATCTATTATCGTCAAATCAGGCAGCTAATTGTGAGTGTTCAACATCAAAATATCGCAGTAGAAGGCTGGAGACTACTCTACACTAATTAATACCTTACTTGGCTTAGAGTTCTCAGTGTTATAGGAGTCTAAATGTCCCAAAGATAAGGGTTGTGATGCATGTCTCCTTGTTCAAGTAATGAGTGGTGTGTATCAATATTTCTGCATCCCAGTGACGAAATAAGGGCAGAAAAAGAGAGCCTGTAAATTTCGAATGAGATCCAAAACTGAGTTACACCACTATACATCCAGTATATCTGTCCAAGAAAGAAGAATAGCAACAACACAGGGTTCTTTCATCATGTTCATGGTACTTGATTGTCAATATTTCTGCGTCCAAGTGACAAAATCTGGACTGAGAAAGAGAGCCTGTAAATTTCGAAAGAGATCCAGAACTTAAAACTCAGTTACACCAATATACAACCAGTATATGTTAACCCTTTAACCGCCAAATTAAAAAATCGGAATTTTCACCCACTTGAAGTTGTGTCTCGCTGACGCGATCCACAACTTCAAGCGAGTGAAAATTATTCAGATTTGACAAAATGTTTTTAAATGTTTTTAAATATTGCTGATTGATGTCATATTGTATCTTTAACATGTTTAAAAGGTAGTAGTTAATGTGCTACTAAAAAATGAAACCCGAGTATATGCGACACCGGCGGTTAAAGGGTTAAGGAAAGAAGTCAATGTACCAGAGCCTTCTGCTCAACTGGCAGTAACTGACCAATGCATGGTCACAGCCCAAGCAGATAAACGCAGGTCAGGTAGGCCTATATTTGGAGAATTGAAAGAAATTTATCATCCTCACTACAGTCGCTGTTTGCCTGTTATTATATTATATACTTTATGATACAGCTGGATAAAATACATCCAAAAATAACTGCCTAATTCTGAAAGACAAGTTTGTGGTCAACAAAACATCACTTGCCTTTTCAAGAAAATGTATTGACCAGGCCTACGAGAAACACTACAATAGCGAAAGGGGACGGTGGACCATGGTCTGACTCACAGCATGTCACAGCTCACTATAGATGGTCAGAAACACGTGTCATCAATGTTATAATTTGTAGAACAATCTGAAAACTGTGTGTATTGGATACAAAAAACATTATAGAAAAGCTGTCATAAAACCAGTGAGAACAGCTCAGGAATTGAGATAGAAACAGTTTGAAGACTATGTTGAAAAGAGACTCGAGCAGAACACATAGCCTATAGTCCATAAAGAGAAACACCATAGCACTGTTTAACTGCCCAACGAAACAAATTCAGCTGATCAGTTATCTACCTGAGGAAACAGTGCTCACTCTTTTCAGGACTTTATATATCATGTCAAATGATAGATCAAGATCTGTATCTGTACCAATTCGTTCGTCGTATAAAACATCCCTCTCAAAAGTTTAGAGAGATCAAGTCACACACAAAATCAGACATACTTTCCTGCCTTGAGAAATGTATACGACTTCCAAAAGCTCTCATAGACCAAAAATACACTACATTGTACTTGATGGGTGTAATTGTACACCTTCTAAAACTTATTGGTGCAGATACTTTTGAAGATAATGCTCAACAAGTCTTTCTTCCATATGTTACATCACAAAAAGTCTTTTAGAATTAAAGTCGTATAGGATGGGTATAAGTCAGGCAGTCGTAAATTTTCTATTCCAGAGCGCAGACGAATAGTAACTAGAAACAGTGTTGCAGCAAATACAATCAAATACATCAAAATTACAAGAGTTTCTCGCGATTGGTGCACTGTTGACTTTGTGTCACATAAAGTGAATAGGTCATTTATCAGCAATCGAGCCATGCACTCCAAAGAAAGGCCGACACACATAAAATACTTTTCATGCACAAAGCTGCCCAGATGACTACAATCATGTTATGGGGTGCACTGTCGATTCAGATGTTGAATTGGCTGCTCTCCTCTATTTTTTGACAAATGATTTCAAGCGTTAAAATGTTATGGGGTGCATTATCGATTCAAATGATTTGAAATGACCCTTAAATTGCTGTCCACTTGTGTTGAATGAGCTGAGGATTGCATTTGGAAATGGGAAGGAATATCTCATCATTCCTCCTATGTATTAGCTCAGTCATTGGAAGAAAAAACCTCTAGAGGTTATGATGCTGCAGGCATATACCGGCCAACTTGAATTGTTTGCTTGTTTGATGTATATTCGAACCACTCATTGTGAGTGCATTGATGATGCCCAAAAAGCACTCTTCACTCAGAAGCACACATCCCCTCCCCTGGAATATCCCCCTATCACTTCATATCACTTGTACCAGTACATCCTACAGGTAGTATAGATGGCCTCACTTATCTGCGGTGGAGCTCTGCTGAAAGATCCACAACGCCCTATTCACTCTGAATGGTTATGGAGGAAGTATCATGTTCAAAAGTCATTGACAGCCATATTTAGATTTAGCAGACCTCCCATAACACTACAAAATGCATCATATATAGCTTATTGAGTGAGGGTAGGGAGGTTGATTGAAAAGGTAAATCACAAATTTCCCTTTGATATTAGCCGTTCAGTATGACATCTTTAAAACACACGTTAGGCGGATTTTTGGCGGCCATATTGGATTTCTAATTACATGCAGTGCTGAATATCATTGCTGTAATTTTCAGCGATGCCTTCTGGTCACAATCAATTACTTTTGTTCGGTATTTAATAATCAATTACTTGTTCATGCGTGAATTAATATGTTTTTTTATCTTTGAAACGGTCGATGGCGGCCATCTTGGATTTGGTGGCCATATTGGGGAAAAAAAAGTTTGCCTCTTACTCTAATTTGAAAGAGCTCATCCACATGCACCTTTGTGCAAAATTTCATGCTTGTATGATAAAATGCACACACCATCTTGGATTATGCACAATTCTGCTGGACTATATAATATGGTCATATTATTAATCTAAAATAAAATCACCGATTTTTTGATGATTTTAGACCTGGGCATGTCCCTTTAAAACAACATTGTGGCGGGGATAGCATCGGACCCTGCAAAAGTGGGATGTGGGTCATTATATCATTTATCATGTTTATGGCAAGGCGGTTAATATAGCCTAACAAGTTTTTAAAGCCCGTAGGCCTATACGACACTGCACCAACATTAAAACAACAAAAATATGCAAGCATGAATTTTCTTTATTTTGATTCAGTATATATGCCAGAATCGCAGACGGTGGACCAACATTCAATCAACATATAGTTTGAATGTCATTACGTCAACTGGGATTTGTGACAACAATATCGGTCTGATCGAGTTTGAGTTTCTATTTCCTTCAGGCGCGGATCCAGAGGGGGAGGGGGGGGGGGGGCGCACGCCCACCCCTTTTTGCCCCAAATTCTTTAAAAAGTCCCCAAAATTGGCCAAAAAAGTGTTGGGCGCGAGCCCCCGAAGCCACTGCGCCCCCTCATTTTTCAAATCCTGGGTCTGCCCCTGTCCTTTATCATGT
This sequence comes from Flabesymbios commensalis, assembly GCA_964017125.1. Classification (NCBI taxonomy): domain Eukaryota; kingdom Metazoa; phylum Annelida; class Polychaeta; order Terebellida; family Flabelligeridae; genus Flabesymbios; species Flabesymbios commensalis. The sequence goes on from OZ024907.1 coordinate 94,350,442, forward strand.
TAATCACTTTAACTTTATTGTAAATTATTAGAGTGATCTATAGCCGACATTTAGCATCTTAGGCATAGACCTGGACTATATATTCTGATATTGGCTGCCATCTGCGGCAATGCTGTCAATAGGTGTTCTAATTTGGGGGGGGGGAGATTTTTTCAGAATTTCGGAGCTTGAAGTTCCCGGAACAAACTTTTATGAGCGAAAACAAGATTTTCAGCAATGGCCACCAAGTCCGAAACATACAAACTGCACCCGGTGGTTTTACAATCTAGACATATCAATTAGGCCCTATATATAATCTAGATCTACCTCTGGGGCAAAAAAAACATAATAGGCCCTACTTCTTGAATAGCAAGGTTCAGCTAAATATGGTGACCTGCTGAATATTTTTATATAAACCATGGAGACCAGAGGGTTATTTTCAATTTGAAATCATCTTAAAAATCGTAGTTATCTCTTTCCACTTCATTTCAATACCAATGTTATGAGCCAGAGGAACATTAGGCCTATCATTTTTATATCATGAACATGGAAAAATTCGTCTGCGTCTGATTGTGCGTCAGATTGTGCGTCTGCGTGTGCGTCTGCGTCGAGTACACAAAGCCCGTATCTGATACTTTAAAGTCAGCTCAGTTTTATTATCGTAATTTCCCTTAATGTAATTGGTTTTAGGCCTATTGGTTATGTATACATTCACTACCATCCTTGTAGCAATCATGTCTCCTTCAATAAGATTGGTCAACAAAGCAGTGTCTTCTAATTCGGGACCACATCATTATCTATGGGCATGGATGCATAGTGTAAGCCACGTGAGCCATGGGTATGGCGTTAATGCCATCATCTTTATCTACTCTCTATAGTCTAATGTTCCAGGTAGCTGGACGTTGTTAGAAGATCACATAAATGACGGCCTTTTATACTAATTATAACTGTTCGATTAGAACGTTGAAATATATATATATTCTTAGCCTGACCCTAATATCCTAATAGATGTGGTGAGCCGGATTTTATCCCACGTCCATAGGGGAAGGGGATTTTAATCGCGCCGGCATCTATCAAGCGTGAGATATCAGACTGTACTTATTTTTTGTGGGTACAATAAATAAAAAAAGGTCATTTTTTGCAATTTTAAATCACATTCTCAACAACTTGGGGATGTGCAAGTGAGTTAATAAACATGCTACCAAAATATCTCCCAGAGTTCAAAATCCAATTTTTCTTGTAAGCGCAAAAACTCCAATCAGAAATTATCCAAATCTTACAATCACATTCCCCACGTTAAGGAGATGTACAGGCAATTTGTTCAAGATTTCACTGAAATTTAAAATGGCCGCCACAAATCAACTTCAAAATTTATTTTGGCTGCAAAAATTCAAACTTTGTAAGAAATTAGTCCCTTATTTTGCTCTAACCTGGACTTAGAGTATATAGTTTTTTTCTTTGCAGAATATTGTTGTCAAGACCTCCCACTTAAAGAATCCGGAGGGTGTGGAGGTGTCACCCTTGGGCAATTTTAGTTATTCACGTTTTTCAAAATGGCCGCCAATAGTCTCAGTGGAAATGTAACTTTTTCACTTTCTGCCCTAGATATGTATAATACCAGTTTTCCAACTAAATTGACCACGAGAAACTCATTTCCGGCATTATTTTTTCATTCAGAAGCTTAATTCAGGCATAAATTCAAAATGGCCGTCACCACTACATTGGCAATTCACATTTTGTATCATTAGAAGCATGACGTTTAGGTACAGGTACCTGTATACAGCTTTCTAAGCCTACTTCTGACTTTACAAAGGCTATCACATTTGGAGGCATAGCACTAAACTCTAATATAGACTAATCTAGGCCTATAGCATACAATAGTCCCAATACAATTATTTTCTCTAAAATATTGGTCAGGCTTCCAAGTTCATCAGTTCCCATATATCAAGACATTGACAAATTTAAACTGGTTTGCATGTCTCGATATTGCCAACAAGAGCAGAATTTCAAAGATTTGGGTAGATCTCCTAATAAAACCAGTTATGATCATGATAATATATATATGTACGTGCTGAGCGGGAATCAGATTGACCTTTAGGCCCTACATAACAATAGCTGCAGTTGAACAGATGTTACAATACATGCTTTGCACCTGGAAATATGCAGCTAGGCTATGACATTAGATATCATGAAACAGTGCATGAAAGGTGAACACACAATGCACCATAATCCATGTAGTTCTAATTGTGCCCGATGTGACATGTTCATCGCGTCAATTGATATTAGGTACGGGCATAGCATAGTCCTTGGGGGGGGGGGGGGGGGCGGACGGTTAAAACCATGTATGTAGGCCTGTATACATGGTCGTTTAGCCTATATTTTTGCGCAAGACTGGATATGGATATGGTTTTCAGAATATGGATGCCAATGTAACAATTCAGATTCAAAATAAGCATAAAGAAGAGTTTTCAACAAGGATTTCAGATGACTCGAAAGAATGGTTTTCTTCACGAAAAAAAATGCACTACCAGTAATATAATATCATTACATGATAAAAACTTAGATAGAGCTATAGAAATTGGCATAACTTTTATGTATATATTTGAAGCTAATTGGTCTGAAGGTTTTCTCGGTCCAATCACCAAGCAGATTGTAACATTTACTTGGGTTGGAAGACCGTTGAAACTTGGTACTGAAATGGTGTATGACCCTGCAGTAATTTATGGGCGAGTTATTGAGCTTCAATTAAGACCCAGAAGTATCAATATTAATGATATATTGTTACACGAACTGGCTCCATTCGCAACTGCTATGTTTGACACTCCATTTGAAACGAAGATGACTAAATCAAAGTGTAACCTTAAAGGGACTAGTCCAGGCTAAAATCATCAAAACATCGATGATTTTATTTCGGGTTCTTAATATGACCATATGATGTAACGAAGAATCAGAAAATTGTTATCAGGCACTTGCTGTGCACTGAGAAAGAGGTTAGTCATGGGGTAAGTAGTGTTGTCTCAGACGACACAGGTGTTTTTATTTTGCTTCTGTGCCATTTTGGTGAAATTCTCAAAGATATGTTCATGGAATCTCCGATTGGGGATCGCAACATCATGGATATAAAAGTTGCGAAGTACAAGCAAATCATACCTGATAGTTATATTGGTCGGCATGTCATATCACTGTACGATACATGTACAGTTACGCGTTGGTATGACGTGGGAAAGGTAACTGCACTGAAGATAAATACGTGTTCAAGCTGGTTATTCGTTTTGTCGCATATGTGACCAAACTCAGTAAATCAGACATTTTTGAACAAACAACTACATTTATGGCAGCATGTTATGGTCTAGCCCTGAATACAAGGCTATTCCGCCGAGCTATGAAGCTCCAGCGAAATAGACTTGTATTCAGGGCTAGTTATGGTCAGCCACAATTCTACAGAAGGTAGGCACAATCAATGGGCTGGCAAGAAAGCACCTGACCATTGCTCAATAACTGTGCTCATTGCCTCCAAGAACAACGGATGCCTTCACAGAAAAACGTTAAAACAGAACATCTACAGGTACAGCTTTGAAAATATGCTCTAAAATCCCCTCCTAATTTGGACCCAAATGACTTTGGCTCGCAAAATGGACGGGTTTTGGACGGGTTGCCAGTGGCGTACCCTGGCTCCTCCTCTCAACAACGGTGCAAAGGCAGTTCCCGCATCTGCGCAGGCACTATGGTGTTGGCCGTGGTAGGGCCTTAACCTACCAGCAATAGAGTGTTTGACATTAGGTCTATCAATACGGATGAATGGAGTTACTCTCAGCTATGGCTATTCTGGGATTATCATACCCGAGGATAGCGGAGCTGTGTTTCGTATAGCTAAACCCAAGTCTCCCAACCGTCTGGGGGTAAATCCTCTAGACATGCCGAGAACCCCTTATCGGGCGAGTGAAGGAAACCACTCTCATTAACCCACCATGCTCTATCACCCCAGCCTCACATCGTCATCTGTACATCAAGTATCTCATCAATGCACTGCACTAGTTTTGGTGTATTACAATGCCACTTAAATGCCATTTAAAATTTGTGTCAAAAAGTGTCATTAAGCATTATTCTACTACTACTACTACTACTACTACTACTACCACTACTACTACTACTACTACTACTACTACTACTACTACTACTACTACTACTACTACTACTGTGTCTCCATCTCCCTGAGGCCGAGTACATTAAGTATTCAGGTTGTCCATCTACATGTATAGTATGTCTGTACAGCCATCTCCAATGCCTCCTGTCGGTTCAAATTAAGCTCTGCAGCTGAGGAATAATCGTCGGCACCTTTTTAGTTTTTAAAGTAAAGTTATGATGTTTGATGATTTTAATGTACGTATAGGCGGACCTACAATTTACGATGTTCATTACAACTGAGGTCAGAAGGTATAAACAGTCATTATAGATTGATGGTAATTATATTTTATATAGCCCTACCTGATTATATATATCTAAGGTGGTCTATATGGTGAATACATGAGCATTTGCCTGTATGTCGTTGCAGCAGTAAATATTTTTCTACTAATATTATTGCTGTTATTACGTTTTTGTTTTAATCGTGCTCTCATAATTTTTATTATATATGATCTCGCTTAATCCACAAACAGAATTAATCCACAGAGAACGTTTGGCTAGCAATGTAGTTTCACACTTGTTTCTGTTCAGAAATGTAGGGTCTACTTGTTGGTGTGGTTGAGTAGTGGCGGCCATCTTGGATTTATGCACGACGGCGACTTCTATAATAAAAAATAATGCCGGAAATGAGTTTATCGTGGTCAATTTAGTTAGAAAAGTGATATTGTACATATTTCTGGGCCAAAATGTGAAAAAGTTATATTTCCACTATGGCTCTTGGCGGCCATTTTGAAAAACGTGAATAACTGAAATTGCACAAGGGTGACACCTCCACACCCTCCGGAATCTTCAAACAGGGGTTTGGGCAGCAGTATTGTGCAAAGAAAAAAACTATATACTCCAAGTCCAGGTATACCACCATGGCTGCCGGACTACATTATAACAGTCTAATATTCGGTTATAACGGTCTAGTAATTCGTGAGAACGGTACATTATTTCGCTATAACGGTCTAGTATTTAGTTATGACGGTCTACTAATCCGTTATAACTGTCTACTATCCCTTTATAACGGTCTAGCATTTCGTTATAACGGTCTTTTATCTCGTTATAACGGTCTACTAATCCGGTATAACGGTATACTATTCCGCTATAAAAGGTTCTTTATTGCACTATAGCGGTCTATTATTCCGCTATAACTAGCTAGTATTTCGTTACACCGGAATACTATTTTGTTATAACGGTCTCTTATTTCGCTATAACGGTCTAGAGTTCCGTTTTAACGGTCCACTGATCCGTTACAACGGTCTGCTATTCCGTTATAGCTGTCCACTAATCCATTATAACGGTCTACTAATCCGTTATAACGGTATACTATCATTTTATAGCAGTTTAGTATTTCGGTATAGCGTTCTACTATTTTGCTATAAACCGTTATAACGAAATAATAGACCGTTATAACGAAATAATAGACCGTTATCAAGGTCATAACTAAATACCAGACTGTTAAAACGACCTACAAGACCATAATCACAAAATAATAGACCGCATTAACGGGATAGTAGACATTATAAAAATTGGTAGACCTTTATAACGAAACACTAGACCGTTATAACGGATTAGAAAATAAATCCACTTCCGTAGATAACCTTGTTTTGGCCGATACAGATATTTTATTTTGAATTATCCATGCCCTTATCCTTGAGAATTTATAACGGTCTACTATTCCGTTATAACGGTCTATTAATCAGTAATCGGATTAGTAGACCGTTATAACAAAATACTACACCGTTATAGCGAATTGGTAGACTGTTCTAACGGATTAGTAGACTGCTATACCGAACTACTAGACCGTTATAACGAAATACCAGAACGCTATAGCGAAATACGAGAATGTTATAACGAAATAAAAGACCATTTCAACGGATTAGTAGTCCGTTATAACAGATTAGTAAACCGTTATAACGGATTAGTAGGTATAACAATTTAGTAGACCGTAATAACGGATTAGTAGGCCGTTGTAACGGGATAGTAGACAGTAATAACGAAATACTAAACCGCTATATATCGAGATACTAGATCATTATAACGGAATAGTAGACCGTTATAACGGGAGACTTAACCGTCATAACGAAATACAAGACCGCTATAACGAGATAGTAGACCGTTATAACGAAATACTAGACCGTAATAACTGATTGTAGACCATTATAACGGAAGACTTGGACGTTAAAATGAAATAGTAGACCTCTAGAACGGATTAGTAGACCGTTATAACGGATTAGTAGACCGTTATAACGGATGCGTAGACCGTTAAAATGGATTAGTAGATCGCTATAACGTGATACTAGACCGTCATAACGAAATACTAGACCGTTATAACGGGATAGTAGACCGTTATAACGAAATACTAGACCGTTATAACGGGATAGTAGACCGTTATAACGAAATACTATAACGGTATAACAGAATAGTAGACTGTTATAACGGGAAGACTTGACCGTCATAACGAAATACTAGACCGCTATAACGGGATAGTAGATCGTTATATTGAAATACTAGACCATTATAACGGAAAAACAAAATACTAGACCGTTATAATGGGATAGTAGACAGTTATAACGGATTAGTAGAACGTTATAACGGAATAGTAGACCGTCATAACGGAAGATTTAACCGTTATAACGGAATAGTAGACCGTTATAACGGAAGACTTAACCTTTATAACGGAATAGTAGACCTATTTAATGGATTAGTAAACCTTTATAACGGATTAGTAGACTGTTATAACGGATTAGTATACCGTTATAACGTGATACTAGACCGTCATAACGAACTAGTAGACCGTTATAACGGGATAGTAGATCGTTATAACGAAAAACTATACAGTTATAACGGAATAGAATGTCGGTATAACAAAAGACCGGACCGTTATAACGGGAGAGTAGACCGTTATAACGGATTAGTATACCGTTATAACGGATTAGTAGATTTTATAAGGGATTGCAAACAAATCTCATTGTCACAAAAAAAAATCTTATTGTCATAAAAATATTTTGTTAAAGCTGATACAGTTTTTTGTCCTTTGAATTACCCACGCCTGTATTGATATATGGGCGGATGTAGAACACGAATTTTTGAAAATTAAAAAAACAAATCGCCGAAACTATTATGCTTTTGCTAATTCTTCTTATTGAAAATCCCTCTCTCAGAGCATTACACGCCGTGATAATTACTTAATGGCACATCATTACGCATATAAGACAATGAACAGTAATTAATTACTTGTTCACTTGTATCCTACATAAGGGGGACACCTTCAATTACAAGGGAAGGGGGGGGGGGAGTATTTTTCAAATATGTATTTCCAAACTAAAATTCGTGAAATAAATAATCGTCTGATGTTGTAAATAAATATTTACATTTGAAATAAATAATTATTTCAGCTTATGAGCAACATCATTTAATAATCCTAAAAAAATCTGGCATCACTAAATGACCTTTAAATTTGTGAAGCCTCACTTTGCTCGGATCGTTGCTTCCAGATGAAAGCTATGCTTAGTTTGGGATCCAAATTTGTAGACATAAAAATAAATAATGATTGTAAGCGTCGGTAACAAATTCGGAACGTTCGCGAAATAGATACATATTGGTTTATATGTGTGGTATAGCCCTAGTCACGATATCACGAAAACATACTAGTATTGGACTATAACACTGTGAATAACATCATATCGCTGTATATTTTAAAATTCTGATTAACGTTGCCTCTCACTCTTGTATAAACCAATCGCTGTACTAGACAGCTACAGTTGACATACAAAGAAGGCGCCTTTCAGTTTCCGGAGATTGTGCTTCCAAGGTCCAGCTAAGATCATTTAAAGGGTGTGTGTTTTCATATCGATGTCAATGACACCTAGAGGTCACCAGGGGTCAAATCTAACCTACCTCCACAATTTAAAATAAAGACCAAAATTATGCTAATAATGGTAGAAGTTTCATGCTTTAATCATGAAATGCACAATTGTTTCATTATGGGAGCTTAAACACTACACTATGACCCGAGTATTTTGCCGAACTCTCTGAAAAAATTATGCAGCCTAGAAATTAATTATGGTATCCGCTATGAAAGTAAAAATACATTTTTTAACGATTTTTGACAGTGCGACCTTTAAATTACCTTAATATGACCTTAACGTTTTTTTTCGACGGTACACCAGTAAAACACAATCCTAACCCATGTCAGACTTCATAGCCTATTTAGGTATCAATAGTTTACCATGGGGACCCAAACTGATGTTTAACAGCTGCTGCACACTGCAATTTTGCTCGTCCAATTAAACAATGAGGAAGGGGTGTAGTCAGGGGAATACTAAGAGTGGATTTCCCCTCCCAAGTTAGATACTGCCCTCAATCTCCTGAAATGCGCATAGAAAAGATATCTGACCAGGACTGTGTCAAAACCAATCTTTTGTAAAAGATGACTGCACCACTAGTATTGTTTTATTTGATTAAAAGTGGACATTTTTGCTATTTGTTGCCATTTTGACCTCCAAATGACCTTAAAGTAACCTTGACATGACCTTGGTGTTATGTATATGATTAACATCAGTTTCTTAGAGTATTTGGCACACATATGGAATACAAAAAACATCTTATAGATATTGTAATACACAATTTTCACCACTTTTTGGCTTCGCAATTGAATATTTTGACCTTTCGAGGTCAATGACCTCTAGAGGTCACCAGGGGCAAATCTAACTTACCTCCACATCTTGAAATAAACCCCAGGATATGTACTAATAATGGTGGAAGTGTCATGCTTTAATCATAAAATGCACAATGGTTTCATTATGGGAGCTTAACGACTACACTAGTAGTTGAAAATGCCTCAGTATACCTTCTCATCGCTTCAGAGTTCAGCTTTCTAATTCTGAAGTCGGATAACGTAACCAAAGGTGTACTGGCTTGCTGCGTGGAGGGTGCGCTTTAAACACTTGTTCCCAAAGCTTCATTTGTTGAAAAAATCATAATAAACCTTAAAATTGACCTTGGACCTTGAATTTACAAAAATGCCCAAACTTTTCCAGCTGGCACTATTTGGATTTAAATTCAGCACAAAATGTTTTTATAACAACCATCAAGAAGATTACCTTGAATCACCAAAATAATACAATAAATGGATTTCTCAGTCAAAATTCCACGAAAAAAGGTATTACACATGTTCCTAGCTTTACGTTTCTGTCACCTGTTCATTTCACTCACAGCATGTCTGATCAATGACCTTGAAGATGACCTAGAATGACCCAAATTATATTATGAATGGATTTTTCTGTCAAAAATCCATGAAAAAGAGGTATTATTACACGCGTTTGTAAAAATGATATATTCTCTTAAATGACATTGAAATGGACCTTTTGACCTTAAAGATGACTTTAAATAATTAAAATAATTTTAGAAATTGATAGTCCAGTCAAAATCACATGAAATTGAGGTATTACACTTGTTCCTTGCTTCATTTGTCGAAAAATCATATTTGACATTGAAATTGCCCTTTATCCGTGAATTTAAAAAAATGCCCAAACTTTTCAAGCTAGCACTCATCGGATTTGAAATCAGCAGAAAAAAATCTATAACAGACATAAGAAAACATTGTATATGTAACAAAAACAAGGTTAGGCTCGGATAAATGCAATTATTTTTAAAAATGAATAATCTCACAGTATGCTCAAAATGGCCAAAAATGTACAGAGTGGCGGCCATCTTGGATTAGATATTCTGATACTTTGCAACCGCAAGCTATGTGACTAACATGGCTTTTTAGACCTCCAGACATCCTAGTATGTGAAAAAAATGGTGGCAGGTATAAAGAGGGGGTGGTGAGGTATTCGACTCTGAGCCCTTGGACCATATATTGTCCATATTTTTATAATTTACAACGGAATAGAGCGATATTTGGGGATTTTCACCCTGAATCACAGAAGTGTCAAAAGAGCTACCAGACGGGTTACCACAGCTAATGTTGAACGTTTACAACTATACAAGCAATGTAATTACCTGGAAAGGCGAATATTAGCTAATATCATGGAATATTAACCAATAAAGGTCGGTCATATACAGTTACCTGATGCGAGCATGCTGATTCCAAATCTGATGAGTGCCAGATTGTAAACCTTGAGCATTTAAGTAAAACACGAAAAATACAGAATTGCCGCCAAATTTTAGTATGTACTTTACATATTAATATTATGCAATTGTGCATCAATTATTAAAGCTGTAGCTGACCGGATTGAGTAGCTCATATAAAGATGTACAATGCAGTCAGAAGGCCCGTTAGTCAGAAGGCCAGTTAGTCAGAAGGCCCTTTAGTCAGAAGGCCCGTTAGTCAGAAGGCCCATTAGTCAGAAGGCCCATTAATCATAAGGCCCGTTAGTCAGAAGGCCCGTTAGTCAGAAAATCAGCTAGCCTTTTTAGTCAGAAGGCCCGGTAGTCAGAAGGCTCGTCAGTCAGAAGGCCCGTTATATTAGGCATACGTTGCTAAGGGTCGCTCAATTTAATATATGGAGGAGGGGGGGGCGGTTTATATTATGTTAAATGAAACGTTTGCTGTCCAGGAATTCATAAAAAAATGCTGAGAGTTGTGCATAAAATAATTATTCAAAGACACTTAGAAATGATGGTAGACTCCACGTGTTTTTTTCTAAATTCGGTGGTTTAATAAATAGTTGAGGGACAACAATAGCCATGCAAATTGAAATGTGATAATGTTTTCTTATTTGTAAATAAGAAAACAAACAAATTGCACATCAAATGTTGTGTCCCTAGGACATTATTATATACTTGTCCTTTTTAGGCCTAGTTGTTAATAAGTCGATGTGATCAGGAACTTAAAAATATGTTCACTGGCGGTCTGTAGTTTGTGCATTTATAACAAAAACTACTATAGTAAGCCACATTTAATGATTGGTTGGTTGTTTGGTTTGGTTATTTTCAGCAATGAGTATGCTTTAATATTTTCAGCAGAATATCAATCAAATGATTGTACTACAGTATTACAGTATAACCTCGGTTCCGGACCACCTCAACAAGCGGATCACCTTGCCTCTCGGGCCACTTTTGTCCAGTCGCGAAGTTTCTCCCATTGACGTAATGCTTAAGGATTAACCCTTAGCGAACCACCCCCGCTATTCTGGACTCGGACCACTTTTTTGGTACAAAACCAGTGTCAAACCTCGCTAAACGGACCACCTGGGACATCAAGGGTCAATTTTTCGAGCCTGTTGGATCACTAACAGAGCATTCACACCAACGGTGAAACTCGATCCTCCACGCTTGGATGCCCACAAACGACAAACAATGATTATATGGATAAGACATTGTAGCCTCTATGGTCCTTGTGAGCTGAACGCCCTGCACACCCGTTATACTTAATTGGCAGTCTTTAATGAGGCATTAAAATTGCCATGGGCCCTATATGGTGGACGTCGCACCTTCACGCTTGCTTGAACACAAGCGCATGTTCATTTTAATATATTGTGTAATTTTTAATGAAGTAAGGCTGATAACGATAATCTTTGTATTCAGTATCTTTGCAAAATAATTTTTTGTATACCGGTTTTCTTGTTAGCTACTAAATAAAATTATAATATGATTATCGTGATAAAGTAGCAACACTATTGTCTCTTCCGCTGGGAATTTTACTCGCTGAGCTCAACATATCAACGTTATATAACAGACCCACATGTAATTATAATTCTGTATCTGTACTAGTTATTAACTCTCGGTTGCAATGATCATTTTATATTATTATTGTATTACTGATCTGTATATGACCTAACAAATAAACAGAGTCGTATTCGTAACTTAGAGACGGCAATTATGCGTGTGATTTAGCATGTAATACGCCACATCAACAAGGCCATAGCGTTCGCACGGTCAGCTCTGATCAATTAAAGGGATAACCCAGCAAATACCAGACATTAAACCAGTGTTGGATTAATGTTAGGCCGGAACTTAGACGTTTGGCAACATTAAACCAACATTTGGGTCAACATCACACGTCATAGTATTGAACTGCTCCCAGTCACATTTAGCTTGTTTAGCGACATGAGAGAAGCGCCAAGAATCACCGTTAAACAAAACTTCTTTTCCAGCAGAACTGTCGGCCTTCATTTTATTATCGCCTCTGGTATTGTATTTTAATGCTTAATTTCTGTTCGATGGCTAACAGAATAAACAGAACAACAGCTTGTCAAGATATAGCAAGGGGATATGAATTTAGTAAGTCATTCAACGTTGTGCATCAATATGGCAAAAGCTAGACGTAATAAGCCCACGCTCAAAGAAAAAATAAATTTCATAGATGCAATTAGCAGATTAGATGAAGGATATGATGACCAACGAGATCTGTCTTTTACGCCTAAAACATGCTTAGATGCTCCTGAATGGATAGATTGTATTCCAGAGTTCTGTTGTAAAAAAAGACTGATACCGATAACAAGTTGATGACTGCTCAAGATAGTTTTGCTGCTGTAAGAGGCAGCATACAAAGTGTGGCAAACTTCAAAAATTGTAAAAATAAATGTTTTTTATTTTAATAATTATTTTTAGTGCTAATTGAATAAAGATATTTAATATTGTATGTGTTTGTTTTGTGTTTGTTTTACCTCTTAGACACGTAATTAATAGTACACATACTGTACTTAGAGCATAGAAATTTTCATATATCATAAGGTATAATGTACAATTTCACTTAGGGGACCACCTCGCTAATGGGACCACTTTTGCTAAGTCCCTTGGGTGGTCCGTTTAGCGAGGTTCTACTGTACTGTGAAAAGTGTGTCATGAGAAAACCTCACAAAATTTCTCAACTCGTGTTGAGTTTGGAACCATCTGCTTAATTTTTGTCACGCGTTGGTAAATGTATGATTTTACTCAGAATAAATATTAAATTGTCAGTCCAAATATTATTATAACTAGTATTGTTCGTTGACTCTTTTGTGGGGAAAGGCTTGGTTCATATTCGAGAAAGGGAAGTTTACCTGAGCACGGGAGAACAAAAGATGTCCAGCCACCAAATCAGGACATGGTCAACCGGCGTGCGTTTTGCCCAGCATACACAACACGCCAAAAAAGGAGGCGGGGTCAGTGCTGGGCCAGCGTTTGCAGCGCTGGCCAAACACCGACCCAACAAATGGCTCGAGTCTTGTGTATGCCGTGCCACCAGTATATTATTTATTATTGTAACGCTGAATATTATGCTTGTAAAATATTGTTATTACATAATTCAAATATAATAGGGTTCAGTTGTGTATGCCTCTCTGGTCTTGAGAGCCAAGATCAAGCGTTCTAGATCTTGACCCTCGAGGCCAGCTGCCGTGACCTCACCAATATTATGGTGAGGTCACAATAATATTATGGTGAGGTCACAACATTTAAAAGACACAACAACAAAACATATTACCACTCACATGCACGGATATAAAAAACAAAACAAAAAAAAGTATATCACCTGATCACGGCATGCATGTGTGTTGGAATATATAGTTATAGCTGCAGACAGATATCTTACTTATCACTCCTCCTTGCGAAAAGGGATGATGTATATTACACTTGTAAAAATCACGAAAAAGGAGGAATACATAAGTGCAATAACTGTAATTGGGTTTAGATGCTGTAATAACTTGATATAATTTACATTCTCTTGAGTTAATTAAAGAAATTACATAAGATGATTTAATTAATACTTTAAAATTACTTTTACGTACTAACAATGCTGAAAGATTAGACTCAGAAGTATACCAAGCACTCTCAATATAAACACACTCAAACCAATATATCAGTGAAAGCCGGAAAGACGTCATAGACGTTATTCCATCTCTGAAACAATCCTTCTAGGATTTACTCAATAATATTTATACATATTATTTTTATTTTATTTTTGGTTATATAATTTTGAATTACCCTCCACACTGCTCCTTCGCATGTTAGAATTTGCAGATGGTTGACGTCATATGTCAATTTCAAGTATTGTAGTAAGCTTGTGATTGCCCGGCTGTCTTGCTAAAAGTACCCTGATCGGCTGGCGAGAATATTATGGCGGGGGAGGGGTTGGTGTAGAGACACCTGTGTGGAGCCCAGCAAACGCGAGGATTTGACCCAATACTGTTTCAATATTTGCCCACCGCCAACGGCGCTGGACCAACATTGAAACAACATTGGGTCAAGTCTTCGTGTTTGCTGAGAGAGCTGTCTGCATTTTGATACACGCGTGCCGTCTGTGTCTGGTTGGAACAGGCTACACAGTGCTCTGTGTAGGGCGCATACAGGCGAGCCCCAAATGGGGTTGGGAGAACACATAGGGCTAGCCCAGGGCTAGCATGCGTTAGCCGGCGCTAGCCCCACTGAAAAAGCGTTTCCCATTTTGCTAAATCAGTACTGTATCTTGCTATCTCGACACATTTGTCCCAGCATGTTTCAAAATTCAGGTACTCACGTTTAAAGCAGTATTTTTGACATCTAGCTTGTTCATATTTACATTGCTCCAAACTGTTCAAAGACACAGAGTATACATTTCTGCCTACGATATGACATTATTATCATTGGGTCTATTATTGTTATTATTATCATGATTGTTATTATTGTTGTTATTATCATTGGTATTGTTCAAGACGTCAGCAGCATTAGGTTCAAAAACATAATGAGTAGCCTATTAATTATTTTCGGAACCCTTATGAAAGTGCTAGACGTTGTTATCGGCAAAAGTAAATAAATAAATACAAATAATTGGTCATAGGATTGTGAAAAAATGAGATGATTCCGATGTGTTAATTGTCTGACTTTCTGACTAACGAGCCTTCTGACGAACAGGCCTTCTGACTAATAATCCATACTTATTTACTGACTAACGAGCCTTCTGACAAACAGGCCTTCTGACTAATAATCCTTACTTATTTTCCGACTTACGGGCCTTCTGACGAACGGGCCTTCTAACTAATTATCCTTATTAATTTTCTGACTAATGGGCCTTCTGACGAGCGGGCCTTCTGATTAACGGTCCTTCTGGCTAACAGGCCTTCTGACTAAAAGGCGGACACCCATGAGAGGGCTGTGGATTTGAGTGTGGTTCATACCGTCTGTAACAGTCAGTCCGCAGCGTGTGATGAAAGCTTCTATTTCAATGGTATAAACCGGTCTGCGAAATCGGCAATTTATTCCGAGTGTTGCCGACAAGACGACGTCGTGAAACAGCTTGCAAATGTGCCACGGATTTCAACGCTAACGCTACAAAAGATATAATTTCTCTGTCAATATAATTAGGCCGTCTTAGAAATATCACAACGTGTTCAATAGAATAATGGAGAAGAGAAATCAACGGTCATATTCCCAGAACGGGCTAGTTCCACAGGACAAAGGTATAATTATTATCGCCTTAAGATTCTGTAATGTCGTACTTTTTGACTGAGGCCGATGTTGTGACAGATTGTTGCTGCTGTTCAGTGACTTCTATTATAAAAACTGTTAAGGGACGCACCATTTGATTTCTGGGGGGGGGGGGGGGCCTAGATTATTACTTTCAGTTATGTTTTTTTTTTCTGAAAAATCAGCACACAATTTTTTTTTTTAGCACTGACCTTGAAACAAACATTTTTTTTTGTCCCTGGAAAAATAATAAAACATTTTTTTTGTGACAGTTCATATTTAATTAGGTATGTTGACAAATGTCATGCACTGACCTTGATGAAGGTCAGTCTCTGACATACATACAGTAACTGCGGCTGTATTAAAGGGGACACACCGGCCTGACCTGCTTCTTCAGCCCTGAGAATGGTTGGTGATATACAAGGATCTAGTAGTCATGGTGATTTTTTTTTAATGTGCAACATGCCGTTTATACTAGTGTTTGAAATTTAATACTCTCCTGAAACCTAGTACCTGATACCAGTGTAAGTGGTAGGCCTACTCATACTCATGACCTTAAATACGGTATACCTTCTGTGAAGCTTTGATAACCAAATAGGTCTACTTAATAAATATTTATTTTGACTCACCTTTCATTCTAGAAGCAGCATAATCTGTACGCATCATTTGGCGATCTGTTGTCTTCAAACTAGGACGCAAGCAACTATGACTTGAATACTATGTGGTGGAGCGGGTTCGGGTATTTCCGAACGGGGGGGTATTTCCGAACATTGCTAATATATTTCATCCCGTTGCTGGCTAGACATGATTAAATTGTGTCAGGCAGAGCTGTCCATTGTGCGTGACTGTTCTGTCACGCACCGTTATTATGGACCAATTTCATATCCATTAATTTTGCTATTTTAAAAAGTCACGTTCAAAATGTCGTAAAGTAGACAAGTCTTTAAAAATTAAGGTAATTACACGGAAGGTAATGGTCTATTTATGATATGTATTATCAATCCTGGAATTATTATTTATATGGGAAAATGTACCTTGCAATGCACCTCCTAGATATAAAAACATAAAAAAACAATTTTTGGTCATGATACTCTGGTTCCCAGAGCCACACTACGCGGCGTGGCCGAGCTTCATGTAGCCTCTGGTATGCCCCAGTGGCGAATGTTTGTGACTTGTTGCTATTTTTAGATGAAAATACGGTAATCCCCGATTTCAGACATTTTTGAAAGGTCACTTCCCCGGATGAAGAGTTGTTCACAGTATTGTATTTCCCCTTTGACGCATTTCCTATGACTTGACCCAGAAAATTATTCACTGGCCTCAATAGCACAGGCATGATGGTCACGAGACTAAGAACCTTGGCCAATACCCGGCCATAAATGAAATTGGCAGGGCTCGCCAGGCAATGGTCATGATCATAGATATAGGGGAAATCTATGGTCATGATGCCTTATCATTTGGGACGTGTTCGGAAATAGACCCATCAATTAATTTGGTTTCGTCTAATTACGAACACTAGGCCTATAGGGCCTACACCACAGTTTCACAGCGAATGCGTCATTTCGAAAGGAAATACATCAATGGAGCGATTTGTAGGCCTGCAAACGGTTGTGACGTTACTATGCGGGTTTGAAAAGTAATATGAAGGAAACTATGGAAAAAAATCTCAGATTTCAATAGATTCGGGTAATCTCGAACAGTGGCATTTCCTAATATTTTTTTGTTTTATATTTTTTTTTGTGGACGAATTACAATTGACATTGATTCTATTTGTATCATATTTGAGTATACTGCGCATGTTCCTGCTTCTAGACTGGTTATTTTCTCTTTAGATTAAAAAATGGGTGGGTGTTCGATTATACCCTACTTGGTGTTCGACATTACCCCCTCTATTTCGAGTATACCCGCCGTTACCTTGGGTACTACAACTTCCTGTACAACTTTCAGATTCATGAATGGCCGTGCACGTGGTTAATTACGTCATCAATCATAGTTTCATTCATCAACTGATGTCACGTGGGGAGCTGATAGACAAATGAGGACACCAGACATCAAGTGCAGAGGCTTAGGTGTTCGGAAATACCCGAACCCGCTCTAAACATTCGCAAAAAAAATAGAAAAATATCACATTCTTTAATAGACAAAGAGCCGACCAGAAATGAAATGAAATGAATCAGGCTTTAGGCCACCTTTGTGCACATATAGGCTAAACTGGGCCAGGAGAACCTCCTGAGGATGGTGAGATGATTGAGATGACACTGTCCTCCAGACACAGGATTCGAAATTCGAGCCCTGGCGGTCTGAGGCCGAGCACGCTACCTCTCGGTCACGGAGGCTCCCCACAATACTAACTTTCACACGTGGATGGGGAAGAAACAATTTTGTTTCTTTCAAACCGCCGAGACCGGGAACCGAACCCCGGACTCTGGCGTGAAAGGCAGCGGTGCTAACCACTACCCTAGGGCCCCCGCCCCCGACCAGAAACAAACAAAAAATACATCAGTAAAGCCGCGTCCAATTTCACTGTTAAATAATAACTTGTAGCGATCTTGAGAATTTTCCTAGAAATATTTTGCGCTCCAATTATTCCTTGTGTGTCGTTTATTTTAAATTTCACTTTGATGAGCCTCTTCGAAAATTATCAACAATTAAAATTATCAACAATTTTTTTGGCACAATCTTTCAACATATTATTTTTTTATGTACAAGTTTTCAGCATATATTTTTTTTACAGAAATTTGAAAACAAACATTTTTTTTCAAAAATAGTCTAGGCCCCCCCCCCCCCCCAGAAATCAAATGGTGCGTCCCTAACCGGCGGTCTTAGCAATTTACCTGGATGGTGCATTATTACATTCACTAAGAGTTAATAACATTCGTGGAAAGTGACAACTTTGGCCAAAAATGTTATCGCCGATCGAAATCTACTCACCTTGTCATGTTGTGTGCTATTTCCCATTCACGTGATTTCGGATCAACTATACACTGTGCTATTTCCAACACTATTTTAGGGCTAGGCATATTATTTGGGCCTATTATTTGAGTGTTAGACCTACACTGACAAACAGTGTTTTTTTCTATGCATGTCTACGACCATTCAGCAATGTTTTGAGTTTGAGAGGGCTCCAAAAGGGTGGGGAGGAAGGTGATTCCACACTGACAGCCTGAGAAAAAAATTCACAGATTTGCTTACAATGCCCTATTTGAAATTAACTGAAATTACAACAAAACAGGGGGTAGGCCAACAGGCCTATATATCTTCTTAGACTTAGTAAATAACAAGCTTTTGTGCTGAGGGGGGTTGAGGGGGGGGGGGGGCAGCGGCGTCCGCAGCTTTCCGATATAGACGGTCTAGGGAGGGTTTAAGAGACCTGTACAATTTAGAAAAATATCGGGGTTCCGGGGGCTTGCCCCTCCCCCCGAAATCCACAGAATTTGTTAAATATCTGAAGCTCAATGCACGCCCCTGGGGGGGGGGGGAGGGGGGGGGTCTGAACTGACCCCTTTCTCCGGCCCTCTGTGTAAACCCTGCAATCTAGCCTACATAGACTTAAGTCATAGGCTAGGGCCTGGTAGGCTATAGGCCTGGCCTACCAACTTAATATAATATAATGAAATAGGCTTCGAGTCTACTATGGGCCATGGACATTATATATAGATAGTCTTTAATATAATAAGTTGTTTAAATAAGACTACTGTATATTAGACATGCATATGGTTACATGTTATACTGTGCACAGCTACCTACAGGCTACAAAGCCAAAATGCAAGTAGGCATATCCGGAGGTGAGCGGGGGCGCATTGTGCGTGTGCGCCCCCCTATTTTCGCTAAATACTTTAAAAAGTCCCATAAACTGGCTAAAATTTACCCAAAAAATGTAGGGGGCAAGCGCCCCCCCCCCTTTCTTCAGATCCGGGATCTGAACAACACTGAAAAATTATACTGTATTTGGGCTTTGCAATAACGTTACTACTGGTATAGGCCTATTCTACATATTCATGATATTGAGCTAAAAAACCCTTGTGCCTGCATATCTTTTGATTTTCAATCAATAAACTTATATGGCGCCTATCCTCAGCGGACAAAGCTTAGAGCCGCACAATACCATATGTAGGCATATTTTATTAGGCCCCCTCAAAACCCCTAGGCCTACAGTGGAATGTTCCAGAAAACCTTTCGTCAAGTTTCAAAGCCCCCCGCCCCGCATAGATCCGCCCCTGTCACATTAGCATATAACCGTATGAGTACTCAACTCGGTGATGGGAAAATAATTAGTCTGTAAAAGCAGTTGCCATCCTGCACTAGCCAGGCCCGTAGTCAGGGTCGGTAATCAGACAAGGCGAGGTCAGTGGCCGAGCCTGAATTTCTGAAAACCCTACATTTCTGATAATTTCCAATGATGAAAAGAAAAAATGTGAAAAGACAGACAAGGCGGTTGCCTCGTCTGCCTCAGTCTTTGGGCCAGCTAACTGTCACAATTTTTCTTTTTAGCAAAGCCCATGGCTGAAGGCAACATTATATATAATGCTGGACAAATGTTTTCAGGGCATATCCCAGCTGAAACCGCACATTTTGTTTTATATAGCTACGCCTAATGGTCTAGCTACATGTATCATGTGTATAGACAGTTTGTCAGCTATCAGGCATTTTAATTAAAAAAACACAAAAGGCACATCTACACCCCCTGAAAGGTTAGTGTGTGTGCAAAATTAAAGATAAGGGGCCTATCGATCTCAATGCTATTGAGAATGCAATGACTGTTTAAACATGTTAAAAATCAACATCTGCAAATGTTTGGTCTCAAACTACGGTTCATTTCTATCCAATTGGAGTTGTGGGTCACAGTAGAAGAAGAAAATGTTGATTCGACAAATACATGTAACACAGTGAAATAATACAAATTAGCGAGGCAGTAGAGCAAGACACAACTTAAAAAATAGGTGATAATTAAATACATTATTCAATTTTCTGGATCTGTAACTTAGCTGTACATAGACTTAGTAGTAGCACGTAAGCCTTTTGTTTTAATTTGTTGCAGTAGGCCCACAGCCCTCAATTTGGGGTACATCTGTCAGGATAAAACATAATTCAATGACTACAAGGGCTCAGGTCTAGATACTGAATTTGATAAAGAATCTATCAAAAGATTATTGATTTGATTCATATCTACATGTATGGTGTTGCAATTACCGGGTGATGAATATTTTTATGCTTCTAGGTCAGGTATAACTTACCAGGCATTAGAACAGGTGTGGCTTCCCTAGCCAGACCAGAATTTAATGTAATTAAATTTAAAGTGTATAAAATAGCCTAGCTAGGTTTTATATTAGGCCTAATACATGCATCTACATAATATAGTTAGAGGTCTACCTATCTTTAACATATAACCAAAAAGAAAGGAAAGTACCCATACATTCATTTTAAAGTTTACCTGCTAAAATGGACCTTTATACATGTGTACATTTGTGCAATCAATGCACCCTAACAGAATAATTATAGACAGTCCCATCCCAGTTTATAATAATGGTAAGTTAGCCATTACACCACCTAATTTTTTTGCTAGGTTTATGCAATAGCAGGGACCAAAAATAAATGTCAGACAAATGGCTTAACTTCAAATATATCATGAATAATAGAATTAAATTTGAATAATGGAGGAATCATCAATTCATTTCACTATCACAGCTTTTTACACAACTTTTCAAACTCAGTTTATCAGACACCTGAGATATTAACCTAGAAAACCACTGTTTGAGACACAAAAAGGCACTCTAGGCCCACCAAATTCACATTGGCCCACATGCAAGAAAAATCCTGAATACAGACATCCCTAATTTTTTAATACATGTATTAATATTTTTGATTAATTTATTTGCATAATTAAAAAAATAACTATCACCACAAGTTAAATGTGGAAGTAACTAACTGTACATTCAGTGTATATTTGAACCACTGTGTATAAATATGTCTTTTTTATAACTAATCCCATCTCATTTGATACTGGGAATTGTATATTACAAATCTAATGTTAATCATTTTTTCCAATTGTACATGTAAAAATTAGATCTGAAGTAATTAACCAATTCACTGAAATTGTGCATATTTCCACAGTTGGACATTGTAATAATCTCAAATAATTCACCATTTGCAGTGACATATTAAATATCTATTTTCTAAATGTAATCACAATTATTCTTCTAACATTGTGAAGTTCAGAACTGTTAATTATCACAGAAAATAAAATATTGATGAAAAAATAATAATATTTGGGATGTTTCACTGCATTGATTTGTTTAATTTTTTTGTTTGTATATTCCAGATGTAAACTAGGCATTGAGATACATTGCAGTGAAATGTTCTGTGCTACATTGTTGTATGAGGTTTCACTGTTTATTAACGGTAAGTCAAAGCGATTAACCCTTTCACTACTAATGAGAACTTAAATTAATTTTAATATTTTTTATTAGCAGTTAAAGCAGTTATTGGAAATGAAACCAAATTTACTAAAAATGATGAATTTCTCTCAAAGGGGGTGAAAAGTTAAATACATGTAAGAGAACCTTTGTAAATTATTGCATTATTGGTAAGTTTTCATCTTCTAGGCAATTAAACATTGAATAATAATTAGCTCCAGACATTTCATTGTGGGAGAGATACAACATGTTGACTAAAATATGTTGCTGTCATTTCAAATGAAGAAACTATAGGCCTAGTACTTGATGTTGTATTTTATGTAGTTTTGTTTAAAACTAAACATTTAGTCTTAGGTGTATTATTATGTTTAATTACTTTGATTATGGGAAAAAATACTTCTATATTCATATAAGGAAATATTTATGTTTGCAGACATGTTCACTGGAAAGAAGTTACCTGCTCTTTGGAAAAACATGTGCATCACAAGATTGCTACAGCAGCACATATGTATCACATTGAACATGTTTGAGCCACATGTTGTATATTTTGAATACCGGTAATATTCATCTGATTAATTGTACTAGTATATTATATCACGATCATAAAGAGGATGTACATGTATTTATTATCCGCATTTAATTAAAACTACAAGTAAAAGCTTAATAGGTTAATGTTCATGAATTATTTGGTTTGGTATGGGCATTTTTTGAGGTCATCAGATCATATACAAATTTGGTATTCAGCCTCCAAGCAATGAATGTAATGATTAATTTAATAATGAATGAATTGTCAAAAATGCTTTTTCAATCTTTTCAGCCAATTGATTAGGTTTAGAGGCACCCCAAGTTATTCTGGAGTGTCAAAAAATGTTTAAAAAATTTGGAGTGAAATGATTGGGCAATTCTGACTCAAAATGTGATATCTTACACTTTTAAAATTGAAGAAAATGTGAAAGTTAGGAATATTTGAATTGAGATTATTTAGGATTATAAATTTAAATTTACAAGGATTCATTAAGCTGTAGCAAAGTAATTAATTTAACAATTTTAGAAATAATAAAGCTAATTTTATTAGGGGTAGAACAATGACATATTTAATTTATTTCTTCAAATAAATCTATGGGTCATGAAATGCATGGCATAATCATTCTAATGATCATATTGTATAATATATGTGTGAAAGTAATCATGACAATGGTAAAATCTAAAATGGAGTCCTCACTTATTTCATCTGTCATTTTCTAATTAATGGAAGCGGTTGTAAATAACAATGTTGAGTAGTAATTGGATATCATGTATTGATCCGTAAACCTGTTAAATATATGCCACTTTTAACATCTTTGCTAAGGGGTAACAATTTAAAATTAGCGCTTTAATGGGTTAATACACATCATACATGAAAAAATACATCATATCAGGTTTTAAAGTACGGTATCTATTGAAAATGTGTGTGTTCAGCTCATAAGAAAAGCTATGTTTAGATTATAAGGAAAGGTAGTTGATTGATACAAGCTGTATAAATTAATGGCATAAACAAAGTGAGTGAGAATGAGAAAGAAAATGCATGTAACCAAGTTATGACAATATAAAAAATTACAACTTCTTAGTTATATATAAAGGTTTATATTGTGAATTAACCATAATGTCCTATGCATTTATGTATATATATATATTGATCAATGGCAGTCGGCCATTTTTAATTGTTTTTATCCCCTGCCCGTAGGGAAAGGGGGCTTTTAGTCGCGCCAGGATTCCGTACAGCGTCACTCACGTTTTCTTATGGGCACAAAAACTGCTGGTCATTTTTTTTATTATAAAATCACATTCCTAACACCATGGGGATTGCAAGAGATTTTTTAAAGATGCAAGCAAAATTCAAAATGGCCGCCAGAGGTCAATTTTTTGGGGCGCAAAAACTTTTTTTAAATTTGTAAATCACGTTCCTAACAAGGTGTAGATGTGAAAGTGAGTTTTTAAAGATGCTGACCGAATTCAAAATAGCCGCCACAGACCAACTTCATATTTTTTGTTGGCGCAAAAACTTTAAAGTCATAAATTAGTCAAATTTTACAATCACATTCCCCATGACATGGAAATGTGAGACTGTTTGTTTGAGGTTTTGCTGAAATTTGCAAAAACTCAAATACAGTCTGAAATTTTTCAAATTTTACAATCACATTTCCCAAGATATGGAGATTGATGGTGATTTTAATTAAATTTAAAATAGTTGCCACAAGTCGACTTTTTAGGCCTAAGCCAAAATTTTGGTGGATGCCTATTGTCGTCATCAGGAGCGTCCGTCCGTACTTCTGTCCGCCACTTTTAGCACTATAACTTGCTTCGCTTATCTATAATACAAATTAAAGTTAGCATACAGGTTAATCATGACAAAAGCTTGACTAATTTCACATTTGACCTTTCTGTGTCCCCTATGACCTTGACTTTCTTCCGATCGACAATTTTTCTCGTTAACGGGATTCACTCAACATTTTTTTATGTATCGATCCAAAATTTATACCATATATCCATTTAACTAATAGCTCGAATGAGTTCGAAATTGGGCAAGATTCGGACAGAAACTAGGTCATGGCGTCCAAAATGACCAATTATCGGCCGTTAATTATTTTTTTAATATGCATAATATATCTGGAAAACCGGACTAGATAGCTAGACCATTACCAAAGAACAAAATGTGCAGTTCCAGGTAAGGATATACCATGAGAAATATCAACATGATAAAATTTAAAATGGCCGACCTGCGGCCACTTCCGCTCGACAAATTATCTTGTTAACGCGATTCACTCAACACTGCAAAATTTATACCATATATCCATTTCACTAATAACTCAAATGAGTTTGGCAAGACTCTGACAGAAACTAGGTCATGGTGGCCAAAATGGCAGAATATTGGCCATTATTTTTTTTAATATGCGTAATATCTGGAAAACTTTTATGTATCGCTCTAAAATGTATACCATATATCCATTCCACTAATAGCTTGGGTGAGTTCAAAATTGGGCAACATTAGGCCAGAAACTAGGTCATGACGGCCAAAATGGCTAATTATCAGTCATTATTTTGATGATATTGGACTTCAGGCCTCTTGTTTCTCATTATCTCGGAAAACTGGCATGATAGCTGATTTATCAACTTCTGTTTTCTCATACTTCACATAGTCATCACATACCACAGGGGGATTTTTGGCGACATTTTGATTCCCATATAATCATCTCTTTAATTACTATATAGGGCCACCAACAAAGAAATACTCATTAGTGCGTTTCAGGAAAAAGCTTCCAGCATATCTTCTTTTTATTTGGCAAATAGGCACAGTGATGTCAGCGAATGACATGATTAATTTTGCTTTTGTGTTCGTTTCGGAACAACTCTTTCTGGTTTGACTACCTTTTTGTTGGGTTTGAAATTTGTTTGTAAGACATATATGTCATAGCAGAACAAGGGTTAAATTTATTTTTGCATATCTTTTGCTGAGTATGTAAGCTTAGTTCATGAAATGATGTACTATTAATGCCAGTTTTGTTTATATTTTGTTAAACATGTACACCTTGTCATGAATGTCAGAAAGTCATGCTAAGAAATACATGCATAACTTAATAACAAATGAAAACATCACTGACTGATTTAGAAATTGTCCACATATTTATCATGGATAAAACAAAAATGACATTGATGTAAATACTTGTATTCAGTTATTGGTCATTTCAGGTATGTAAGAACTTTTGAGAATGTTATTCATAAAATAATAAATAAATGCATTAAGATGAAATGCAAATAGCTACACATAAAACATTTAATTTCAATCTATATAGTGGGGACTCTTAGGTAATTGGGTGTGCACTTCTGGATAAAATTGTGAATTTTGGCACACAAATAGTTAAGATATCGCTGTACAGGAATTTTGATGGAAGCAAGTTGGTACGTCCAAATTTTGGCCGCCATCTTGGTTTTCAAAATGGCCGCCACTTGGGACCTAGATTCAGCAATATTTCATAAAGGAAGACAATTAGAGAGCTCGTAACAAGCTGAATTTTTTATGAAAGAACCCTAGAGGTATCTAAATTACCATAGTAAACGTTCTAGGAAATCCTCCTCAAGCACTCTGACATATTCAAGATGGCGGCATCTTGGCCGCCAGCGTATAGTCATATTTGATAAATAGCGTAAAATGATCGATTTTAGCTCGATTTTCTTTTGTAATACACCATTTCAAATAGTTTTGTGGCCAGTAAAGCTATATAGACTATCCCCAGCAATTCCGAAAACATATTTAACCCTTTCATCCCAAGAGGCTTTTTTAGCGAACGCCCCTGCGATCTTTATTGGGAAAACATTTTTATTTATAATCAATTAATTAAGTATTAATGGTGATGTATATTGGTTTCAGTAATATAGATATATTAAAAGCACGCTTATTGGTCAATTAAGTAGTATTTTTAGTTATACAAGATGGCGTCCAAGATGGCCACCAGCGTATAGTCATATTTGATAAATAGCGTAAAATTTTCGATTTTAGCTTGATTTTCTTTTGTAATAGGCTCTACACCATTTCAAATAGTTTCGTGGTCAGTAAAGCTATACAGACTATCCCCAGCAATTTGAAAACATATTTAACCCTTTTATCCCAAGAGGCTTTTTAGCGAAAGCCCCTGCGATCTTTATTGGTGATGTATATTGGTTTCAGTAATATAGCTATATTAAAAGCACGCTTATTGGTCAATTAATTAGTATTTTTAGTTATTCAAGATGGCGTCCAAGATTGCTGCCAGTGTATTGGCAGATTTAAGAAATTGAGTAGATTCTTCAATTTGTCATCAATTTCTTTTGTAATACATCATTTTAACTAGTTTCATGGCCTGTGAGTCCATCTAAAATACTCCCAGACAACGTTAAGCATATTTAGCACCTTAACATGAGGGTTTTTAATTGGCGACATAAAACAACCAAAATGTAGTTGGTGAACCACTTAGCCCAGCAAACTTTCCAGCTGTTTTTCGGGTGTGCAACTGATTTATGTTTTTTTAATGTCACAGTATCCTTGGTGGTTACGTTATCCCTGTAATAAATAATAACTAGTAAATATTGAAGATATTTTGGTCATAGTCAACAATGTGTTGAGGACTAAAGTGGCCTACTAACCAAGACCTTACTCTGTTTATCACATTCTGATCTAATCACTGGCTTAGGGAAGGTTGGAAAGATCATTTGAAGATATACTGCATATAAGCAGAAATGCATAACAATGTTATGTATTTCTGATGTAAGTGACATGGGATTGCATGTAGGTGATATGTCACTGCTTGCCTACAGTCCTCATTTGGGGGACAGCTAATATAATTTTTGTCTGAATGAAAACTATTATTTGATTGCATTCCCCTGTTAATAATGTCACCATACACATACTTGATCACAAGCATTATCAGCAATACATGTAACTTACGAATATACATGTGCTTTAATGCATGCACTGGTATGTCAATCAATTGCTGCTGGAAAGGTGGTGTATTTAGATATAATGACTATAGGGTGTCTATAGGGATATTGTGTGATAAAGATCCTAGATACGGGTCTATTTGTAGAGAGTACTTGATAGATTATCACCCAATTTACAGCATATGGTCCTCAGGGGCTCTAGATGTACGCTATGTTGCGCTCTTGTCCTTGGCATAACTTTGAAACTATTGGTTTAATAGACTATCACCAAATGTTGTACAATGATTCTCAGGAGCTCTAGATGTGCTGTTCGTGGTTTCTATACTTTAGTCCACTTTCTATACTACTTTGACCTAGTTTAGCGTGTTTGACCTTGATGGATCGTTACAAAATTTGGTACAATACAGTAACTCTAGGTGTATCTGAACCTTCGTGGGTATTTTCCTTTAGTTTACTTTTAGTATTGTACCTACGACTCAGTTAAGTGTCTTTGACTTGACTGTTTTTTTCTGGGACATATATGGTAAAATACTTAATCATGCTGATGGATTGCTACCGTCCTGTTGATCCTTGAGTAAATCGGGATGTAAAAATGTGATTTACTTTTGCACTTTCGTGTGACAGGTGGTATCGACGATGTTGTAATAGTCAGCGCTCTGGTGGTAATTCTTAAATAATGTGAATTCTTTTGACACATATACAGTAAATCAAATAGTAATAACAAAAAATTCAAAGAGTAAAAGTGAAGAAAATTAACATTCTCTTCCAAAGCCATCTTTCTCTATTTGAAAAGCCCTATATACACTGTCATTATAAATGAACCACCTTTCCAGCGGCAATTGATCGACGTCGACATACCAGTGCATGCATTAAAGAACCTGTAGGTATATTCGTTTACGTTACACGTATCACTGATAATGTTTGTGATCCAGTATGTGTACGGTGACAATATTACAAGGCGGATACACTGACAATACGTGGTTCACTCAGGAAACATCACACTTACATGGAATATATCATCAAATGATCTGTCCAACACAAATCAATGTCACACCTGGAAAACAGCTGTAAAATTTTATGGGCCAAGTGGTTCACCAATTACATATTTGTCGCCAAATGAAAACTCTCATGTTAAGGTGTTAAATATTGCTCAACATTGTCTGGGAGTAATTTAGATGAGCTCACAAACCAAAAACTAGTTGAAATGATGTATTACAAAAAAAAAGAAAATTGAGCTAAAATTGACGGATTTGCACAAATTCTTAAATCTGTCCGTACACTGGCAGCCATCTTTCAAAATAGATGGGGGTAGGCTATATAGATTTACTGATCATATTTCAAATTGTCCATCACAAAAGAAAATTGAGCTAAAATCTATCAATTTACGCAAAAAACATAAATCAGTTTCACACCCGAAAAACGGCTCGAAATGTTTAAGGGCTAAGTGGTTAACCAATTACATTTTGGATGTTTTATGTCGCTAATTAAAAACTCTCATGTTAAGGTGTGTAAATATTGCTTAACGTTGTCTAGGAGTAGTTCAGATGGACTCACAAACCATAAAACTAGTTGAAATGATGTATTACAGAAGAAAATTAATATAAAAAATAATATAAAGAATTTACTCAATTTCCTAAATCTGCCCATACACTGGCAGCCATCTTGGACGCCATCTTGAATAACTAAAAATACAAATTAAGTGACCAATATAAGCGTGCCTTTAATATGCCTTTATTATAGTATTACTGACACCAACATACTTCACCATCAACACTTAATTAATTGATAATACATAATAAAGTTGTCCCAATAGAAATTACAGAGGCGTTCGCTAAAACGCCTCTTGGGATAAAAGGGTTAAATATGGTTTCAAAATTGCTGGTAGTAGTCCATATAGCTTTACTGACCACGAAACTATTTGAAATGGTGTATTACAAAAGAAAATCGAGCTAAAATCGATCATTTACGCTATTTATCAAATATGACTATACGCTGGCGGCCATCTTGGATGCCATCTTGAATATGTCAGAGTGCTTGAGAATGATTTTCTAGAACGTTTACTATGTTAATCTAGATACCGATAGGGTTCTTTCCTGAAAAAATCAGCTTGTTATCAGCTCTCAGGTGACTTCCTTTTCGAAATATTGCTGATTATAGGTCCCAAGTGGCGGCCATTTTGAAAACCAAGATGGCGGCCAAAAACTGGACGTACCAACTTGCTTCCATCAAAATTCCTGTACAGGAAGATCTTAACTATCTGTGTGCCAAAATTCAAAATTTTATCCAGAAGTGCACACTTCATCTCATATATTGACTTAAGAGCCCCCACTAATATTAGTCTAGTACATTTTTTCAATTATGATAGCCTCTACAAATGAGTTATAATTCATCTGGTGTAGTGTAGAATGTTTTCATTGCATATAAACACAGCATTTACAATACACTTTGTATATGTTGTAGGCCCACTTAATAGTATCATTATATATAAGAATTTTTGTGCAGTTCAGTGTGTGTTTTGTATTCATTTAAAAATGGGTCATTAATTGTGTATATGGCCTACACTACATACAATATCTTCAACAAAATGTAGGCCTATGAATAAAATAACTGGAAAATAGGGTAACAAATGTGTATGAAAACTACTGTTAAGAATTTATGGCAATGTAAATTAAGTCTGAAGGTAACTTCTCTCACATTCTAGAAATAATAGCCATATGCTTGATAATTAGCAAGGGATATTACTGTCTATATATTTAGCAATAAATTGCAATAATTTGTAAAATGTTGCTAACCAGATTTATTTGTCACAGAAAAAAAATTCTGGGACAGATCCGGAATTATTTCAAGATAGGCCTACTTGAAAAATGTGTAATATACTTGTATTGATAATGAGGGTGAAATAAAAGTTGAAACATTTTATTTATTCCTGATCAATCAATCTAATTTTAAAATAGGCCTACTGATAGCCAATAGCAAGGTTGACATCCTAGTTAAAAATCAGTGAATTTTTCCTAGCCTGTTGAAGTCACATCCAGACCTAAAGTGTAACTCAACAGGATTTGTTTGTAAATTTTTTTTCGGGGGCAAACAAATTTTGGAAAAGTTATTAACATATTTAATAACCACCCACAACAGATGTTGATTGTGATTCTTTTGCCATAGGCTCCCCCAGGTGGGATATTTGTTTTTTTCGCCAAATGTTTTTAATACCGTACTCCCCTATATCATGTATTTTAATAAATGGAACATTTTTGAGCTATCAATTAAACAAATAGGCCTAGGCCCTATGCTTTCTATTGTTTTTTTCTATTGGTAGCAGTGGTGGATCTAAGGGGAGGAGGGCACATAGCCACCCTATGAAAATAATGTTTTGCCAAACTATTATAACCTACCTTAAAAATGCAGGGCAAACCTCTGTGGCACCCCCTTCTTCTCAGATCACATATCACTGGTATAGTCAGGTCTAGATCATAAATTCATTGGCTATTTTATTTAAAAAAAAGTGGAAAACAATATTTTGCAACATTTCGCATTGGATCAGTCCTTGAAGTCTATGGGGCCCTATGACGTTTGTATTTGGAGGTGGGGTGGTGTGAGACTTCATTATTTTCTGTACCAGTGTAGTGTAGGCCTAGACTACACTTTATTAAGCAAAATGCCCACATAGTGGAGGGCGATATTCTTCTAACAGTAAACTATAGGCCTACATAGGCAAGTAGCCAGTAGAGTGTAGACACAGTCACTATAACATCTATGCATGCGCGGATCCAGAGGGGGAGGGGGGGGGGCGGTTCGCACGCCCACCCGTTTTTGGGTCAAATTCTTTAAAAGATCCGCCCCTGCTCTGGCTATATATGCAGACGTACCCCTCTGATGCAGGCCTATGACATGCATGATAGGCTATTACTAGACCCTATGATTACTCCAGTAGAGTGTAGACACAGTCACTATAACATCTATGCATGCGCGGATCCAGAGGGGGGGGGCGGTTCGCACGCCCACCCGTTTTTGCGACAAATTCTTTAAAAAGATCCGCCCCTGCTATGGCTATGTGCAGACGTACCCCTCCGATGCAGGCCTATGACATGCATGATAGGCTATTACTAGGCCCTATAAATACTATTGTTTAGTAGGCCTATTAGTATTATAAGCTTATCACTGAGTAGGCGTATACGTTACAGGCTGGCCTAGAAGTGGGCTACGAAAATATGCATAGAATGGCAATTAACTGTTCTGTTAGTCTGCATCTGTGTTGTGGGGTGGGGGGGGGGGTGTGGTCATTTGTATGGGCCTATAGGCCTACCCAAAAATGCGTTGTAACCTACCGGCGTATATGTATTACATGGCTTATATAGTAATCTAATCATTCACACTACGGGCATTAGCCTGATTGGGCCCATGGCATATATAGGCCTACGTACTAGCTAACTATAGTCTAGTAGCGGTAATAATTAAGTCATTAGGACGATTCGCCTGGGCCACGGCATGCAGCTGCATCTCAGCTTTCATAAGGCCTAGCCTACGTGGAAAATTTCATGAAAATTATTTGAAATTTTACATGGAAATCAGCGATATTCATTCACCCTTGCTACTGTGAATCCGGAAAAAGTGCACTGGTTGCGCACCTCTGAGCGATTCCAAAATTTCCCCGGGGGCAAAAAAAATATTATTACAGAGCACAATCTCAGTTCACCTATTTGTGGACACTGCAAAGTGAAATCGCCCACATAATTTGCCATAAGTGGTCGTAAATGAGGATACAAATGGCTACTGTAAATTGTGACAGCTTGTGTTGACAAGGCTCAGCAAAAATCGGATCATTTTTTTGTCTGAAACCGGCGGTCGTAACCACTAAAAAGGGGTTGAACCCAAGATTTTAAGCCACATAAAAATTTAATCAGTTCAGTGAAACATCTATGTCCAAAAAAATGATCCAACACCGAAAACATGCTATTTTGGTGATGCATCGGACCTGCGTTTCAGTGGTACATTGATTCATCTTCAAAATCGTGTTTTAAATGCGATATAGTTGTTACTATTTGGGCAGAACAATTAAAAAATGTCTATCTTCCCACCCAAAATAACAGAATCGTTCAGCACTAGTTTAAATTAAATGAAAACAATAACTGAAAAGTAACGGAAAACAACATCTGTGACGGGGTTTCCCGCCATATTTTTTAACACTTCCGGGAGTGCCAAAAATTTCAAAACAAACCGACCTTTTCGCGAAAATAATCACAGACAGCGCACTGACTGTAAGCGTTGAGACGATTATGAAGAAATTGTAATACTGCTGGGCTGTACAGTGCTGCGACTTGATCATATTATCTTCTACTATCAGTTAGATAGACGGCCCTATTATGAAAGAATTTACTATTGAAATTTAGATCTTTAAGGCCTTTTTAAAGGATGTTTGCGACCCCATTTTGAGGTAAATTTTGAAGATATCTTTTGTGTCGTTGCAGTGGATGCATCGTACATATACTCAGTTTTTGGCAATTTTCAGTGGTTGCTAAGCCTTTCTGTTATCGACAAAACGAAATGAAACGAAGTTGACGAAACTGAGGAAACGAAATTGAACAAACGAAACTGACGAAACTTGTTTCCTGTAATCGACTAAACGAAACTGACGAGACAAAACTGGTTTCCTATGCTTTTTTCAAGTTAGCGATTGCCAAAATGTTGGCTGGATGTAAAACCACAACATTAAACCAACATTGGGTCTAGGTGTTTCGGCTACCAGGCTGAGATATCGGGAAGCGCTCGTCCAGCATCGCATAGGCCCATCGTTAGCGACGATGTCCTTACATCAGATCAACATCTTGTCAATGTATATGCCGTAGTGGTCGGTTCTGGGATACCTAAAACAAGTTCCGAAGTTTCAATGTTCCGGGAACTTCAAGCTCACAATTTTCAAGTTCCGGGAACTTCAAGTTCCGAAATTCTGAAAAAAAAGTTAGCAAAACATTTTTTTCCCTTTTTCAACAAACACATTTTAGATACTGCCTTTTGCCTTTCCACGCATCATAGTATTGCCAAGCTGCGCGCATTAATAAAAGTGGTTTTCTAGACTAGGCCACCTTTGTGCATATGGGCCTATGCCAGAGAAGGGTTCGAACCAGCGATCTTTGATTTCCAGGCTTTAACCACTGCAACAGAGACCGCGCACACTCATTTTTATGTTCAAATGACGACTATGTGTAGGCCCGACGTTGACCCAAAGTTGAGTTAAGGTTTGCCTTAACTCATGATTGTAAATTGCAACATACTTGTCGGCTGAAAGCAGAAATAATTAGTTCTAAATGTTAATGAAATTTCACGATGCTAGATGATTTTAAACGGGGTGCGTATCTATGTTCCCCAGTCTCTATGTTCCCCAATCTCTATGTTCCCCGGTCGTATGTTCCCCGGTCTCTATGTTCCCCGGTCCTATGTTCCCCAGCATCTATGCTCCCCATGAGCTATGTTCCCCGGTCTCTATGTTCCCCCGTCCTATGTTCCCCATGAGCTATGTTCCCCGGTCTCTATGTTCCCCCGTCCTATGTTCCCCAGTATCTATGTTCCCCGGTACCTATATTCCCCATATTCCACAATAAAAAACTATGTGATGCAGAGTCAGTAATTAGTGCCATCTTACTTTGTCGTCAGTCCGCATGTTTTCACGATAGCTTGGTGAGTTTTGATCTCATGATTTAAAGTTGCAGATAATGTGATCTCGATTTATTTTTAAAGGTCACAGGGGGGTGGCTCATAAAATGAATTTAGCTGTCTCCATGATAGTTTGGTGATTTCTAATAACTTCCATACCAAATCTCAGATGTGTCCAAGTGTGATCATGAACAGTTACAAATAGTTCATGAATGCTGGTAAACAAAAAACTATGAACGTTCATGCACGTGTTCATAAACGGTTCATGAATATTATTGAACAACAAATGAGACTTTCATGAAAGTTTATGAGTTCATGAACTTATTCTGTTCATGAACTCTCACTTTGTTCTTGAACATGGGTTGTTCATGAACGGTCATAAACTCAGAAAATTCATGAACCAGGGCTAGTTCATGAACGATCATGAATTAGATAGCTCATGAACATTCATGAACGTTCATTAAATGTGTTCATGAACTATTCACGAATGTTCCTGAAATGTAATGTTCATGAAATTCATGAATTTTCAACCTAAAGTTCCCGAGCCTTGTTCGTGAAATTGAGGTTGTTCACGAACGACCAGTAAGTAACTCAGGTGGTTCAATAATGAACCAGATAAGCCAGCAACACTTAAACTAAGTTCATGATGTTCACAAACTAAGTTCATGTTGATGTTCATGAATGTTCACGAATTATTCATGAAAATGTTATAACTTCCTAAAATACATATAGTATCTTGATTGAAGATTGTGTGTGGGGAGCGCGCAG
Organism: Flabesymbios commensalis; assembly: GCA_964017125.1. Taxonomy (NCBI): domain Eukaryota; kingdom Metazoa; phylum Annelida; class Polychaeta; order Terebellida; family Flabelligeridae; genus Flabesymbios; species Flabesymbios commensalis. The sequence continues at coordinate 94,385,241 of OZ024907.1, forward strand.
CGCGGGACCCTGCGCGAAATTAACGTAGATACACTAGTCTCAACCTTAACTCGACGGGGATGTGATCGCCTAGTCACATTGAGAAGGGAGAAAAAATGATGTTTCTCTGAAACCCTAAGCGGGGACAGCGGGGTTCGAACCCGGGACGCATGCATGACTGGCGAGGCAGTCAGGCGCTCTAGCCATTGCTTCTTGTCTTGCCACGTCTTTGAGGATTATATTTTTTCTGCGGGTACTTCTTACGTAAACACAGTAAGCTAGCTAAGCTTCATTTGTTAATTGAAAAAATATATCCCTCCCCCCTCACAATATTACACAGGACTGAACAGAAAACTGAGAAACTAATTGCCTGGGTATTTTCAAATATTATGTATTCTGTAGTTGATAATCTAAGGCAGAAAGTTTCAATTTGCTAATTAATGAGTTGCTTAGCCATTGCGTAGTTGACACCATACTCGCCAGCTAGGGCTGTCATTCACCACATGCAGTTCATGAACTAAACTGAGATTTCAAGCTCATAACAATTCATCACGGTTCATGAAACTTTGCCAGTCAACGTTCATCACTTGATGAACTTCATTTCATCGGTTGATAAATAAAATTAAATTTTAGGAGGACTCTATGTCAAGTTGGCAGACGAGTGGCCAGACCAATATCTTAAGGTCACAGCTAGAAGCCAACAGATGACAACATTTGTTGTAATCACGGTATATCTCAGTTCCTTTCTTCGTTTCTCACTTTGGTTGTTTCGTTGGTTTAGTATCGTCTTTTGTTGTTTCACATCACATCACATGTACTTTAGTTGTTTTGTACATTCGTTGTTTTCCACTTTTGTTGTTTAGTAGGCCTACTTCAAATAGTTTGTTCTTCACGTTTTCCGTGGATTTATTTCTTCACACTTTCTTTGTTGTATACTGTCGTTGTATTGTAGGCCCCTACTTCCGTCGTTTTGCACTTTAGTTGTTTCGAGCTCTCGCTGTTGCTCACTTTCGCTCAGTTGCTCACTTTCGTTGTTTCGTATTTTCGTTATTTTATACTTTCTTTGTTTTGCACGTTTTGTTAGCTCCCGCCGTCACCGTAGGTGAGCGAAGGGAGCTATCGATTCTACCTCCGTTTTTTTTGGCCTCTTCTTTTGCCTATAACTTTGTGACAAAATAAGCTAGGATAACAATTTTTGGTATGTGGGTTACTTCCAGGTGGCTAATGGACGGGTTAAAATATTTTTAATCTGAATTCAATACGCAAGGTTGCAGAGGAGAAAATGATAATGTTTCGGCGTTGGGCCGTCCGTAAACAATTCGTTTCCGGAGCATATCTCTGAAAGTACTTGTCTGATTGTCTTCAAATTTTACACACAACACCCCTAGGGGTATTTTTGGGGTATTTGAACTTTGACCTACTTCTGGTTCAGAACTATGACCTATTTAGACGTTTTGACACGCACTTAGTTCGTTTCCGGAGCAGATCTCGAAAAGTACTGGGCCGATGACAGTCATATTGCACATACATGTTCTCTAAGGTCCTTAGTTGTGCCTTTTCAGGTTTTTGGACCTTGACCTTGAAGTTGACCCAGCACTTTGACCTAATTTATAACATCGGTAAATCCGACTGAAAGATTTTGCGGAATATCATGAAAACCGCTCAAGATGGCTACACCATTACTATAAAACAAATTGTGAGGTTTCAGGAGAGGATGCATCTTGAAAAATTTCAAGTCGATAAAATTAAAAATGGCCGCCTATCGGCCATTATTCACCTCGACAGGCCTGATATTGCGGAATATCATGAAAACCGCTCAAGATAGCTACACCATTAATATCAAATAAATTGTAAGGTTTCAGGAGAGGATGCATCCTGAAAAATTTGAAGTTGATAAAATTCAAAATGGCCGCCTATCAGCCATTATTCACCTCGACAGGCCTGATATTGTGGAATATCATGAAAACCGCTCAAGATATCTACACCATTACTATAAAACAAATTGTAAGGCTTCAGGAGAGGATGTATTTTGAAAAAAATCATTTTGTCAAAGTTCAAAATGGCCGCCAATCGGCCATTATTCACTTTCACATGGCCGTTATTTGGTAAACCGTGCTAGATGGCTAGACCATTACTATAAAACAAAATGTGTGATTTCAGGAGAGGATGCATCTTGAAAAAATTCGACTCGATAAAATTCAAAATGGCCGCTTATCGGCCATTATTCACTTTCACATGGCCGATATTTGGTCAACCGTGCTAGATGGCTAGACCATTACTGTAAAACGAAATGTGAGATTTCAGATGAGGATGCATCTTGAAAAAAATTGACTTGATCAAATTTAAAATGGCCGCCTTTTCGGCCGTTATTCATTTTCACATGGCTGATATTTGGTAAACCGTGCTAGATGGCTAGACCATTACCTGATTACTATAAAACAAAGTGTGAGTTTTCGGGGGACGATGCACCCTGAAATTTTTAAACTTAGAATTCAAAATGGCCGACAATCAGCACTATTTACCTCGATAGGCCTGATATCAGGTAAACCGTGCTAGATAGTTAGACCATTACTATAAAACAAAATGTGACGTTTCGAGAGAGGATGCCTTTTAAAAACTTTCGACTCAATCGAATTCAAAATGGCCGCCTATCGGCCACTATTTACTTTCACATTGCTGATATTTGGTAAACCGTGTTAGATAGCTGGACCATTCCTATAAAACAAAATGTGAGATTACAAGAGAGGATGCATCTTGAAAAAAATTGACTCGATCAAATTCAAAATGGCCGCCTATCAGCCATTATTCACTTTCACATAGCCGGTTTTTAATAACCGTACTAGATGGCTGGACCATTACTATAAAACAAAATGTGAGATTTCAGGAGAGGATGCATCTTGAAAAATTTTGACTTGATTAAATTCAAAATGGCCTCCTATCGGCCATTATTCACTTTCACATGGGCGATATTTGGTAAACCGTGCTAGATGGCTAGACCATTACTATAGAATGAAATGTGAGATTTCAGCTGAGGATGCATCTTGGAAAATTTTGACTTGATCAAATTCAAAATGGCCTCCTATCGGCCATTATTCACTTTCACATGGGCGATATTTGGTAAACCGTGCTAGATGGCTAGACCATTACTATAGAATGAAATGTGAGATTTCAGCTGAGGATGCATCTTGGAAAATTTTGACTTGATCAAATTCAAAATGGCCGCCTTTAAGCCATTATTCACTTTCACATGGCCGATATTTGGTAAACCGTGCTAGATAGCTAGACGATTACTATAGAATGAAATGTGAGTTTTCAGCTGAGGATGCATCTTGAAAAATTCTGACTCGATCAAATTCAAAATGGCCCCCTATCGGCCATTATTTACTTTCACATGCCCAATATTTTGCAAACTGTGTTAGATGTTAGTCCATTACTATAAAACAAAATTTGAGGTTTCGGGGGAGGATGCACCCTAAGTTTTTAACTAATTTATATCGAATTCAAAATGACCGTAAATCAGCTATTAGTTAACTCGATTGGCCTGATATCGGGTAAACCATGCCAGATAGGTAGACCATTACTGGGATACTGATTAGGATCATTAATTTCAATGGAGGTTTGCAATCTCTGACAGACTGTCTAGTTCTTATCTTACTCTTAGACTGGGCTTCTTAGACCTAGTTGTTTCGCGTCTTGATTTTTGACCTAGACTAGGACTACATTAATAACCCTATACAAAATTGCTTAAATCAAATTCTAATTCGGAGCGGGAGCTCCAGGACTTATGTAGTCTTGTTATTTCGTACTTTTGCTGTTTTGTACTTTCGTTTTTTCTCAATCTTTTGTTTCACACGTCTCTTGTTGTGCACTTTTTTCATTTAATACTTATTTTGTTATGCACTTTCAGTTTCCATGTTGCCCGGTACCTATGATCCTGGGTTCTATGTTCCCCAATATCTATGTTCCAGATTTCTTGGTCCCCCAATACCCTCCCCCTCCCCAACACATTTTATCCCCCAGTGTTTGTACGTTGTTTCGTATTTTTACTTCTGTTGTCTTGCACTTTTGGATTGATCCTTATATTCCACGGTCTTTATAATGTTTCCGGTTCTCTATATTCCCCAGGAGGGCCTACCTATGTTCCATCTCCCAGTGTTTCGTATTTTTGTTGTTTCGTACTTTCATTGATTTGTACATTCGTTGTTTCGTACTTTCTCAATTTCGTAGTATCTCAATTTCGTTATTTCACACTCAAGTTGATTTACACTTTATGGTTTCGTCCATTTTGCACCGGTCCTTTGTTCGCGATACTTATATTCCACAGTGCTATGTTTCCCGATCTCTGTTCCCCAGTATCTATTTTCCCCGATCCCTATGTTCCCCGATACTTTTATTTCACTGTCCTATGTTCCCCGGTACCTATGTTCCCCAGTATCTATGTTCCCCGATCCCTATGTTCCCCTGCCCTATGTTCCCCGATACTTTTATTTCACTGTCCTATGTTCCCCGGTACCTATGTTCCCCAGTATCTATGTTCCCCGATCCCTATGTTCCCCGGTCCTATGTTCCCCGATACTTAGATTTCACTGTCCTATGTTCCCCGGTCTCTATGTTCCCCAGTACCTATGTTCCCCGATCCCTATGTTCCCCTGCCCTATGTTCCCCGATACTTTGATTTCACTGTCCTATGTTCCCCGGTACCTATGTTCCCCAGTATCTATGTTCCCCGATCCCTATGTTCCCCGGTCCTATGTTCCCCGATACTTAGATTTCACTGTCCTATGTTCCCCGGTCTCTATGTTCCCCAGTACCTATGTTCCCCGATCCCTATGTTCCCCTGCCCTATGTTCCCCAATACTATAATTTCACTGTCCTATGTTCCCCGGTCTCTATGTTCCCCAGTATCTATGTTCCCCGATCCCTATGTTCCCCGGTCCTATGTTCCCCGATACTTAGATTTCACTGTCCTATGTTCCCCGATCTCTATGTTCCCCAGTACCTATGTTCCCCGATCCCTATGTTTCCCGGTCCTATGCTCCCCGATACTTAGATTTCACTGGCCTATGCTCCCCGGTCTCTATGTTCCCCAGTAGGCCCACCTATGCCCCCCGGGCACATATATCTCCCAATGATATCTATATATTTTCCTTATTTCATACTTTCATTGATTTTGTTGTTTCGAACTTTTGCCATTTGCTATTTTGTACTTTCGTTGTTTAAAATGTGTTTTTCTTCATGATAGTGGTGGCAGCTATATTTGATATAATTATATGCATTTATAGCATGACGTGAAAATGACAAATTAGTTAATAATGATAATAATAATAATTTCCCGTTATTATCATAGAAATCATAACTACAACAATAATAAGAGATTTAATATTATGTTTTGAATATCTTGGCACAAAGTTACGAATGAAAACGTTCAAGAAGGTAACTATGTCTAATATACTTCAGCATTTACTACCTTTTGGAAGATCTCGCTTTGTGCAAACTTTAAACTGCTATAGCTCGGTCAATATAGCAGCTAGACTTACAAAAATGCTACCTACGTACTCAGTGGCTCACGGCGCATCGATCCGTGTAAAAAATGGCACAGAAGAAGATACTTTACAACGAAAGCATATCATGAATGATATGATTAATGCCATAGGCATTAACTTGTAATAATAATACTAATACTACTACCACTACTACTACTACTACTACTACTACTACTACCACTACTACTACTACTACTACTACTACTACTACCACTACTACTACTACTACTACTACTACTACTACTACTACTACTACTACTACTACTACTACTACCACTACTACTACTACTACTACTACTACTACTACTAATAATAATAATAATAATAATAATAAATAAATACATATTTATATAGCGCCATATATCTGTACCAAAATTACTGGCGCTTCACATTTGATGAATTGTTTAATAAATGTTTTTGTGTGGGTTTTCGGAACAACCAAATACCCTTATCCTTCAGATTGGAGATTGCGCAATGTGTTCGGTAAGGAGTTCATCGTGCGCAAAATTTAGTTTGAAATGCAATAATTTGTATGTGTGTTTTTCTGACGAAAACGGTGTTTCACAAAACATTTATGCCCGAGCATGATCTCAGAACAAAAATATAATGTCGGAAATGAGTTTCTGATGCGAAATATACTTCGAAAAGTGGTATTACACATCGTTTTCTGTCGGGAAGAAACATTTTTTATAAGATGGCGATGGCGGCCATCTTCGATCTATGCATGAACGAAACCTCAAAATAAAATAAGAAGCCAGCCGGCCACAATAATCCCCCGCCCTGCCCGTGTGATATAAATTTTACAAGGTGCATTCTTCCCTGAAGTCTCATTTTCTATTTTACAGTAATGGTCTACCCTTGCACATGTAAATTGCAGATATTGAACTCAATGATGGTCGCGAGTCAGCCTTTTTTAATTTGATCAAGTTGACATTTTTGATGGTATATCCCTCACTAAAACCGCACATTTTGTTTTATAGCAATGGTCTAGCTATCTGGCACGGTTTGCCAGATATCAGGCATATTAAAGTTAATTATGACCGATGGTCGGCCATTAAAGTAGATCAAACTTCAAGAACCCCAAAAGGCACATCTACACCCCCTAGGGGATGTGTGTGTGCAATATGAAATGGATCCTCCCATGGGTTCCCGAGATATGCACCAGAAATAAAACGAAATGTGGCCAGATATCAGGCATATTAAAGTTAATTATGGCCGATGGTCAGCCATTTAAGTAGTTGAAATTTTATAAACCTAAAAAGGCACATCTACACCCCCTATGGGATGTGTTTGTGCAAAATTGAAGAAATCCATCCACAGATCTGCTCCGGAATCGAAACGCGTACAGACAAATAGACGGCCGAACATCAGGACGACCGGACAGACGTAGGCCTACCCTCGCCCCAACTTCGTCGGGCGGGGGATAAAAAACTTTGTGTCAGAAATAACGTTTGGGAAAGTGATAGTAAATACACACCTCTTTCTGTCGAAAAGTGAACAAAAGTGGCAGTGGCGACCATCTTGAAAAAGGAAGCTACTCTTCCAATTTTGTCAACAAATTGTTCCAACACTCCTCATACCTCCCTCTCCCCCCCCCCCAAAAAAAAAAAAAAACTCGGGGAAGATAGGTACCGGGGAACATAGGTATCGGGGAACATAGGTACTGGGAAACATAGGGATTGGGGAACAAAGGGACCGGGGAACATAGGGATCGGGGAACATAGAGCCGGGAAACATAGAGACTGGGGAGCATAGATACTGGGGAACATAGGACCGGGGAACATAGAGATCGGAGAACATAGAGATTGGAGAACATCGGGATGACCCCTTTTAAACGTCACCCGTAAAGTCTGTGACCTTACAGCAGCATTAATCCAAGATATGGTCAATGTCTGTTTGATGGGGAGATTTACATCTGGTATTAAGCATCCATCCACAGAAGTGTTGATCTGAGTAGGCCCAGTTGTTTTTCAAGGTCAAAGACTATTATATCATCGATCATGCCGCTATAGCAAAATATATAATGATATAGGCCTACAAATCACACCTCGCAGATGACATAAGGAATCCATGTAGTCTCAACGTTGGTCCTTAAAATATCATCGACACTGTTTTCACTGACACATGTCATAATTTTCTCACGGGTCGAGATGCTTGTTGATTGAATTTTTACCAAATTTTTATTTTCCATGACTTCACCAGACCTGGATTATATTTTTTTCGTTTTCCATGGTTTTTCATGATTTTCCATGACCGTGGGTGCCCTGGGCCTATTCGCGGATTTCGTACTATGGTCAGTTCTCCTGCTTCTTGTCCATCCACGGAAACTGCTTTATTATTATTAATCCGCACATGTCAACTGTAGTTGCTATGTATTTTCCTAGGTTTATTTGTCGAAATACTTAATTTTACTCTTTTTGTCGGATTCACATTAGCCATGATAATTAGCTGATCTCTCAGTCAATTCTTAGCCAATTTTCATGAAATTGTGCTTTCAAGGCCTTTTCAAATATTTAGATATATCTAGACCATTTGACATAATTCGTCTTTTTGTATATTAAAGGTTAGGCCCCTATCTGTCACTTCACACTTAACCTACACTCTTTCATCATAAGAGAAAATATACTTAAGTAATTCAGAAACAGTTAATGGGCTTATAGAGGGCCATCAATTAGGCATAGTTCCAACAATTAAAACAATTGTTGTTATTATATAATCAAATTGGGAAAATAATGCTATTGTCCAGACATATCCTATCATATATGCCATTTTTAGCATACCGGCTACATATTATTCTCAACTTGAAAACAAAGTAGAGACAGAAAGAACATGCTGAAGTCGTATTTCCGACTGTTCCAACAAACACCATACTTGGGGCTGGTTCGAACCCGGGATTCGAACATGTGATGGGGTAGGCCTATGTCGGAACAGTGTTTAGAGAGCGGCCAGGGAGACTGTTAGCAACAGGAGCAACAGAATTGGCGGAACCAGAGAGGTTGCTAACAACATGATCAGTAGTGCCACTGGGGCTAGAGAGGCTGCTGACAACAGGAGCAGCAGTGCTGGAGTGGCCAGGGAGGCTGCTAACTACAGAAGCAACAATGCTAGAGGAAATAGAAAGGTTGTTAACATCAGGAACAGCAGTGCTGGAGGGGGGAGACAGGCTGTTACCAGCAAGAGTGGTGGTGGCACTGAGGATGTTAACAAGAGGAACAGAAGTGCTGATAGTGCCACGAAGGCTGTTAACAGCAAGAACAGCCGTAGTAGAGGGGACAGAAAGGTCAGTACAGGCCAGTACAGGAGCAGCAGTGTTGGATGGCCAGGGAGGCTGCTAACAAGAAGAGCGACAGTGCTGGAGAAACCAGCGAAACTTTGACAACAGGGGAAACAGTATCACAGGGGCCAACGAGACTGTTAACAAGAGAGAGGAGCAACAGTAATGCAGGGGCCAATGAGGCTATTAAAAACAGGAGCAGCTGCGTTAGAGTGGCCACGGAAGCTGGTAGCTACAGAAGCAGTAGGCTTGATGCTAGATTTCCCGAAGGGACAGAAAGGTTCTTCAAAAATATAGTCCGGGGGCCTATGTAATCCCATGGGATCCAAATGTTTATTTTGTCTAAGGCTTATAGATGGCTTCATACGGGTACAAGGAAGCGATTTAGCTTTGATACCAATTTTTTTTAGCTATATTTCATAGCTATTTCGATAAATCCAATATGGCAGCCAAATATTCATATATTGATATTTTCGCGAAAATGGGTGTTTTGACTCTAGAATTCAGTCAAAATAACTTTTAATTTGATCAGGTGAATTATTATTTTCAAAAATTCAATATGGCCGCCAGCATGTGGGAGAATATGTCAAATTTCCCACATTTCATATATAGTTAAAAATCGGATTATATATGTGCACATTATTTTTAAACATATCAGCTCAGTTGGATGATATTACGTTAAAAAAAGAAGTAGGCTCAAGTAAAGTTTGCTTAACATCATTTGTTGTCGCGGGTGGTGATTTATGTGACTTTGTACTATGGTACAAACAGTAAAATCCACTAATAAAAATTGAATGATGTACACATGCTGACGTGAGGGTAGAGTGGTTGGACACAATGGGTTATTGAATGTTTTCCTTCGTTCGTAAAGGATTCTGGGCATGCAACCCCAAGCATATCTGGAGGGCGCTAGAAACTTACGCTTCGCCACCACTACAATTTTTGTTTTTTCGACATTCACCTGCAGCTTCCATGTATTACAGTAACTAAACATTGCAGACAATGCGTCTTGTAAATCATCCTCTGATTCCGCAAGGAATCATGTAGGTATATTGCAAATAGTAAAGGTGACAGGTTGTCACCTTGACGTACTCCAGTCTGACATGGAAAACTATCTGATAATTTACCATTCATAATAACGGGCGACTTAGCTTTTTTGTATACGTTTTGCACCAGTCTAAATATTTTACCGGTAATGTTACAAATGAGTAATTTTGTCCATAATTCATCTTGGTATCTTGGTATTGTATCAAATGCTTTACTGTAGTCTATTAAGCAACAATATATTCTTTTTTTTCTTATACAAATACATATCAATTAGCGAATTTAAAGTGAAAATGTGATCTATTGTTGAATGGTCTTTTTTTAATCCTGGTTGCTCGGCACCAACAATGTTATATTTTCTAACAAATTCATTTAACCTGCTATGTACAACACTTGTAAACAATTTGCCCATACAACTTAAGAGGGTTATACCTAGGTAGTTTCCAGGGTCTTTATCATCACCACTTTTAAAAATCGGTGTTATATAGCCCATACACCAATCATCTGGGATTATACCTGATTTTAAAATAACATTGAATAGTTACAGAATAATGATTAATGTCATATCGTTAGCGTTGATTAAAAATTCATTTATTATTTGGTCACAGCCAGATGCTCTATTTGTCTTTAGTTTTTTAATAGCATTTTTTAATTCAAGAAGTGTAAAATCTGTGTTAATCTGTTCATTGTTGTTGTTATTACATTCATTTGTTAAATTTTGTTTATTTTTTGTTTCACATTTATTTAATTTATTCAAAATGTTTTTTAAACATTTCCATGTGGATTTGGGGGGTGTTTTATTGTCTTTCTTGTCTTTTATCATGTCCCAGTAAGCTTTCGGGTTTGTTGATTTTAATCCTCTTATTTTCTTTATCAAATCATTTTGGTATTTTTTAAAAGCTTTATTTATTGATTTTTTGTACAATCTACCTGCGGAGTTCATAATATCTTTATTTACATTGGTTCTCCTACGCCTGTAGTTGTTTTTACATTTTAAATACTGTTTTCTTTTTCCAAAACAGTCACTATCGAACCATGGCTTGTTATCTTTTTTATATTTTTTCTTGTCATGTGCTTTCTTGTGGGTTTTAAAAGCTGTACCAGAACGCGTAGCTGTCTTTCAACAATGTACTTATTTCAGATACTGGGTGGTTAATTTTTAGATCATCTATTTCATTAGAGTGTTCTAAATTATGTAAAAGTGCATTTATTGGGCTAAGGTCAGTTATTGTTAAATTTGCTAAGTATTGTTTTTTGTTATCGTTTTTCCAGGAGGGTTTTGATGGGACTATGTCCATGTTGTTATTGGCTTCCTCGTTGCTAGGCTCATTGTCCTCAGTCATCACATTTAAATTACGATTTTCACAAGTTTCATCACACAGACTGCACATATCAGGGCAACGCAGGTCATGTTTTCTATACTAACAAGTTTTGGATGATAATTCACCAGTGAGCTGCACATGTCCTTATCCGCCAGTTTTTCTTGAACGAATTTATCAAACAATTCTAACTCTATAGAAGTGTGCTGAATGATGGCATTTCCTTTGGTCTAGCTTGACACCTTTTAATATACTCATGGCAAATATGGATATTGTGAAGAGTATGATCGTAGGCTCTTAACATTTTGTTCATGTGTGGCATATAAGCCGTCACATCATAGTTAGGAGTTTGTTTTTTAGGATATAAATCGTGCTACTTGCTCTGTTTCATCTGTCATACGGATCATGTTAAAAAAATAGAATAATTAGGTCCAAAATTCACAAACAAGTTGTTTGGGCATGGCGGGCTCTTGAGTGTTTTGGGAATGCCTACCTCCACAGACGGCTAAAGATGCAGTATATGATAAAGCCCGAGGAGCTCTACATTCTTATCTGTGAAAAGGGTCGAGGCCGACGACACAGGCCTTTTTCACAGCTAAGTATGGAGACCTCCAAGGGTTTTAACTGACTTAAAACACATCCGAACACAATTAGGATCCCTCATAATCAACAGCTCGGTCACACCTGACTGAGTATAATAATATAGGCCTACCATGATAATTGGACTGTAGCAGGTCAACAATAACCCGGCTCATAATGTAATTGTCGGATAAAGAAAAAAATGTAGTGATGTGTTTTAACTTGATACAAGAGCTGCATTATAAAGTAACTATATCAATTTATAATGTCAAAATGCAATGTCACCATAAGACATTAGGACGTTAGAATTCGATATTACATTATGATATAGATTATTATATTAGATCATAATGTTAGCTGTGTGATAATATCAAGTTATTATTTAAAAAACATGATATTAAAATAACAGTATATGCAATTATATTCTGATGATAGGTCATTTTTCATATTGAGAAGATATGCTATTTTAGTTTATCGCTATGGCATACTTAATGTCAGTATATTGCATTATTTTGTTTTTGTCCTCTAGTCTAGGTTCGTCACCAAATGTATAGGCCTACTATTCACAGCGTGATAAGGTGTATATAGGGCCTACTATTGGCTGATGGTGAAGTGTCAAGACACGTGCAGATATATACCATAATGTAGACGTTCGGATTGTAGATATAAGTGGAGTCCAAGTCTGCTATGTACAACACTTAATCACCTTAATACGCTGATCTCAGTTTTTGGCTGTAAAAATACATAGAAGACAACAGCCTGCTAAATTAATGGACAGGGATTCTCGACTGTTTGTAAAATACAACGCCTTAAATTAATAAAATCTAGTTGGACTTGCTTTTGATAATATCCACTATTATCTGATCGTAAAATACAACGTTTAAGATTGCTGCAATCTATGTGGACTTCCTTGTGATAATGTCTAATATATTGTGGGGGCATGGCTTTAGAGTTATTTTCAAAGCATCTTATTGTTTGTTCGCCGCAGAGTGCAAACATTAGAAAATCTTATTATGTTGCGCATGTTTCAATCAAACTTGTTGTTTGTCTGCTGTGCACTCTGAAATGAATTTTTTTTCATACCGGTGCGATAAAAAAATTGTCAATGTAACTTTGAAATTATCTTTTCTGGTCTCGAAATGACCTTGAGATGTTCACATCAGACATCAACTCCTTACGAAGAGCTATATTACTGTCATTGTTAAATATTTGTATTTATCTGATTGTTGACCTTGGAAGAACAATAAAAGGTTCCCAATCACCTTACCTGAATTGTTATATTAGTTGAATTATTATTTATTTAGAAGTATCTCGTTGTGTTGTGTAGGAAAATGAAAATATCGACAATTTAGCCCATGAATGACTTTGTTTGACCTTGAAATAAACTTGAGAAGTAAAAAAAAAACACATTGGTAACCCCCCTCACATGGGACGTGAAGGTATATAGAGCTAATAAAACGTGGTTATCTGCTTGTAACAAAAAAATCTATCAAGTTTTTTTTAATCCACTTGGCAGACCGTCTAAGAATGTTTAACATGTTTAACGTCGCTATTAAACGTGGATGCACGCCTGGAGTTTAAGTGTCATAGTTGGGTCTTGTTATTAGATATAGAGGTAATTAGGAACACACCTCTAATTTAATCAAGATATTAACGCGTCCTGATAGCATAAACTGGGCCTATTACGTAATAATAAAAACTTCTTAATTTATGTCGCACAATTTCAGCCACCGATATCAACTAGAATACTTTAACACCACTTGGAGGCAAATTGGCATTGCCTTTTCAGTTACGCTACTGATCTCAGTGTTCGACCTACTAGTATACATGTAGCCTTATCGGGTAGCCTTATCGTGAGGGAGGTGATTTAGGCCTTTGGATATATAAGAGCTGATACATATTGAGTATTCTCACGCATTCTGTTTATAATAATACAAAAAAAATTACAGTAGGCCCTATATAATATTGTTTTATTCAGAGCACTATACGTACTAATAATATTTATTAATGCACACAAAAAACACTAAATAATTATTGGCATTTGAATTGGGGTTAATTAAATTTATAGGTAGGCCCAATGCCAATTCCTGCGATCAGAGGACTATATCAGTGTGTTTAAAAACAATAGGTGTGATATTTCGTTTGGGACAATCAAATGTTATATGTCAGCAGGTGATGCGAGTATTGCATCACACTCACGGAACACGACGACATTGTTACTGATGTGGTAATAGTAATAGGCAACAGTAATAGGTAACGGGGGCAATTTCACTAATAGTAATAGATCGCGAAAAAATGAAAGTAATAGTCATAGATGGCCAAGTAATAGATAATAGTCTATTACTTTTATATTATATTATACTATTCTATTTTCGCTTGATTATCCACATCAATTCAACCTATGCCATTAATCAAGTAAAATCTTAGAAAATATAGATATTTAATAATTTGCCAGCTCAAAGGCGGATTTTATATACATGTCTAACATGATGATTTGTATTAGTTCTATTGATGCCCACAGTGATGCACATTTCAAACACACCATGTGTTTTACTGGACCAGTATTGTAGAGGGCGAGCCGTCATTAAAACAATATCTCATGTTTGCTGGTAGGCGTGTCAGTTGCAGGCATTATATAGTGTTTATACAACGAACAACGCACTTCAATTACCGTTATCGATGGTTAGTGATGCGCGATATAAAATCTTAATGCCTAAACAGTATCGAAACAATTCAAGTCATCGTCACTCGTCAGATGGTAGAGTATTAGTAATAGTAATATAGTGGCATTATATAGTGTTTATACAGCTCAATGTGTGAAGAACAACGCACTTCAATTACCGTTATCGATGCTTAGTGATGCGCGATATAAAATCTTAATGCCTAAACAGTATCGAAACAATTCAAAGTCATCGTCACTCGTCAGCCCCCCCCCCCTCCCCCCCCCCTTGGTCAAGCACCTTTGATCTTTTGGCCCTGATGTTCAGCCCAGCAGTTTGTTATTAAATACAAACATATAATTTCTAGAAAAAAACATTCAATATTTTATCACACAATGTTTAGCGATCGTAAAATAAAGATTTTATTGTCTATATAAATATTATCCTGGCAATCTGGATCTGTAGATAGCCCTAACTAAGGATAATATAATTCTATTTTCGTTGTCGTAACTAGCATTCACACACAGTGTTTGTGTTATCATGGCTAACATGTCACATTACAATAGCGTTGTGTGGCGAAACTAACGTAGTGTCTGGGTATCATAATATCTAAACAAAAGTAAATTATACATTAAATTGATAAAGATATATTCAATTTGTATTAAATAGTCCCGAAGTTGATATGATTTGATGTGTGTTATTATAAAATGTATGTGGAATATATAATAGCATTATAGCTTGTTATCTCTTTGGAAAAAATGACAAAAAGTTATTGTAATAGTGATAGTAGTAGTAATAGATGGTAGAGTAATAGTAATAGTAATATAACTCAAAGACTGTGATAGTATTAGTAATAGAAGAATTTCAAAGTAATAGTAATAGTAATAGATTGCATGTAATAGATCACATGCTTGCAATGCATTGTTAACCTACTCTATATGCTTCATGTTATGTTCTGACTTCCAACGTATGAGTTGAACTGGAGTTCAAGTCCAAAGAGTGGTAAGCTAGTTTTCATCAAGCCTCTGCACTGAGCCTAAATATCTGCCTAAAATAATATTGTTGTCCAAGTATTGTTTGCAACTCTGGCCCAATATTGTACCAGCAATGGATCTCATACCTGATGAGTTATTTCATTGTAATTATCGCTTCATCACTCATTTGTACATTTATATAAGCCTACTGACACAATGAAAAACAATTTAATTTGAATCGTTTTGTGTCAACATAAGTGTTTGCTTCAACAGACGTTAGACACTGGTTCAGTGATTGATCAAAGTGAATGCCTAAGATTAAATACACGTTGGACTAACTGCTATTGTTTGCTGGTATAAAAAGTCACTTACAAGTGTGGAGCTATTGATAAACATGTTCTGTTACATACATGTACCCCAATTATTAGGTCCCCCCCTACCCAGTGTTTTATCTCAGTCACACTTTCCCTAGCTGGGGAAAGCATGTGCCCACTGCCGTGTGTGTGCTGCAC
Source organism: Flabesymbios commensalis (assembly GCA_964017125.1). Classification (NCBI taxonomy): domain Eukaryota; kingdom Metazoa; phylum Annelida; class Polychaeta; order Terebellida; family Flabelligeridae; genus Flabesymbios; species Flabesymbios commensalis. The sequence continues at coordinate 94,401,125 of OZ024907.1, forward strand.
AATTTATAAAATTTGCTTTATCTCTATGAATCGAGTGGAACTGTTATCATACTAAATTTAGGTTATATAGGACCCAATACAAGTTTGAAAAACGTCAGGCAAACAGAAAAATGCCATAATATTTAAATGGATTACTCGCTGTTCCCGTCTGTGGCCTTTTATATTGAGGTCTTAGCTATATTAACCCTAACAGAGAAAGCACTCGTCGGGTCTAGTCAATCTTTCAAATATATTAGAGGTAACAGAAATTTAAAATGTATAAAAATATACGTCTTCATAAACCGTCAGTTCTAAGTAAAAATCAGTCCCACTGCCTATTACTCCAATTTATCGATAACATTATTTTCCGAGCAAGACTATAGGCTATACTGACCAAGTGGAATCTTCTTCCACTGACTGTTATTTAATCCAGATCTGCTAGTCCAGGAATTTTAAGTTTTAAGATGAAAAAAAAATAAAAATAAGCTGGAAATTTCAGGATGTGGTCAGAATATCCTCCTTTATTACCTGTAAATAGTCCCAAAGTTTCCCCTGAGCGGAACATTTTTTTTGACAATATTCAAAATGGCCACCAAGCGTTCTGTTGAAGTTATTATACCTGAACTATTTGACATATATTTTAATGTAATACCTCATTTTCACATGATTTTAATGCTGAATTCATTTTTTGAAGATATTAGTACATCTAAATGCATATGTCAGTTTCTTTATTAGATAAGCATGACTGTGTTTAAATATAACATAGTATTATTCTCCATACACAAAATCACAATGCTGTCTGCTTAAGCTGACCCGTTCAACAGATACTTATCTGATGTAATTGGTTTGTCTCATGAGTTTATTTTGTGAGTTATGTTTATTGTGTCCCTGCTTCCCACGTATCTGTTATGACGAAAGCTTATTATATTTAGTAAGAACAGATACACATTTACAAACATTTTTTATTTATTAAATATAACCTTTGAAAATATACTGAATTGTTAAAGGATATTTAGTGCTGAAAAATAAAATTAGTAGTACCAGGGAAACGCTGATCGGTCTTGGTCTGGTAAGTTGTTGTGACATCCACAATGGCACAACTTACCATCTTTTAAATAATTTAATGCATTTTAATTCACCATTATTATTATCACATAAAAGGCTGGAACAACACCGAGGACAATAATTACTGGACTAAACCACACAGCATTACTAATGTTGATTCCAGAAATACTTTTTATGCCATCATGTTAACAAATTAAAAAAAATATATAGACAAAAAAATACATAATTTCTGAAATTGTTATTTTTCCACAATGGCGGTCATTGTGAATTGTGCAATGACAGAAGCTTTACAATATTAAAATACGATCAGAATTAGGTTCCTCTTGAAAAATATGCAGAAAAAATATACAAGAAAGGATATTTGAATTTCTTGATAAGTTACAATTTCAGCATTGTATCAGGCGGCCATTTCGGCTTTTTGCAAACAAAACACGAATGAGGCTTAAAAACTTAAAAAGAAGAAATGAGTTCCCCGTGAAAAAGTAAGCGGAAAAGAGGTATTACAAAGGAATATATGTTAAATTCTCCGTATGTTACATTTGGCGGCCATTTTGGATTTTCGCCGAAAAAAACATGTTCCGCTCCTGGGAAACTTTGGGACTTTTGACAGGTCATTAAGGATGACCATCTAAATAACTCCTGAAATTTTCAGCTTTATATTATTTTTTTCCATCTTTGCCCCTAAATATGCCCAAAATTCCTGGACTATGCAGCAGTAGTTTACAAATGAATGATAAGTTGAGTTGTTCAATCAGCACTATATACCACGCCTGATACTCCAAATGGGGGTCTACGGGCTCATAATGTGAACATCAATTCAAATCTAAGTCAAATATTGCATTATGCTTTGAAAGACACTATTAGTACGTGAAAAACATATTTTCGGAAAAAAATGATTTTTAACTGCTTAAGCCTTTAAACAGAACCCGTAATCTCCGCTCCTCAGATGATGATCAACTGGTTGCTCCCAGAGTGAGCTCAAAGATGGTTGGAAGGGCTTTTTCGGCTGCGACCTCCCAGCTCTAGAATTGTAAACCTCTTGAAATTAAAAAATCTAAATCTGCACAGTCATTTCGGAAAAAAATTAAGACTTTATATTTCGGCCGAGCCTTTCCATCCTAAATCCTCTATGTCCCGGCATGCTGGATCTACGAATTGGAACGCCAAACGGACAATGATAATCGAGCCTGATTCGGATTTGTAGCGCCTCTGAGCTCGGGACACAGAGGATTTGGGCGCTTTAGAAGTTTTTCATTTCATTTAACAATTTAATTATGGCGGCTATTTTGAATTTAGGCTATTACTAAAAATGCTCAGCAGTTACAATCTCGCAGTCATCGAATTTTAAATCAGCATGGTCAAATTGTATAAAAACAACCAAAAAGACATTATATATGTTACAAAACAAGGTTCAGTGACAAAACACATTGTACTAGCTTGGACTAAGATACATGTTTATTCAGAACAGGACGTTTCCCCAATAGCTCATTTTGTCATTATCTCTTATTGTAGACCTTGATATAAGAAAGGCTAAAATTCGCTCAGTTCTAAAAATAATAAGGCAAAATGGAATGAAGTCAGACAACAACTATTAAAAGTAGTAATTTATGTGATGCTGTATATATTACGCGTTATGTTAACTTTGCTTGTAATAAATGTATATGACGGATTCAATACATATTTAGGCATAACAGCTGGGTGCTTGGCCATTAAAATATTCTGTGGACGAGATCTCTCATGATCGACCATATATATGAAAAACTATTTTATTGATAAGTTCATAAATATTAGAAAACCTGGGCCTTACTATATGTAGATACATGGCTCGGAGCACTTAATAAAGGGAATCAAGTCAGATTGTAGCTGATAGAGGTATGCAAAGCACTCAGAAAATTTAAAAAATACAAACGCACCTTTGTCTTGCTCAAAATGTGTTGCAACTTACACTGGTGATAGGAAACAGTAGGTAGGAATAATTGGTACAAAGGCCGACCCTCGGGATACTGTCCAAAATCGTTTTACGGACCACTTTTACTTATTACATTCATTGGCAAACAAATCTCTAGAAATAATAAGTGGTTGAGTGCTTGTTTCAATTAACGGGCGTACTTGAGATGAGGTGTGGTGCAGGTTGAACTTGTGTTTAACAGTCTCGCTGTGCAGACGGGGGTCATTGAATAGGACAAGCCGTGCCCAGTGTGTCTGTTTCACTCAACCTAGATGAATTAAATAAAAATACACTCACAGTTCCTTCAGAAAATGTTCACTCAAAAATGATAATTTTCTAATAATTATTGTTTTAGATAATATATTTAGAATAAATATGATTATGTGGGCACATTTCCTAATTTGAATTACTCACAAATTGTATGTGATAACATTATTCTTTGAGGCATGGTTGCATGGAAAACACAAGCACATGTAAATAAAATGATATGATAATATTTCCATTGTTTAGGGGCTATTAGTGTTGACAATGTGTACCAGAATACACAATCATCTTATAATTTGCGATTATTAAATTTACTTCTATAGCACAAACATTATTTTCAGGTTTCTGTGTTGTGTGAATGTAAACCATGGAGCTTCAAATCACACTTTTGTGCATTGTAAGCCTTGTGAGAAAAAATCACAGATCTCAAGTACTTTGTTTTGAAGCTAACAACTCAAAGTAGGGATTTTATATCGGCTGAGGTCAACAATCTTAACATGCTGGAGACATTACTATCGCTATGTGCGTTGTAAACCGTGGAATATACAGCTCACAGCTCTAAAATACTTTGTTTTCAAGCTCATAACTCAGAAACAGAAGCACTTGAACACGTAGAAGTCAACTACGCCGCCTTGCTGGACGGCAGGCTTATATCACTTGATACACTTATATTCGCCACCACCCTATTTTGTTTTTATGTTGTACCATCATCTACAACGCCGGCCCAACATAAAGCCAGCAAAGACACAACGTCACAGACTTGCTGATTGTCCATGTTACACCACTAAAATTAGGGATGGGTTCAGTATTTTGAAAAGGGGGTTCGTTGATGGGAATGTATATGCTTTTCTTATTATGAGCGATACTACCGTATTTTAATTGAATATTAAATTATATTAATAAATCAATCTTAAAATAAGATTTTGGGCATTACTAGGACACATACCCCAGGAACTAAAAAGCTGAAAATGCCTTGGTCCTTTAATTCGTGCTGTAGCTATAAAGGCTAAAGTCCATTCGTCTCAAGGTTCAACCTATTAGTGAATCTATATGGGCATTATTTCAAATAGAGGTCCATTTACAAGGTCAAATGTGGTATGCCACCAAGGTTAATAAATTCACTATATTTTGCCATTTATTTGATGATTAGTCCAAGTGTACCTTAAATAGGTACATGGAGAAGCTTAATTTCACTATTTACTACATATACATTATAAACGCCTTGCTTGAACCACAATTCCACTCCGTGACTGACGTAGATTTTACTCCCAGAATTGCTTCTAGATGTCATTTTTGCAAAAGCTAAATGTTTGTTTGGCTGACAATCACTCTGAGATGATGCATTGTACAATTCAGGTGAACCATATTATGATGAAACTTATATGTACAAAAACAATTTTGTTCGAGTGGTAATTTGTTCTATATATTGCCCATTTTGTAAATATACCCTCTATCCGAATTATCATAACATGTATCCAAGAAGTATCCACAGTGAGCCATGCTCGCCTGTTTAGTCTGAATTTAGTGGGTGTGAGAAAACTAAGCTGGTATGCTAGTTAGATATAGTAATTTGCCATTCTGCGACGTCACAAATTAGCATGTCACAGAGTGGCATTCTAAAATTAGGTATTTAACAACTTGTTAATAATAGCGTTTAGTACACTCTAATACACAAACAAAAAAAGGCACGAATGGTTCATACTTCCAGAAACATCGTCACGGAGTGGCAGAGGACAACAAATACTCCTAAATTAAGAAGCATATAATTAATTAATTCATTCATTCATTCATTATTCATTAATGAGCAAATATATAAACCTTTTTGTTGTGCATAGCTGAATACAAAAATGATAACTTCGAACACCCTTAAACATGTGATGCAGTAATATCGAGCACCCTCACCAGGTGACTCCATAACAAGTCATTGTCACAGAGTGACACCAAAAATTGGGCACACTCTGTGATACACACATTTCAGTGCTTAACGTTGATTTCTTCCATTACAAATGACATAGATTAACCCAGCTGGTCATTATACACGTGTCAAAATGTGTGATATATTTGTTTATCGCATACAAGTTGGGGCGATCGGGGCAAGTTGAAACGATTTTCAGAAAATTTACCCTCTGAGTCGTAGTTTTAGTGTCTGGTTAATGAAACAAAGCACTAAAATCACCATTAACGGCGCATCTCGATGCGCTAGACACATATTGTCTATGTTGTAGGCATTATAATGACTTAAATTGCACCTCGTCGAGTGTTTAAAATAACCCCACATGCAGGGTTAGTTGAAACAAAGCTGGTGTGTGCTGAAACATCGGCCAATCGGTTGTTATTACATTGTAGCGACAAAATTGGAACCTACACTATTTCTGGAATAAACAACGTTACGTTTGGCCAAATATGGTGGGATTGTTTGATTTTGTGGCATATAATTGTGATTGATCATGAATCGGGGCAAAACATGTTTCGACTAACCCCATTTAGTGGCTATGTTTCTATAACCCTTATTTATGTTTCAACTAACACCGTTTCATGTTTCTACTAAGCCCAACCAGCCCCATATCGATACAGTACTGACACTTCCTTAAACCATAACATCGCCGACCAGTGTAAAAATGCATGTATACATACATGTATATAAGGTTGATAGTGGGAGCAAAGCTGTGAGCCATGCACTATTATAACACAGATAATGAACAGTTATGCCGAATCGAACACAATTTCAGTCACGACATCGAAAATTAAACAAACAATCTGCATGTCTTGACTTTTTATACAAAATTGGGTCCTGTATAACACAACTGGCATTCGCTAGGTGTTCTAACATAATATATAAGGATCATATAGCGGGCTTAAAATGCCATGTTTCAACTTAACCAGCATTTTAACTAGCCCCGGTCTTCCCTACCTTTTTAACAAATCCGGTACATAACATTTCGTGCATATATTACATATATCGAGGGGGGGGGGGGGAGTTTGGCAGAAGCCGCTGTGGATCACCATTTTGCTACTACGTTACGTTGTTATAAACTTTGCTCCAAATATATATATTGATCTAACCTTCCATAATTTCGTATTGTTACATATTAATTGTGAGTCAGCCACATGTCGCTTCATGGGGTGCCCGAATTTTCCAGAACCTCATGGTAATGACTGGTTTGCACATGAGTTTAAAAAGTTGATATCCTAGTTGATATCCTAATGTAAACAGGTGATGTTGCAATAGCCGCTTGATACACTGGGGGACAGAAGCGTGGATACAGACACATTTGCTAGGGTACATAGCAATGCTTGGACTGTACATCCTCTCTAGAAAATCCTCTAGAGAGGATGTACAGTCCGAGCATTGCTATGCACCCTAGCAAATGTGTCTGTATCCACGCTTCTGTCCCCCAGTGGACAGACCCATAACATAGGTATTCAAATGAAGCGGAAAGAGCTAACTAAGACATTAGTGATGATTTCAAGTTGAAAAAGACCCTTTGATCTCCATGTTTTATGCAAAAATGTTAGCGCTTCAAGGGTTAACACCAACGCGAACCCTTCTGCTGCTGAATTTTCATTTATTTGACGCTGGAATTTCTAGATTTAAATGTAGAAAAACATGATGAAAGAAAGACACATTTCAAATTGAAGAAAATGAATATAAACTATTGTTTAAATCTCAGTGGTATTTTATTCGGATTGAAACTTGCTTGTATACACTCTGAACAATATAGGTTCTTTAAAAAGAACCCTCAGTACTATTACCATGCAATCCCAGGAGCAACCATCAATATCTGATTCTGAACAAGGCACATCTTTCTAATCTGTAGCGGTGACTCAACAAAATCAACGGCTCTGAATTAACTAAATAAGGATTTATTTCCACCCGTTTGGAGTTTAGACTGGCATACGTCACAAAAGTGAGTCGATGTGGTTTGAAATAACCGCTTTCTCTCGCAAGAGGAAAACCGAAGTCGGGGCTAAGCGCGATTGTTTTTTGTTCTAGACTACTCTCCCCCTACTCCAGGGTTATTTAATACAGTATATATTTTCTGAACCAAATGCAACAAACAAATAATAAATAACCAATATTATAAGATATGTATTGACAACGGGAAGTCTATGTAGATTTATGTGTCATTAAAATAAACAGTAAAAAATATATATGTACATGTTTATATACAACATGATTAGTTCTGTGAAATTACGTGAAAATCGACATGATATGTTGTGATCTTCAAACTTCCTAATTATATAAACAATTCATACAATCCCCAAATGCAGAAAATGTTAATTTTTTTATTGGATTATCTTTATTTGTTATACATATTAAAAATTAAACCAATAGGCGCATTCGACTAGAAGTGAACGAGGGCTAGCCAGAGTTGTAGGTTAACCCTCTCAACGCTACAACGGGATATTTCTGCATAGACCATGGAGACCAACAGTTTTTTTAAATTTGAAATCATCATACATTCTTAGTTAGCTGTTTCCGCTTCATTTGAATACCCATGTTATGGATCTACGGCCATTACAGATATGTTACTCTCTCGTTAAAAGGGTTAACCCTAAAACGCTGAATTATTTTTGTAAAATTCATAGAGACCAAAGGATTTTTTCATTTTGAAATCATCATAAATGTCTTAGTTAGCTCTTTCTGATTCATTTGAATACCTATGTTATGGGCCTTTGGCCATTATAAATATGCTTATCCTTGCAGCGCGGGAGCGACTTTAGTCGTCTACAGACGTCAAATTCTGACGAGTAAAGTCGGTGCCCCCGCTGTAGGGTTAATGAACAGTTGATAAAGAGGTCCAAGGTTCACCTTTGTTGACCATACAGGTGATGGCGTCCCAGTGTACAGAACACGCTGGCACAATGCTGCTGTAATGTTGGGTCAGCGTCGAAGACGGTGGCCCGACACTACAGCAGCATTATCCAGCGTCTAGAGTTTGCTAGTGTACAGGTGTATTAGAATACGTGCTCTTAATGTAATATAACGTCAATGCACTGACTCGGAGCTATTTAATTCACAAAAGCATAATGCTATTAAGATTGCACTATATCACCGGGGTTTTTGCATGCCATATTTTATTGTACGAATAAATCATTATTATTATACTCTCAAATGTTAATGATTTTTAGTTAAGATCACTAGGCTATCTTTATATAAATTAATTTGACAAAATTGACATGTAAACATATTTTGTCCCTTGAAATAACAGTTTGTTACAAGAATGATAACTTTAAGACTTCAAGCCAACACTGCCTCAATGAATTACCAGGGAATAAAAATATTTTTTTTTTTTTTGTATTTGCTTTCGATTTTTTTTAAACCATTAGTTATGCATTTTATAAACCTGTTAAGTGGGTGTAATAAGCTAAAAATGGTTTAAAACGGTGATAAAGCTCAGAAATTTTGACATAGTATAGGTATGATGATGTTATATCAGTTTAAGATGGGAGCCCACGAGGAATTTTTTTTGCGATTTTTGAATTTCATGTTAAATGTTTTTGTTTTTTTAATTTATAAAAAAATACCACAATCTACTTTAATTGTAAATTGTAACTAAAAAAATGTATTTTGAATTATTGGACTTATTGTGTTCCGGAATAAAAAACAAAATAATCTTAATTTTAATTAAAATAATGTCCACCGCCCCCCTTTTTCTTTTAAAATTACAGCTATGTCCCTTCCCTTGCAAATTCTAGATGTGGACCTAACTTGCATGAGAAAATTTAATATTGTGTCAAATAAACTTGTTTCTTCATTTTTATGTACACAATAGGCGCCAAAACTATAATATCAGCAAAAATATAAAATACAATTCATAGCATTGTGCTGCAATGGCAAAATTGACGTTGATAAAGAAACGCTCTAACCTTATTATTCGGTTATTTGAGGCGTGCATTTATTATGTTTACATAAACAGATAAGAAGGAATACATATGTGTTTTATATGTCTAAAAATGTAATATTTAGACCAAGTTAGAACCATGTTGACAGTTCCCTTTATTCAGTCAAAAGCAGCCTTCGCATCCTTGACCGTCCTGGAACCGCCTCTGCTTTTCAATCTGGCACAGAGAAAACCGTTTGTAGTAATATTGTTATATACGGACACAATAATAAAACAAAATCAAATACAAATTTAAATCATACAATAAACCATCTTCTGTTCTTGTCCAATTATGATCAAAATCTAGTCAACGTGGGATTAGTAAGCTGAAGAATAGTTCAAAGTGCGACACTTCAGTTTATAATTTATATGGCCAATATCAAGGAAAATTTTACAAATAATAAAATACTCACTTATCATACATACGGATCATTCTATGAGCATGATGGTTTGTCAAATATCGCTATGTGTACACGCCGGTCTAAAGAAACAAAATTATGCCAAATTCCTATGTTAATGATTCTAATCCCCAAAGAGAAGATGCGTACTGAGGTGAAAGTGCTTTGACAATACCTCTTCAGTACTTCGTCATTGTCACGGTTTACAGTGAGCCAGCTATTGGCAATATGTCGATTTTCAATATGTCAAATGTTAACAATGCACCAAGTCATTTGAGAATCATCACAAGAAAATGCAAACGCATAGTTGACTTATAATTATTCTAAAATTCAAAATAATATACTATAAATTGCAATAATGTATCATCATGTCAAGTATAAAGTATTCATACTTGACATGCTCATCAGCGCGTACTGCCGAATTCTTAAGTTATCATCATTATCACACACACTGTAAACTGATATCAATGCTTCCAGGCGTTTTTTTAATCCCAGTTAGAGCTACAGAGTAACATTTTTTTGTGGTTTTGTTTTAATATATTTGTTATATCACTTTCCAATTAACTAACAATCAATGAAAGTTGTGTCATTTCGTGTCAATGGGGTAACACATATTATAATAATTATTGACTAACAGTTATAGTTATAACATATCAAAACTATTTTTCTAACTATCTAAAATCAATGTTAATATTTAAAAAAAATTGTCTGCATGTGCAAACATGCACACAACAATATTAGAGACACAAGTATATATTTATTTCCGTTATATATATCACCTGTGAAAATAGAAGGAAAGGTATGTTAGAAAATACAGAACACAATGTTAATGATTTATCATTTATCATTAGCAAATTAAATTGGATCACATAGCAGGTGGATTATTGGCTCGTACCGAACCAATTTTAGAGCAAGAAAAATATTTAATCCGCTTTGTACAAGCTTCATTTTATTTAGGTGGTTTTCAAAATGAATCATGTAAAAAGGTACACATCATTAACTAGAGGCTTCAAGCATGTTCTCAACTTTGATTAACAAATCAAAAGCCTATTGTTACATAAATCAGACCAATTCATATTACATAAGCTACACAGGATAAAACTTTTATTTCATACAAGATACATTTAGCTATGCATAGACGACATAATTCGCAGCCTACATATACAAACACTTTTAAATTTTGAGTAGTATTTTATTTTTTATTTCAGTGATATATTCAATCCTCTATATTATCCAGATTGTTTGGTATAAACATATTTTGATTTACCAATTACAACAGTACAGAAACAAGATTGTAGTACAATTTTCCTCTTATTATGGGCATATATATGAAAGCCTCGGCTGTGGTGAAGCAGCTGACCACATGATCACCAAAAACAGCGGACGTCTCTATCCCTTTTTCTTTGCCACACACATGGTAATGTTTGATACATTTTTATATTATTATAAAACTTTGATCAATAGGGCCTAAGTCTGAACGATTTACCTACTTAAGCATAAACATATCACAGATGTGTCTAATCAGTGTAATGATAATATCAAACTCTTTACAAAATAAGCGATAAGTAACGTGTTTTTGTGTGAGTATTATAAATAAAATGTATGCCTGCTTCTATTTAAGCTAGATATGATTTCATGTAGTAATTATGCAAATTTGAACTATGTGACATGATAGATAAATATAATTTATATTAGAATAATTTAGTTTTTTTTGTTTAATCCACCATTTTCACACACGATTTAATTTTAAAAAACATAGAATAAAATGATGAAAGATAATTGAGTCACATGTATGCGAGCGCTGACACTTTTATCATATAAATAATCTATTCGTTCAATAAAATGCAGCTTACCAACTCTATTTCACCTATATTTAGCCATTTTAAGATTGTTTTCAGCTACATCGTTAACATTTTGTGGAGATGCTTTCAAAATTAGTGTGTAGATCGCTCTCCCGCATCGCCATGATAACAAACATTGATTTCCCTGTCCAAACAAATTTCACAATCCACACCCACATCTTCGCGGTGTACAGCTGTCCACGATTACACTTCATATAGACCCTATCAATATTAACAGAGCAAAACATTTTTTTCACATTTTTTTTTCAGAGGGCTCCCATCTTAATATTAAAGAGGGTATATTGAAGTACACGTCCCCAAATTTTAACAGCTTTATCATTTTTTTAAACTATCAGGTCTAAATGTCGCGCTTATTACATATACTAGTTGTTATAAAGTTATAAACTCACCCATACAAAGTATGGCGACCAGGTATCTCCACATGTTGACTGTAAAGCACTGTATCATCCACTGATCAGGTCTACATTATAACATCTCCAGATTAAAGGGGGAGGGGTGTTATCTCTATACCAGCAGACACGACGAGCTGGCCCAATGGTGGATGAATGGTTGGCCGTCGTCGGCTACCTGTCACCCACCATTGGGCCAACTTTTCGTGGTGGCTCTGATAGCATAGCATGACCGAGTCGTGTGTCGCGCTATAAAAAATCTCCTACGGGATTATTGCCATTTTTAAATATGTCGTGTAATGGGATCGACCGCTACTTGGTAGTCAAAAATAGGCAAATAAACATGCTGGAAAATTGCAGAAAGTGTATGAAATCATTACATAGAAAAGGTAAAATATATAAAAGTGCTGAGAATGAACCATCTGTCTTCCGATTCAAGTCATAGACCAGTCTATGTATGTTTTCTGGTTTTAGGTTTACCCGCGTTACAACTAGCTCTGTATACAGCGTGGTGCTTTCTGGGTACAAACACGTCCCGCTGTTCGTATCGAATTCACTTTTCATTTAAATGTTGCTGAATTATAGATATTGTCGTTTTAAATGTTCCGTTTTGCTGTAGTGACAATGATTTGGCGAGGGTCCTGGTGCTGTGGTTAAAGTGGCCAGTTCGAAAGACCGCGGGTTCGAGCCCTTCTCTGGCCTTCAAGTTTAAAAGAAAAAAATGTTTCGTGTCCGCTCACTTGTAAAGATTTAATATTGTGGGGAGCCTCCGTGACCGTAAGGTAGTGTGCTCGGTCTCAGACTGCCAAATTTATAATATTATGCCTGGAGGGCGGTGTCATGTCATTCATCTCACCATCCTTAGGAGGTTCTCCGGGCTCAGTTTAGCCTATACGTGCACAATGGTTGCCTAAAACCCTATTCATTTCATTTTGTAGTGACAATTGATGTGACTGAAGCCCTCGATCTTGTCAACCCTTCTCTTGTCTTATCTACTGATAGCTATATCTGCCGTGGAAAGCCATAATGCAGTATATGCCCACTTTACAAATATAAGCAGATACGGCCTTTCGCCTTTGCTGAGAAGTTTTGAGGTGCTTCATCACTAGCCTACTTTATTCACGATCTAAGCGTTCAGATGCCATACATTTTTTTATTGTTGTGACAACGATTTACAGCAAGAAGTGAAATAATACAAAATACACCAATTTGTAATATTTTAATACCATGGCATGCTACACTCCACACCTGCAGCGACTAAATGACGTCGTTACGCAGCGTTAACCACTGAACGCTTAGTTAAATAATTTAAATTTTCACCCTCATGAAGTGTATGCCGCGACCCACATCTCCAAGTGGGTGAAAATTACTGATATTTGTGCAATTTTAATCAAAACATTTTGCCAATCTATCATTTTTAATGCTAATTTCTCTTCCATATTTTCTTGTTTCAAGGTTACCCTTAAAGCGCTGATTTTTTTTATAGAAACCTTGGAGAACAAAGGGATTTTTTCCATTTGAAATCATCATAACTGTCTTAATTGGCTCTTTCTGATTCAGTTCAATACCTATGTTATGGGTCTACGGCCATTAGAAATATTTTTACTCTTACAGTGCGGGGATCGACTTTAGTCGTCAGAATGTGACGTCTGCAGACGTCAGATTCTGACGACTAAAGTCGATCCCCGCGCTGTAAGGGTTAACCCTTATCCTGCTGATCACGACAAAAGTCGTTTTTAATCCGTTTTATCGGCCGATTAAATCACTGTTATTGGGAATGAAATGACTGTTTAAACATCAGGATTTGTAAATATTCGGTCTTAAAGGTGTAGTCAACTGTCAAAATTCGCGAAACAAGGGTCCCCCAGAAGGCAATAGTGCCCGTGGGTAAGCCAAGGCCCTATTCCATAATAATACTAAATATGCGTTTCATACCCAAAGCCTCATTAAGAGCAAGTTCTCAAATCACAGCAAGTTCATATATACTTGAGCGACATCTATGAGTTAATAATTCAAAGCCCTTGTCTTTTGCCCCTACTTATTCGCCTACTTGCAAACAAACTGACTGTATTACTGGGGGATTTGGAAACTGCATGACCCCCAAGTTTGTATTGTCACCCAATAAATACAAAACATTTGTATGACTTTATGCAATGTTGGACCAACGTCGAAGACGTTGGGCCGACATTGCATAAATGTCATACAAATGTCTTGCGTTTGCTGGGCAGGAGGACTTTCTCTCAAACATTGTGCATTTATCTAATGTTGGTTCAATGTTGGCCTAACAACAAAACAGCATTGGATCAATGTCTCGTTTGAGTAGTATCTTGTAATCAGTTCAGTGGCTATATTATTGCCGTCAATCTGTACTCAATAGGCTACTGTTGGCCTACACTTGACCGTCCCAGGCATGCGCGTTTTGAAGCTGAATGATTCTACAAATATGAATAATTTTCAGCCACTAGATGTTGTGGGTCGCGGTAGCGAGACACAACTTCAAGTGGGTGAAAATTTCAATAATTTAAATTAGAAGGATAAAGGTTAATGTTGGCCCAACGCTGCAGCAATGTTGTCTCAGCATCAGTGATACTGACCTAACATTGAGGCAGCGTTGAGCCATTGTGCCTTTCAGTGCCTATCACAGTATTAACAGCCCCACCTGGTGATTTATGAAGAAACTCAAAATGGCTCTCAGAGCACTTATTTCTTCAAAATTTTCCAGGGGGGAGTAGCACAGCCGGACCACTTCTATCACAGCCGGACCACTTCTACTTTGCTTCCGCCGGGCCTGGGGACATCTGTGTGAGGAGAATGAAAAACTCCACCTGGTGATTTATGAAGATGGTGAGTAAGAGGCAATCGTGTCAATCATATAGAAATGTACACATTGGATGTAACAGTTAATTGTATGCATGGTAGATTTATACATGGTCATAATACAATGTCATGAGAATAACAGCATCAGATGTAAGCTTCTCTTTAAAAATCAAAACAATCAGATTAGTGTGCTGCCTACCGACATATTATCATAGCAATCTGGTTTACTTCATTTTTTCTATTTAGTGCCTTAACGATACTTGATGCATTTTGATCTTTTAAAAATACGAATCAAGGTGTTAGAAGTGAAATTCCGTGATAAAAATATTGTCTAGTGCATGCTCCGCACGGACAAGGCTAGTTAGTAGGCTTCACTGGCATAATTAAAGCACTGCAGCCTGTAGGAAAATACCACGAAAACACTCGAGTTCCTAAATAATTAATATTGACTGTGTAGAATAAGTATATCTTAAAAAAAAGAAGTCGGATGAAAACAAATTGACTCTATGCATTTGCCTCTTCATTCAATCCATTTTATTATTAAAAAAATAATGAAAAAGATCAACCTTGATTTAATGTTAAAATAAGAAAAATGATAACAGTAATTTTGACTTTTTTTAAACAAAATAAAAAAAAAACTTTAAATACATATTTTTAAATAATGATCAAAAAGGTTAAACTTTGTATTTTGTGATAAAGACGTTAAAGTAAATATGCTTTGAATTACTGTACTGTACCTTAAATAAAATGTCAGCCTTTTTTATTAAATGTAGGAGAATTATGATCTCGTTTTTCTGTCTTCTCCGGTATCATGAAGCATCATATTTTTTTACAATCATGATCTAGTGTCCTCATTATGACGTATAGAAATATAAGAACGTAGAAAATAATTATTTGCAAAAAATCTGAATACAATGTAATAAAACGAAAACAATTAATTCTAATTATTTTTTTTTTTTTTTGCTTAATTTGAAAAATGTAATTTTTTTAAACAAACCTTTCTATATATTAAAAAATAAATAACAATGCAAATAATATAAAAAGCTATATTTATTGTTTACTTTTATTTTTTTATTTTAAGACTCAGAGATTAAAACAAATCTTAAGTCATTAAGTGATATTCAAATAAATCTTAAATGGTATATTTTTTAAATTATTGTTATTTTTAAGAAATAATGTTTAACATTTTGGCAGTAAGTTTTAAAGTAGTTTAATTATTTTTAAATGCTGATAGTTTGAAAAAAATAACTTAAAATATATGACAAAATTGTTTGTTAAAGCTTAGTCTCTATATATTATTTTTAAGAAGGCAAAGTAAATATAATTTGAATACTTTAAATTAAACCAATTATTTTGATTTTTTTTAGAGAATTTGTTTTAAAATGACAACACATTAAATATGTACAAATCTAAACAACATTACTTTTTTAACTTTACATTAGATTCGAGGAAAACCACTAATGCTAATTTTTATAATTAATTTTGGAAGTTACAAATTATTATACTTAATAAATACTAAATATCATTTTTAGGCAGTTGAAGTAATATAAATTAAATATATGAATATATAAAATCATTATTAATCAATATTTTTTTTGCGAATTTAAAAAGGTAATTCACAAATGATTAAAAAAATAGGTGTTAGAATATTTCAAATTCAGTATCGTAATATACATCTGTGAAACATTAATTTATAATAATAATTCTTAGATTAAGTGCAGCTACGCATCTTTTCATTTTTACACGCTATTGAATATAATATTTGACTAAAACAAATCATAACAAAATCAGATAATACTTTTATTCGTGACATAGAACTATAGTTACGAAAAATCTATCACTGGGGGGTAAACATAACTATATGGACATGTTCATTCAAAATATGTATAATTTACTAGCAAGGTAAAAAGGTAGTTTATTCAGGATCCCGTAGGACATGAGAAGCCAGGTGTGCGATACAGTGTGAGTAAATATAACATACCTATGGCAAGGGCATGCCAATCGATTTTAATTTAAACCATTCATTTCGTTATTTATAATAATAATAAGTTGTGCTAGGTGATACAATAACTCCCGGTTTTCACTTGAGAATAATGCATGCATTTTAAATGTTGAAGGTCTATCATTAAAGTAGCAGCTTAATAATTTTTTTCTGTCTCTTTCAAAGTGCCCACATTCGAAAAGATAATGATATTCATCACCGATGAATCTGTTGTGACATAAGGTGCAGGTACGTCTATCACGTGAAATACCACAAAACTACGGGGTACAATGGGAAGTTAGGAATTCCTGCATCTGAAACGGGTTATAGATTTTCTTATATTCGGGGCAGTTAATAAAAGGTATTTTTCTAGAATAAAATTAGTTTTAAAAATCCTATAGTTTGTACATTTGCCACTATTAAATAATTCTTCCGACCATTTCTGTATAAATTGATCTTCTAAACGTCTTTTAATTACCTCCTTGAAACATTCAAAACTATTGGGGATGTGCTGAGCATTCCAGACACCTGGAAAACCACAATCTATCAAACTATCCTTAATATACAATATCCATTTTGATTCGTAAATATTTAGCTCAAACATACAGTAAAACAATTTGTAAATTAATGATGAAAGTTTACATTTTTGATCCGTAATCAAACGGGCCCAAAAACATAAGGCTCTAGATTTGACATGTACCTTGAGGGGGAGAACACCCAGTTCTCCATATACCATGTTATTGTATGTACATTTATTTACAGATAAAATATATTTACAAAAACGTAGCTGTAGTTTCTCTAAAATGACACAATCTTCAGGTGCCCATACTTCACAGCCATATAACACCTTTGGAAGAACAATAGCATTAAACAGATGTAATTGCAAGTCTATGGGGAGATTAAGTTGTCTACTTCTTTTCAAAATACTGAACATTGCTCTATTACCTTTATCAAAGAGTTCCTGCTGAGCTTTAGACAATTTTCCATTATAATTAAATTTTACACCAAGACATAAATAATCAGAACATATTTCAAGCAGCTTATCTCCTAAATAAAAATGAGGGTGCTTTCTTATTTTACCTCTGGAAAAAATTACCACTTTGGTCTTTGAAACGTTAATTTTTAAATTCCAATCATTACAGTACAAATTCATGCTATTCAGAGCTGCTTGTAATTCTTCAGGTGATTCAGCGAGTAAAATTGTGTCATCTGCATATAAAAGTACATATATCTTCAGATAGCTAACAAGGTTATCATCCATTATATCAGGGGCGATATCATGGATATTTGATAGACCATTATATTTGTTCACTAAGTAAGACTTAAGGTCTGAAAGAAAAATGTTAAATAATAGAGGTGAAAGGTTATCCCCTTGCCTAACTCCCATCTCACATGGAAAAAAATCACTGCATTGCCCTCCATAACTTACACACGACTTTACTTTTGTATACATATCATATATTACATTAAATAATTTCCCTTGTATTTCAAGATTACAAAGCTTTATCCACAGCTGATGTCTCTGAATTGAGTCAAAAGCCTTTTTATAATCAATAAAACATGCATATAAACGTTTCTTACGAAACAGATAGAAGTCAATCAAAGAATTTAACACAAAAATATGATCTACAGTAGAATATCCACTTCTAAAGCCGGCTTGTTCTGGTCCAATTAATTCCATATCTTCAACAAATTTACCAAGTCTAGAATTTAATAAAGTTGTAAAGAGTTTGCCTAAACAGCTTGTTATTGTAATTCCACGATAGTTATTCGGGTCATTTGGGTCACCTTTGTTTTTATATAAAGGGTGAATGTAGCCGATGCACCACTGTTGTGGTACCACTCCACATTTTAAGATTACATTAAAAATATCTGTATAGAGCTCCAATATATTTTGAGATGAATATTTTAAAAACTCATTTAATATGTTATCTGGGCCTGGACATTTATTAGTCTTCAATTTGTGTATACATTTTTTAACTTCATCTACTGAAAAAGATGAATTTAATATAGTATCGTCATTATCATGACTTGTTAAGTTAAATATGACTTCTTCAGATGTTTCATCAGTGTTCAAATTTGAGAAATGTTCTTTAAAATCATTCAGTGTGACATTATTTTGGGGAGTTTTATTTCCATTCTCAAAAAGTAATTTCCAATATTGTTTTGGGTCAGGTGATTTTAAGCAACGAATTTTTTTTATAATTGAGTTTTGGTGCTCTCTAAAGGCCTTTTTAATTTGAATTTTATACTGTTTACTAGCCGTCACCATTTTCACCTCGTTTTCGTGGGATCTCAGGTTTCTATATCTGTTTTTAAATTTAAAATACTCTTTTTGCTTGACCTCACATTCGTTGGTGTACCATGGCTTATGGTCATGGTAACGTTTACGCAGCCCGACTTCTTTTTTAATACGCGTTTTATTCAGCATATTAGATGTTTCTGCTGATTCTGTGAGCAAAGTGGACACGTCAGTAATGAGTTTATCATCCAATTTTGGGTCCGCATTATTTGAAATGTTCTGAATCTTTCTAGTAACGGTGTCTAAATTTAATGAACTCAGATTTTGAGTGAAGTTATCTTCGTAATTATCGTTCCATTTAGGTCTTTTTTTTCGGTTAAATTAGATTCTTCCATATCTCCAGATCGAGTATGAGGGTTACATGTGAAAGATATATGTAGCTCTATTGGTGAATGGATGTCTGATAATATTTTATGAAACTCCAGCACTTTAAATTCGGAAACGGCACATAACAGACTTTTAGATACAATAGCATAATCTACGCAGCTAACGTTTTTACATGTAAACTGACCAACTGTGGCATCAGTGCCACACCTTCCATTTACAATAATAAAATCTAAGTTTTTACACATTTGTGTTAACATGCGGCCATAATTATTTACAACACTGTCCTTATTAACCCTCTGGTTAACCTCATTTTGTACATCATTATTACTTCTCACAGACAGTGTGTCGTCAATAATTACTTCACTTAAATTTCCCGTTCTGGCATTAAAATCTCCAACCAAGCAAAACTTTGTCTTCGGGTTCTCAGATAAATGAACAACATGATTTTGAATATAACTAAAAATGTCTGGATCAGCGTATCGAGAGTCCTGTGGGGGATTATATATAACAATAAAAACAATGTCTTCCTTTGTATTATGTTCTTTTAACCGAAACCATAGAGTTTCCTTAATGTCACTATCAATAATTTCTACGGCTGAATTGCTTTTGTTATTCAATAACAGGGCAACACCACCAGATTTTCTTTTTTTAAGCTTTCGATTTTTTGTAAATATATTAAAACCAGGAATCACTATGGAATCCATCTCATCAAGTTTAGTTTCTGTAAGCAAAACTATGTCGTACCCCATGATAAAGTCATTAAAGTCCGGAAATCTCAATTTGAGACGTCATTCTGATAGTCTGATGATGGTGCCTTACCATCGCGCGCCTGGCACGGATGCTAATTGTTTGATGTAAAGCCAGGCACTAGCAATACATTCGCATAACAAAACATGTTCAAAGGGTAGAACAGCCAGATCGTATATCCATTGGTGTAACTAAACTAATTAGTATAATAGAGAAAAAACAAGTAGCGTTATGCAAGATTGACTCTGGTATGTAAATGTTTAGGTTACATGTACTTATTTAATACAATGATAGTATTATTAGTTTAGCAAAAATTGTCATCTTCTTTAATTTGCAAATACTTATGTTTCAGTGGAAACAATAAATAAATACAAAAAAAAATAAAGAAAGAAAGAGAAATAAATGAATAAATAAATAAATAAATGAATAAATACATAAATAAATAAATAAAAATTAGTCGAATTGATCTACTAAACTAGATAAATAATATCAAAAACTATTATATTCATAGGCAAAGCACACAAAAAAAATACCAGCATAAATGTGCATATTTGACGTATAGAAGTTTGAGAGTTAAAAGGATAAGAAGGTAAATCCTAATGGCAGGTTTTAATATATTGATTATAATAAGTTTGTATGTTATAGTAATTGCCAAGTTATGCTTGCTATGTCTTGTCAACATTAACTTACTGGTGTTCTTTTAGTGAACTGTATATTACTGATAAAGTAACGATGTAATTCAAAAGACACAAAAGATCCACAATATATATCATGGCATGCAACATATTGAATTTGATATTCATATCACACCAACCGATTGAACACAATTTATCAAATATAAATTGACTCTGCTCTTGAAATGATACAAATATGTAAATAAAAAATGTAGTTGTAATCAAAAGCCAGACAACCCCTGAAGCTGGGACGACCCACTTGACCTTACACTCAAATTGCAGTGGTACACTATCCAGCGCTACCACTGCATTGATTCATGGGTTGGACAAATAATTGGCAAATTTCCAACGAATTTACACGTGATACCACCAGCCAATCAGCTCTCAGATATATGGGAATCTGAGATTGTGCAAAACTGTTTATGATTGGCTGATAAATGTTATGACGTATGTTACGGGGTGTTTATGATGGAATTACACTAGGGGGAATTAATTACTGAACTAAATAGATCAAAATTTGGGACGTAACATACCGATCAAAAAGACTAATATGAGACAGACAAGGTTGAGCTGAAGGTAATGATAAGAGCAAAACAATTCACATTCATTGACATTTTAATTTCATGAATCATACAAACAGTACAATGTGGTATAACGATAAACTCTATCTTCAACGGTCCAGAATATGAAAAGAGAAGCAAACTTTATTACATAGAAAATATGCGTCAAATATCAATAAAGATTCCAAGTTTGACAATTACTTAAAATGCCTGGTTAACGCAGATAATATTCTCATAAAATGTTATCTGCGATCTCAAACGATTTCAAAGATAAATTTAAATATTCCTATATTGAACAATATAAAAGAGAATTAGTTACTTATCTCACAAAGATGTACCAACATTACTAAACTATATGACACATCAATATCAATGTTAACAATATCACACTCTCGTTAACAATAATATAGTTATGTCAACCACACATCAGTCATTCATCAGCACACACAAAAAAATCATAAAAACAATGATACCCAAACCCAAGCGACCTGGAAAATAGACAACAGATCAGTGATCATCGTGGTGAGGTTTACATAGTAAAATCTAGAGAACACTCACCACGATATCTCAGTCTCCTTCTTCTATCCTCCAGGTCGCACAGAACGCGATGATCAAATGGACTAACGACGTGAGTGCCTCAAGTTACCCTCATGAGTAGTCACACTCACGCAGGAACACGGTATGGCCCAATTTCGAAAGGTCTTGTTCGCGAGAGCCTAAACAGAAAAGTGTTGCCTAATAATGCCGATACAAGCATATTTAACAGAAAAACCTCAGCTGTACACAATCATACATTCTCTACAATTATCATACATCCCGAGTCACTCATGCTTCACTGCTTCTGCAGGTAGGCCTTCTGCACGTAGGCCTCTTGCACGTAGGCCGGCATTACCATTGGCGTTGGGACAACATTGGCCCAACATATCTTCACATGTCATACAGTAAACCAGATACATTATTATTGGCGTTGGGACAATATTGGCCCAACATATTTATATCTCTCAAACCTAGTACCGTAAACACATTACATCAATCCCTTGGGTACAAAATCCCGCAATTCCCCTGTCAAAAAGAAAAGGTTATAGTAACTTTTTCCAAGTTTTAATCTTAACTACGATACATTGTGGCGAATATAACATTGTCCACAATATCATTTTACACATTTAACTAATGTGGTGTAAATAATCAGTCACCACATTTAAGTATTGTAATTATCATTTATTCTATTAATAATAATATCATTATAAGTAATATCATTATACGTTTCTAAGGGATATGGCTTAAACAATCAGCCACTACATTATTACATCCTTTAAAATGCCTTACTTCAACATTGTATTCCTGCAAAGCTAGACTCCACGTCAACAGTCTCTGGTTGTCGGTTTTCATTCTCTGCACAAACACTAAAGGAATCTGATCACAATATACAATTTTAATGTGGAGAAAAACCTAGGTACACATTATAGTGTCGTAGAACACTTAACAGTGACAAGGCTGCTTTCTCCACTACAAAATAATTTTGCTGATGTTTATCCAACTTTTTTGAATAAAAAGACACCGGATGATCAATTCCGCTGTCATCTACCTGTATCAAGACGGCTCCCATCCCGATAGCACTAGCGTCGACTGCTAACTGAAAAGGTTTAGAAAAATCAGGTGCCTTCAACACAGGCTCACAGGTCAACATTGATTTAACCATTTCAAAAACTTCTTGCTCAACAGGAGTCCATACAAACTTTACTTCCTTTTTCAATAGATTAGTCAAAGGTGCTACTACATCAGCAAAACTCTGACAAAAACGCCTGAAAAATCCAGCCATCCCAAGGAAACGCATTAAAGATTTATGATCAGTGGATGATGGAAACAATGCTATAGCGGCTACTTTAGCCATATTCGGCTTAACAATACCATTACCAATTTCATGACCGAGATATAATACTTGCGGTTTTCCAATATCAGATTTACCTAGATTGATGCCTAATCCAGCTGCGCTGACCTGTATAAAGAGGTTACGTATGTGCCCGAGATGTTCCTGCCAACTGTCCGCCCACGTGGCTACGTCATCCACATATGCTTATGTTTTCTCCAACTTCCCGGTCACTCTGTTGCACCGGAATTCCGCATACCAAACGGGGCTACTTTATACTGCCAAAAGCCACGTGGAGTACAGAAGGCAGAGACCTCTCGTGCACGATCCGTCAATGGAAGCTGCCAATATCCTTTAAACTGTCAAAAACACTAATATATTTTGCATTGCCAATCTTATCAATACAATCTAATAAACGTGGTATAGGAAAACTGTCTGGCTTGGTAACAGAATTTACTCTCCTGAAATCTGTAACAAATCTATTAGAACCATCTGGTTAAGCAACAAGAATACATGGTGAGCTCCAGCTCCTCGAGCTAGGCTCGATTATATCATGTTTAAGCATATAATCTACCTCCTTAGCCATAGCAGCGTCTTTCACGGGATTCACCCGATACGGATGCAGTTTAATTGTCCTTACATCCCCTACATCCACATCATGTTTTATCCAGGATGTCTTAGGTGGACTATCCGGGAAGATATCCTGAAACTCATGTAATAATTATTTTATGTCATTTCTCTGTAATACGGATGAATGTTGTACTTTTTAATCCATATTACGTAGCCATTCAGAGTTATTCATTTTCGGTGAAACATCAACATCAAATTCATAATTACCATCAACAGGGTTATCTTTACATTTAATATCACCACTCATGGCCATTGAACATTTATTTTCAATTTCAACATGATCAAATGCTTTAGACAAATCGGCATACGACAATGTAGCCTCAGCTCTATCATGATACTCCTTATGATACATATTACCTTTTGTAGTAGGATTCAAAGGTCCCACACAATCAATCTGGATCTTTTGGAAAGGTTCGGAAATAACAGGTATTGGTATCAATGGGGTTTTGGCAGGATGTTGCCCAGCCTTCCCTGAAATCTGACAATTATAACATGATTTGACATACCTAGATACATCTGAATACCAACCAAGCCGATAAAATGATTGCAACAATTTGAATGTGGTTTTAGTACGCCCCTAATGTCCAGCCGTTTTAACATCATGCGCTAAACTTAGAACATGTGGCCTATACTCTGGTGGTAGAACAATCTGTTTTACAATTCGTTGACTAACCTTATAAGGACTTGATGAATCGTCAGTCAACATACACATTCTCATCAGGACACCATCACACATGAAATAAGTGATACCATTACAATTTGTAATATTACTTTCAATGGGTGCCCTTCGTCGGATTTTAGCTAACTAAATCAGCTAACTGATTTTTCCCAGTAACTATGGATTCAGACTCCATAACTGACATCTCACGGTTATTATCATTTATATGACTATCAGCTGTATCAATGCTATCTCGATAATCATCAACACTTACATCAGGAGTTTTTGGTAAACTCATAACCGGATAACCTGAGCCATTGACAGTACAGACCTTGTCCAATTCCTGTACCATCGGTCTCTTGTTTGCTCTTGACCTGGTGATCACGCAACACGGAAAAACATTTCCCATGCCTTCTGCCTCGGAAGTACGTCGTGGATCAGCCAGGAGGCACGGTAACTCACTCTTGCAGGTAGAATTCTGCATGACGTCATTGGCCAAGATGCATCCAACACCATTCAGAGGCATCTCCTCCACAACTGCAACACTAATAATACCTGTGTACAATTCTGAATCTAAATATACAGATACTACTGGTAGCGTTGTTCTACCAGTTACAGTTTTCAACATAACATATTGTTCTGGGTTTTCCAATGAAACCCCTAATGCTTGACATACTCTTTTAGACACAACAGTTTGATTACTTCCGGTATCCCTCAATATTCGTACCTCTAACTTTACGTCAGATTTAGGGTCAAGGGTCAACTCACCTTGATGTATAAAAGGTGAAACATCATCAATACCATTAGACTCAGAACGAAGATTTTCGCACATACTGTGTTTCTCTACACTAATATATGAATCATTTTTTTCCTGATCATTCGACAAACCTTCAGGTCCCAGTTTTTTGGACTCATTTATAAATGCACCTACCTTATTCTCAGAGCTTGTACAAGATTTGGCGTAGTGCCCCATCTCCCGACATTTAAAACATTGAAATGCTGACAGATCACGCTTCTCAAAGGATTTCCCTTTCTCTTTGGTCCTACCAGAATCATTAGCGCCATTGTCTTTATTTTTGTGATGCTGCGACCGGGTGTTTCCACCCATCTTAAAATAAGATTCAGACACCCCAGTCCTACGTGTTAATCTATGACAAATTAAATAATCATCAGCAGTTTTACTGGCTTCATAAGGATCTTTAATCTCTTTATCATCCAAATGTACTTTAACCTCAGAGGGTAACTGGCGTTTAAATTCTTCTAATAATATCAAGTCATACAATTTTAAGTATTCATCCTTAATATCACTAGAGTCATACCATTTATCAAGATCTAATTTCTTGGCACGTAAATAATCAACATAGGTTTCTGAATCAGACAATTTTCTATTCTTTCTGAATTTTAGTCTATATGATTCAGGCCTCAACTCCTACTCACGTAACACCAGGCGTTTCAGTTCTGCATAACCCTCGTTCTCAGGTAACAGGTTAAAACATTTCTGTGCACGACCTTTTAGTGCACCCTGACCATGATTACCCATGATTCTTGAGGCCATTTTAAGGCCAGAGCAACTTTCTCAAAACAACGAAAAAACTCTTCAATAGAATCTTCATTAAATGAAGGCATTAATCTAAGAGATTTAGCCGGGTCAAACATACCCACAGTCTTAGGCCTTCTCTTTTCACTGTCAAGTTTTAACTTTAACATTTCAAGTTCATGAGTACGTTGCTCACCTTGCTGTTTCATCATCATCTCTTGTTGTTTCAACTGCATCTGCAACTTCTCCTTCTCCCATGCCAGCTGTTCGGTCGTCATACCTTTGGACGAAGGTACAGCTGTGGGCGATTCAAGAGAACGCTCGAGCCTGTCCAATTCACCCCTATCAAGTAAATCATGATTAGCCCAATAAAACATTATTGATTTAACAATATCAGTTTTTGATATTGTGAATTACCTGCAGTTGGAACATCAAGAGAATAATGTTTTGCGACCAGTAACAAATCAGGCCGTTTTCTTTTTCTAGACACGCTTGCGTGCACACAGTTTCTAACGTCGTGGCCAATTGTGCCATGATTAAATACGTATAATATGAATTTTATTCTCACCACACGTAGTACAGCTCACTGTCTTGTCTCAATTTCAATTTCAATTTAGCCAAATGTCACATGCCACATGCCACTTATCATGCCACATGCCACTTGCCCAGGTTCTTCACCAATAATATGTTACGGGGTGTTTATGATGGAATTACACTAGGGGGGATTAATTACTGAAATAGATAGATCAAAATTTGGGACGTAACATACTGATCAAAATGACTAGTATGAGACAGACGAGGTTGAACTGACGGTAATGATAAGAACAAAACAATTCACATTCATTGACATTTTAATTTTATGAATCATACAAACAGTACAATGTGGTATAACGATAAACTCTATCTTCAACGGTCCAGAATATGAAAAGAGAAGCAAACTTTAATACATAGGAAATATGCGTCAAATATCAATAAAGATTCCGAGTTTGACAATTACTCAAAATGCCTGGTTACCGCAGATAATATTCTCATAAAATGTTATCTGCGCTATCTCAAACCATTTCAAAAATAAATTTAAATAATCCTATGCTGAACAATATAAAAGAGAATTAGTTACTTATCTCGCAAAGATGTACCAGCATTACTAAACTATATGAAACATCTATATCAATGTTAACAATACCACACTCTCGTTAACAATAATATAGCTATGTCAATCACACATCAGTCATCCATCAGCACACACAACAAAATAATAAAAAAAACAATAATACCCAAACCCCAGCGACCTGGAAAATAGACAACAGATCAGTGATCATCGTGGTGAGGTTTAGTAAAATCTAGAGGACACTCACCACGATATCTCAGTTTCCTTCGTCTATCCTCCAGGTCGCACAGAACGCCATGATCACATGGACTAACGACGTGAGTGCCTCAAGTTACCTCATGAGTAGTCACACTCACGCCGGAACATGGTATGGCCCAATTTCGAAAGGTCTTGTTCGCGAGAGCCTAAACAGAAAAGTGTTGCCTAATAATGCCGATACAAGCATATTTAACAGAAAACCTCAGCTGTACACAATCATACATTCTCTACAATTATCATACATCCTGAGTCACTCATGCTTCACTGCTTCTGCAGGTAGGCCTTCTGCACGTAGGCCTCTTGCACTTAGGCCGGCATTACCATTGGCGTTGGGACAACATTGGCCCAACATATCTTTACATGTCATACAGTAAACCAGATACATTATTATTGGCGTTGGGACAACATTGGCCCAACATATTTATATCTCTCAAACCTAGTACCGTAAACACAATACATTAACCCCTTGGGTACAAAATCCTGCACACGATGTTAAAGAGAAAATATGCGAATTATGGCCAATAAAACGCTTGAAAAGCTACCAAAGGGATGTTTTGAAACTAATTTTATACGATAGGCGTGATGTCCTAGTTTGCATGCCCACGGGCAGCGGGAAATCGCTTTGTTTTGAAGCTCTAACCGTAGCTGCGCCGTTTTTCCAAACGGAGTTCAACAGCACGTGCAGAAAAGTTAACAACACTGTCACCAGTCGCGATGTGAGAGCTATGCCTATGCAAGAAAACGAGGTACTATACCGGTAGACCTCCATAATCCTGTGGTATTGGTGATATCTCCACTCGTTTCTCTGAATAAAAAACAAGTCTCTCACCTCAATGCCATACTAAGAGTACGACATGGACATGCCACACATGGACATGGTCACGGTGAGGCTGTGCCTGTGCGTGACACTGACACTGTCAGTAGTGTCACCGATACTTACAGTCACTCTCTCACTGGCACAACAACACTAGTTTCACCAGACACGCCGCCACTAGCAATGTCAGCTATTGATCTGTGCGAGGAAGACTTCGACTATGATGTGCTACACAGTGGCCAATACAGGTTGGTTGATTTTAGTTTAAATTCAATTAGGGTGGAGCAATAGGTGGGAGAGGGGGGGGGGGGCGTCTATCAGTATCATCATTACCATAATAAACATATGGTTACTTTCCATGACATTCACAATTTCTATGCATCAGACTAATTATTCAGTAGTAATGATTTTTACATTCATTTTTCCTCTATATTTTTTTAAACTGAAGCCCGAAGGCTAGAACTGGAACCCCTAGACCCTAGTCTATCAGGTGATTTGTATTGTCTAGGCTAATCTATAACTGTTAAAATATAACGGTATTATAATGAGTCTTCCAAATTTACCTAGTTTTTAGTCAAGTGGGAATATAATTTATATGTAGGGTCAACAGTTATGTAGCTATGTCCGACTCTGGTTAGGCCTATATTATATAATTAAATAGATCTCATAAATGATTTATTTATAAAGCTCCTTCAGAGTGAAATAAAAAAAAGTCTAAAAACTTCAATAGTTAACCGATTTCAGGGGGTCGGGTGGTGCGAGTACAAATTACATACAGTGCACCCTCCTACTTAGGCGATTTTTTCAATTAGCACAATTTCAAATTTGAAAGCCTTGGACAAAAATATCGTGGGCAAATCAGACAAGTTATAAATTTGTAAAGAAAAAAATTAGGGGGACATTTTGTACCCTTAATTCTTTTCTTGAAATAACCACACATCTTGTGGCCGCTTTACAACCCGGTAACATGATACAGTGATTTAGTGATTAAGTACCAGTACGAGTGACTGTAATTTATTTTTGATGAGGTCCACACAGCTGTCTCATGGTGAGATTTGTACATAATCTATCACGCGCTGACCTGTGTCGGCCAGTGATTTTAAAGTAGCCATTTTTCCTAATAAATTACTAAATCACCCCATTATATTTGTATCCCATTTAATTTCGCGATTGGGCATTCTATTGATTATGGTTATTTAATATTTATGGTTGCTATGTAACACTTCTGCTCATGGGAAATTTTGTTTGAAAATTATAGATTAAAGATTTTTTGGTTCATCTCTGACCTGCTGACTCCCACATCATCCTTATCATTCATGTATATATATTTTGCTAAGCAATATGAAATTTAATTAGCAAATAGCCTGAATTGCACAGATTTTCTCTACGCGATACTGAACAAAATGTTCCCCGCTGCAATGAAATGACTTGTTGTCAGACTTGTCAGGAGTGCAAATTCAACTATAAGTTTCACTAGCCCAGAGCAAAATTCAACTAGCCCTTACTATCATTTACCATCAATTTTAAGGAAAATACACTAGCCCTTACAAGGTTCCTGTAGGTCACTCTTCCTACAAATAATGACTTTTTATGACTTTTTCATTTGAAATGCAAAATAACAGCTAGTCCTGGAAGCATACTGCATGCACCTTCTGAAAATAATGATAGGTGCCACTGACTTCAACATTAGCAGAAAACCAGTAGTTTTTGTTAGGGCTGGCTGGTTGACGAACGTACACCGAGTCCATATAATGGCTGATTTTCTTATTTTTAATGATTTATAATGACTAACAATCAAATTTGATGACTTTTTATTGACTTTAAGGCATATTTTTCAATTTAATGACTTTTAATGACCCGCTGGAACCTTGTCAAACAATATCCCACTAACCTCGGGCTACCGAGCTAGTGCGACTTTGCATTCCTGCTTGTGCTCGCTAAATTTTATGGAATGCTAAAATCTCCTGGGACCTATTTGGCTTATTATTTTGGACGCCAACTTGTTAATAGGGTGTGTAGTGTTTTATTTTTAAGTGCTGTGACCCAGCTCGTTTTGGTAGAATAACATTATAAAACCCGGAAATCACCCCTAAATTTTATAGTAAATTCCAAAGTACACTGGAGTTCAGGTTTTATTTTTCTTATCTGATCTTAAAATTGTCAAGAACACAACTTTTCTTACTCTAAGCCACGACAAACTGTTCTTTAAAAAGAGATGTGATTTTTATTTATCGAGTGTCGTGTTATCGATCAGATCTGATGTTATCAGTGGTTATGGTATAGCCTTGGTTAATACAAATGGCTGTATCGCAACGTAACCCGGGTCACGTCGTGATGTAACATATCTGTCGTAAAGAAATAATAAAATATTAAATGTTAATTTAATAATAATTCATGTTACTAGGCAGAACTATGATCAATTAAATTCGAAATATTATTTGTCAGTTATTTAGGATCTCAATACTTTTTTATCCTGATAATAACTATTAATTATGAAACCGAGCATTCTAAATGTTCTAGCTATTACTAAACATGCTAACGTGGGTGTATACATAAAAAATAGTGTTTCTGGAGTTACATGCCCATTTATCAAGTTTATTGCTAAAATCATAAGCCTATATCAGTAATTAGTCTGTGTTTTAACAGGGGACTAGCGAGATCAAACGAAGAGGCGTTTAGACACTATTTTGCAAGAGTAGGCGATTTGAGGGCACTCTTTCCATCAGCCCCTGTCCTATTCCTTACAGCAACAGCAAGTAAACTAACCCGATTCAAAGTTAAGGAACTTATGCTTCTCAAAAATCCTGTGATACACAGTGAAATTGCAGACAGACCCAATATACGGTTCTGTATTAGGCGAGTTCCAGAGATGCTATTATGTGGTTGGCCAAGCTGCTAAAAAGTGTAAAGAAGACAAAGAGAGTATACCAAGGACAATTATATATTGTCGTCGCATACATGATTGCTCAGAATTATATCTGTTTCTTGAAAAAGAAGTTGATGGTAATTCATCAGTGTTGGAAGAGAGACTATTTGACATTATGCATTCAAAGACACCACGTTGCCTCATATCTACAAAAGTGACTGGTATGGGTATGGATATTCAGTGTTCAAATGTTGTTCACTATTAACCCCCTTCCTCTATAGATGATTATGTCCAACAAATAGGAAGGGCTGGGAGGAATGGTGAACAGGCACATGCCATAAAGACATTTCCAGTAGACAAGTAAGTGTGTGTGATCCTGCTATGTTTAAGATATTGAATAATTGCAATCCGAAAAAATTAACCAAAACCTGCTATATAGAGCTTGTTCTATCTGAATTTGGAGGTACAAGTGGAAAACGAAGTGGTGTTGTGATGTGTGTGCAGGAGTATGTGAGTGTGATAACTGTAGTGATACGATATCAGGTTTTGAAAAATATTCTGAAGATGTGCTAGAGGATAGTGAAGAATTGACAATTACTGTAAGACATCCTACAAGTGAAGAAATGGTCAAACTCAAGGTAGATCTTTTTTTGTTGAAAGATAGACTGGATCGTGGTAGTATGATGATACAGTCGACCTACATGAAACCTGAAATAATTCATGGATTGTCTGAGGCAGTGATCAAAAACATTTTGGATAATGTACACACAATATGTTCTATAGATGACTCGGGGTGTTGTGGGCTCTCAAATGAACGAACTGCATTGGAAGTAGCAGAGATTATGTCAGATATTTTCAATGATTTTGACACAATGGAAATTCTATTGCAATGTGACAAATGATTTCTATTAATCACTATATTAATCACAACGTACAGTTATAAGAAATAAAAACATATTAAAATATACTTGAATAAACTTGAAAGTTTCCATTCACCTTATTATTAAAATTTACATTTCTGGTGCGGGTTATACTTATTCTCCAATGTGGCCCATTAGGAATATAATATAAATCATTCTCAACTCAGAGGTTCAACAAAAATATTTAATTGTGCATATAGGTACATAAAATGCATAATAAATGATGATCACAATTACATCACAGTTGGATGCATTTGCATTTAGATAATTAGTGCTGAGCAAATGATTTGAAATATGATAGCAATGTTGAAATTTATATTCCATGTTATGTATAGTATCTCTAGCATGTCAAGCCTAATTTTGGTAATTTGAAAAGATATAAGATAAAATAATGCTTGTAGTGCTATATTAAAACAATCATTTCAATGTACGGTACATTGGTTTTAAAACACTATTTCCTAATTCATTTTACTACATATTCAATATAATATTGCAGGCAAACATGATTAAAATTAGCCGCATTTTTAAACTGGTGAAAATATCTGTACAAAACCTAAATGTCGAAATATTACAATGTTAGTTTAGTAAACATGGTAAATAGCTGTCATGTTCGAAAGCAGTAAAAATAAAATGTGGTGTTTTACAAACATGTAGTTAGTCAGTTTATTCAACAGTTAGTCAAGTGTAGTCTGGGCTTTATGATTGAAAAAATAAATTGCAATTACTTGTTCCTCTAAACTTAACAAGCTATGATAATTTCCGGTATTATGATATATGTAGGCCTGCATACATCACATGCAAATGGGAAGCAATGCATTTTCTCCTGTTTTTGTGATTGTATACACTTAGCATATATATCTAGAGATGTCGCATCAAATAATATTGATGTCAAGTAGTACATTTAATCTATTAATTAGTATATTTCATGTTCTATGTAACACTGTACTGGTAATCAATTATTATTTTTCATGTCTGACAGTGAAACAATTATATAAAATTGATTTACCGTAGGTACATTAAAGATTTCAACACAAATTACATTTATGTTTGCTCAAGCTAGTGAGCAACTAATATACAATACTAATACTTCTTATTTCATTCACACAGTTTGTGTTGTGGCTTGATTTGGGGCCAACATTTACAGCACTGACCCTACATTGAGCCACATCACACAGCACCATAATTTGGCTAGATGACAAAAGGAAAATATTTCATTCTACAAATTTTGACAAAGCGATACCTAAATGCTCATAATCTAGAAGTGACAATTTTAAGTAGGGGCTGATATCATTATATTGAGACAAACAAGTGGACAGAATTATTTCCACTTTCCTTTCTCAAAAATTTTTTTTACACATCCATAAGTATACTTTAAGACATGATAACTTAAAATTGTTAATCAATTGTTTACTATGCCGAAACCTATTGTTCACAAAAACAGCATTGATTGATAACCAACAACATGTAGTCTGTTACTTTAAGTGTAAAGTATTTCAACATTGATCTCATAAATTATGTTATGAATACGAGTACATACACTTATTTTCATAATGTTGTGCAACTATAATAAATATTGTTAATGATTGTTCTTCTTGTTATTTGTAAGTCAAATGATTTACAGGTTCACTACAAACATTTTTTTCCTTTCATTACGTTTAGCCTTTCTAGCCAATACAATACCCACATCAAATTAAAAAATATAGTATAGCTATTATAGTTATGATATTTTTCAAATTCCCTCATTTCTAGAAATTTTTAAAACTTATTTTTAAACTTATTTTGTAACAATTTATAAATTTATACATTTTTTAAACATATAAAAAAGTAATTCACAGTCATTTTTATAATATTACATTCAAATAATACATAATCACATTCTTACGGTTGATAACAATTTTATCTTCTATACATTGTATTCAATGTAGGCCTATAGCCAGTGCCACAATATTGAGAGGCTTAACCCTTTAACCGCCAAGTTATTTAATTGGAATTTTCACTCACTTGATGTTGTGTCTCGCTGATGCGATTCACAATTTCAAGTGAGTGAAATTATTCAGATTTCACAAAATGAAGGTCAGCTATTTTCAAATCTTGCTGATTGATGTCACATTTTATCTTTTGAGTACAAAAGTTTTGGTCTACATTATACATCAGGAAAAAAATATATAACCAGTTAGCATGGTTAACTATCGATCACATGAACCTGCAATGCCTGATTCTATTTTGAACTAGTTCACTGTTTTTCTGCAACAATATAATTCAAATTTAAATTCTTTCAAATATATTTGGGAAAA
Source organism: Flabesymbios commensalis (assembly GCA_964017125.1). NCBI lineage: Eukaryota > Metazoa > Annelida > Polychaeta > Terebellida > Flabelligeridae > Flabesymbios > Flabesymbios commensalis. The sequence continues at coordinate 94,435,275 of OZ024907.1, forward strand.
CAGTCTAACTATGAACAGATTCACAGAATTCATTCATTTTTGATGAGGAGCTTTTACAAACAATTCCAATGCTCTGAATATCCTGTCTGACAAATCAACTATAATATAGTATTCAGTGTATAACCAGTGTATAACCAAATTAGGGGCTGATATCATTATATACAGCCCATAAAAATTGATAAATGTCCACAATTTTTTTGTGGACATTTTGTCTTTTATTTTGTGGATATTACTATGGTGAAATGCGTCATAACTTTCAATGCACAATCAACATGATCGAGGCTGAGAGGATCTAGGTGGAAGCAAGTTGCATCTCCCCATATGTCCTTTTCTTCCAGCCATCAATCAAACGACAGAGGGCAACCATGTCCACATTTTGAAGAAGGTCAGAGAGGGGAAACTTGGATATGTGGCATGTTCACGACCTGGTTGTTTCTTAAATATACGATATTTAATCAAACAGTTCACCATCAATGATACATCGCAAGCAGTTGACGCATGAGTATGTTTTCCACTGACTGGTCGAGCTAAGGAGTCTGTTAATGTGGACATGGCATGTACACATTTGAATGTTTGCAAGTAGCATCATAGGTAACATTTGCTCCCATACACCTCATTGCTCCTTTCATTTTGTGGACATTGAGCTCCACCAGTTGATCATTGGGAATGCAATGCCTTATGCCTCCACTAAGATTGATAGCTATGTTCCAGTGGTATGTATATGCTTCAGCTTCAGATAACAACAGAGCCTGGTCGTACGCTAACATTCGCCATGTTTATAGTTTGTATTTGATGTGGTGACCATGATCAAAATGTAGGAAGAGGAACTTCAGGTTTCGAAAAACCCTATCACCGTCCCCGATGCTATAGGCATCAACTGTGTCCCTCAGCAACAGGGCAGCTTTCATAAAAGCTGATGCATAGTTTACTTTGCCATCATAATCTGATGTGTTGTGCGGCCTCACACGAGGGGCACTCAATTCCACATTCACCGCATGTACTTTTTTCAAGTGTGAATTTAGCCATCCATTTGAAGTGTATGTTTTGCGGCAGTCACTGAATGGACATACAAATCTCCCATTTTAACTTAGTGTGTTGAAGGTTTGTTGTTGTGCCACCACTTCTGTCATATGTGCTGCTTGATTATTCTGAAGATTGTCCAGCACATATTCATCAACAATCTTCACGGCAAGATCTTCCACAAATTCCTTCTGAACAGACTCGCAATCTGTTGACATGTCTGTAATTTTAACGGGTGGCTCATGATCTAAACTATTCATGTCCAAAATGTCAAAGGCAGCGGCCACGATGTGTGCGGCAAGGGCATCTTTTACACAATTTAATGATGCTGAATAGCTGGTGGTCATATCCAGCCCCATGTCTCTGCTCCTATCTACTAAAACACTCAAATTGTACAAGGTGCCCGGATCTGCAGCGCTAGAGGAACTATTAAATATTTCTATGATGTATTTGCAAAAGTTCATGCAGAGGTGTAATCCCTCAGGTCTATGAATTACACCTTGCAGTCTCTCGGCTTCATTTTGTACATTCACCATTTGAGCAGCATAAGCTCTTTCATTTGTCAGCTGATCTCCACCGAAAACAATTCTTTCTACAACATTTTGTTTATCTGATGGCAGGGTAGCGACTAATTTATGTATGGAATTCAGTATATCGATCATATCTTCCATTTTATTTTCGGATTTGTTCAACAAATCTAATACATCATATGGACACTTTCTTGACATAACGGTCAGGTGAGGATGAGGAATGTACTTGGGAATGGCAATTTTTTGAAGTCCTGGAACATATTTGACTATTTTTTCCATTACATGAAATATAAAGCTTTGACGAAGGAACTGTATGGCATCTGTATCTGGGAGGAAATTGTCATTCGAAACTGAGAGAATATCCCTTCGTGGTCTTGAATGATTGATGTGTGGTGGAGATTTCACTGGTTGTTCCGCATATAGCATCAAAAATCAATGTATGTCCTTGCCCTTGTTCTCTTTAGTTCTGTGATAGGTGTGGATGGTATGGGCTAAATTGTCACCATATATTTCGTAGCTGGTAGAAGATGGTTCAAGTAGGGTGTCATTTGAAATAGAGCAATGTGAGCAAGGCGAAGCTTTCACTTTCAATAACCACATAATTATGTCTGTTGTTGATTCATTTACTGAATATATTGGAAGGGGTAACATCAAGGTATCAAGGAGGGCTTTTGCTAGTAATGTTTCTTCCCTGTTTAGCAAGGTACTCTCTACTAAACTGTCATGCCATACTTCCATGTCTTTTTTATCTCATTTATCGTGTGTGGTGTAACAGAAAGGCCAGAAGAGTTCATGGCAGAAATAGTTCTATTTTTAGCTCCACCAAAATCTAGCATCAGAGCTAAGCAATGATGCCATCTGGACATGTGTTTATTTCTGCATTTGAGCATAATCGATTCTGCAGTTACAATTGCATTCACAGGGAAATTATCCTTATTTTGTGTATCACATATACTGCACAAAACAGAGTAAAGTAGCTCTGCTCGATCTTCCCATTCGCTCGCTATGTCCTGTAAGTCTGTGCTCAGCAGGTCACTTGGCGTTACTTGACGTAGAAGACTAGGTGTGTTTAAAGAGCAGAGAGAAACGCATTCTTTTTCAATCTCTTGCAAAAATTTGTCTTTGACATAAAGTCTGAAACAAAAAACAAAATAAAAGACTATTAATATTAAATGTATTCATTCCAAATATATTTTCATTCATTTAAAGCGACACAATCAGGCTAGAGTCATAAAAAAATCAGTATTTTTATTTTGGCTTCTTAATATGGCCATATGATGTGAACATGTCCATAGACTAGAATCGCGTAAATTTTTGTGTTGCACATTTACCAGTTAAGTGAGATATAAAGACGAAATTCCCGTATTTCTTATGTTGGACAAACATGTCTGAAATAAGTAATTTCATCTTTATATCTGGCCCAACAGGTAAATGCGCAGCTTAGAAATTAACAAGAGGCCTGAAGTTCTATATTATCCCCCGCCATAAATTAGGTTACAGTTTTTGCGGTCACAAATTCGACTTGTGGTGGCCATTTTATATTTCAGTAAAATCAACTGCACATTTCCAGATGGTGGGTAATGTGATTGTAAAATGTGAATTATTTCAGACCTTAAGTTAGAGTTTTTGCTCCCGCAAAAACTTTTGGAGTTGACCTCCGGTGGCCATTTTGAACTCCGGTAATATCTTTAAAAAATTACTTGCACATCCCCATGTTGCTAGGAATATGATGTTGAAATTAAAAAAAAAATTGACCATTGACCATTTTTTTTAGTTTTTGTGCCCACAAAAAAATTGTAGTTGATCCGTGGCGGCCATTTTGAATTTCAGTAAAACATTGAAAAAGTCACCTGCACATCTCCATATCGTGGGGAATGTGATAGCAAAATTTGAATAATTTCTGACTTTAGGTTTTGGAGTTTTTGCGCCCACAAAATATTTTGGAGTTGACCTCTTGTGTCCATTTTGAATTTTGGTAGCATCTTTCAAAAATCACTTGCACATCCCCATGTTGCTAGGAATGTCATGTTGAAATTACAAAAAAAATTGACCAGTAGTTTTCGAGTTTTTGCGCCCACAAGAAAACGTGATGGATGACGCCTGATGGAATCCTGAAAAAATTGAAAGGTTTATTATATTATAACTTGTGATGGTGGTCTATATGATGTTACACATGTATGTTACAAGATTAGAAGTTAGTGTAGAATATCAAATATAATCATGGGTCACGCCTAAAACTTATATTATTACCTCAGGGCTTTTGTCATTTTTAACTCAGAACACGATCCCAAGTAGTGATAAATGTGCAAGAGAAGAGGTTTAATGCACATTTTGTGCAGCCTGTCATGAATTATTGGCTTGATATATTTTAAAGTTGTGTGATGAAGTATTGTTTTTTGTGTATTAAAACTAATCAACTACACAATTAGAAGAGTACAACATATATTTAAAAAAATAGTAGAAAATAAAGAACCGTTACATGTGTATTTACAATGTACATATAATCAGAGTACATTCAGCAGATACATTAAGTACTACAAGCATATTTATACATGATATAGAGACATTGACAGAAACATAAATCACAACTGCATATTTTGTCATGAATGCTATACAGTAGACCAGACCCAATAAACCTCACATGCCAGCAGCATGCTAGAAATTAAATAAATATATATACTGTACCATTTTAATTTAACGTAGATATGCACTCTTGTTGCCTGAAATTAAAATCATATAACCATAATTCTTCATAAATGTTGAGTTAGCCCTACATGTGTATATCAATAACCGTTATAATCCTGCTAAATAAAATAATTTAAATTTTCACCAACTTGAAGTTGTGTCTCAATAAGTCGATCCACAACTTCAATTGGCTGAGAATTACTGATATTTGTTTAATTTTACACCAAACATTTGCAAATATGAATGTTTAAACACACATTTCATTCCCAATAACCGTGATTTATTCAACTAACAAAACGAAATCAAAAGGACTATAGTCGTGATCAGGAGACAAAGGGTTAATCTTTGTTTGTCTGATTAATGAAATAAAATCTATAAAGTATATATTTTGATTAAAAATACTTTTTGAAGACTTTCAATTGATTACTATAAATTGAATAATGTCATGTTTATTTAAATACCATTGGAATCATAGTCCAGCACAAATTATGATGGTATTCCCACTCTATGTCTGTTATCTTTTCACAAAAAATTGCTATGACGTGGATAATGAAGAAATTTATAGGCAGCTAAACTTTGTTGTGAAATAAATCAATATTACCACACTAATGTTATATAGGCCCCTATACTTCTGTTTGATTAAAATAAACCGATGTTTAAATTTTGTATTATAAATTACATAGCACCAGCTGGGTGTGTCATGTTTTAAGTTATTCAATTTTTGTGAAATAAAGCAATATTACCTTTTTTCTACACTAATATAATATACTTCTGTTTGATTAAAACAAACTGATGTTTAAATTTTGTATTATAAATTACATAGCACCAGCGGGGTGTGCCATGTTTTTAAAGTATTTAATTAGCAGGAATTCTTGATATGCAAATGTTGAAGCCACTGTTGGGGAATTTCTCATCTGTCAGAGAAACAATCTTGGGGAATGTCATTAAGATGCCTTATATCATTATTGTATATGGGTAAGGCCAAAAAGGTGGATCACATGAGTCCAACTTTACTATGTATGGTATTTCCCTGAATAAATTCGCCGTCACAAGACTGATTATTGTCTCTATACAGAAACACAGTGAGTACATTACACTACGCAATAAAAACGAAGATTTATTGAGTTTTCAACATGTATTGTCATGTGCCCACTGCAGCAGCAACTAAAATAATGTACGTTTATGAACACCAAAGTGTGACACGATTTGAGTACGTGTTTTACGACAGTTCTAGAAGAGCGAATATCGAGTCTGGACAGTGTCATTAACTAATATTGTGTGGTTATGAAGCCGATGGTGATTGCTTTTCTTTTTTCTTTAGTTGGCATTCGTGCGTGTTTGTGTAGCAGCGAGGAATAATCAAGGCTTATGTAGGTTACTTGGACTGCTTTATTATAACGTACAGTATATTGGTGAATTTGACATGGCAGCAAAACAAGAACCCAGATGTAAACAAGTCTCTTAATTCTTTGGCCATTTGAGTATATGAAAATAATAAAAAATAGTGCTTTGTTAGAGTAAATTTTCGCCCTTACACTGAATATAATTTGGTCCAGTTTACTGTAACGTACATCAAACTGGGAAAGTGAATAGAACATTTTTAAATTGGCAGGACAGATACGTTTTACGCAATTTTTAGATACGTTGAGCGGCCTGAAATGGGGAGCAAGCGCGATCATCGCAGCATGGACCAATAAATTGTTGTGGTGACACTGGGTGAGTATCGTCTTTTAAAACAGTCAAAATATAACGTACTTTAATTCTAATAAAATGTAACGTACAACTGAGCTATATAAAATTCCGGCCTTGCAGGCTGTCGAAGTCCAACAGTCAGCCATGTTTAGATCTTCAATGGTTTGGAAATCATAATTTTGTGATTGTGTCAGGGATTTGCCCTGCCAAAAACTGAGAAAAACAAGTTTTGTAGGTTTGTGGACTTTTTTCTGGACGCTACAAGGAATGTCAACCAAAGTACGCAAAGACCTGGACCTCTATATACCTTTAAAGAGAATAATTACATGTTTTTTCGTGCTGGAGAAAGACCTTGTATCCACAGTCAATTACACTTCCAATTTAAATGTATTTTTGCCATGTTATCTCGGCGTAGTCATCTGTTGTTTCTTGTGCGTTATGTAAATGTTGTTGACATGTGTCAACATAACCTACATCGTTCTTTTTATAAGGTTGTAGAATTATTAATGTTGTACTCACTGACAAGTTGACACACTTGCTGTGATCTATATTGACAACAATGCTATAATATTTTACAAAAATTTTGACACATATGCCATGTTGGCTAGTATGGTGGGGGATTTGATATGCACGTTTTTTGACATTGTCAATGTAACATACATAAATTATTTTTATTCCTTAATTTTCGGTTTGCTGATATCTCCATATTATTGCACCAGACAAAACCTTCTCTCAATACCGTATTATAGCACACTAGTATATTAACTAGTATGGCTCTTCTTTGCTGAATAACATGATGTTCCTTAAAGTAATGGAAGTAAATTACATTTTATGGTTAATTGTCAACATAACATACATCCCTGACAGGAATATAGGACACTTTCTAAAACTTGCCCTTAAGGAAAAAGTACTCCAAAAAAAACTTGGCCCAATAGAACTATGTTTCTACACAAAACAATGGATTATTTTGAAGGTCGTATTCATGGAGGTTATGAAAGAGTTTTATAATAATAATAATAATAATAATAATAAAAATATTCTTTATTTATAGAGAGTGACCCATTGAGCTTTCGCTCATCTGCCATGGGGCCCTCTGAAAAAAATCATATATACACAATGTAGACATAGTAATGGATACATACATGAATATGAACATAACATAATTACAGAACAATGACAATTTAAACTTAAAAGCTAGAATGTTATAGACATGTTGAAAATGTGACAATTCATATTGATGGAGACATACCTAAATATTATAGCTGTTAAAAAATCATTCAGCTTCAAAACGCGCATGCCTGGGACGGTCAAGTGTAGGCCAACAGTAGCCTATTGAGTACAGATTGACGGCATTAATATAGCCACTGAACTGATTACAAGATACTACTCAAACGAGACATTGATCCAATGCTGTTTTAATGTTAGGCCAACGTCTGCGACGCTGGCCCAACATTGAACCAACATTAGATAAATGTACAATGTTTGAGAGAAAGTCCTCCTGCCCAGCAAACGCAAGACATTTGTATGACATTTATGCAATGTCGGCCCAACGTCTTCGACGTTGGTCCAACATTGCATTAAGTCATACAAATGTTTTGTGTTTACTGGGTGACAATACAAACTTGGGGGTCAAGCAGTTTCCAAATCACCGCAGTAATACAGTCAGTTTGTTTGCAAGTAGGCGACCAAGTAGGGGCAAAAGACAAGGGCTTTGAATTATTACCCCATAGATGTCGCTCAAGTATATATGAACTTGCTGTGATTTGAGAACTTGCTCTTAATGAGGCTTTGGGTATGAAACGCATATTTAGTATTATTATGGAATAGGGCCTTGGCTTACCCACGGGCACTATTGCCTTCTGGGGGACCCTTGTCCCCCGAATTTTGACAGTTGACTACACCTCTAACATAATGTTCATCCAGTAGTACATAACAAAAAATGCTTAAGCTTAGATTGAAAACTAGGTAAGGTGGTACAGTTCCTCATTTCTTTATTTAAATTGTTCCACTATTTAGGACCAATAAGCGGTAAACTTCTGGTGTGTTGTCTTGGTACATCTAATTAGCCAGTCCCAGAAGATCTCAACAAATATGTATGACCATTGGATTTGGGGCAAAACATGTTGTGTAAGTAAGTGGGAACAATAGTATTAATACATTTAAAAACTAGACTAAGCTGGTGAAATTTAACGATTTCTGGAAAGGGAACCCATTTTAGTTCACTGAATAATAATTTACTTCGAATTGAATAGTCAGCATCGAGAATCAATCGAGCGGCTCTTTTATGAAGTTTTAAAACTATATTTATGTTTTCTTGGGATGTGCTTCCCCATATACTACACCAGTACTCCAAATACGGTTTTATATAGTAGGTAAAAAACATGATTTTACTTTGGGTTGGCAAGAAGGGTCGTATACGTTTGAGAAGAAATAATTTATAAGCCACTGTCTTTTTTACTTTTGTTACATGAATAAAACAATGGTCTCAATGAAACATTCTAATGAAACATACAAATTATTTGTAAAGACTGGAAACAGTCTGATTTTCCGTTTAAAACTGATTATTAGTGATTTCTTCTTGGAATTCATCCATAGTATTAATGTATAAAAATCTAATTCAGATATTTTGCAGAGCAAAATTTGACTAATTAGCAAATAAATGCTTCTGTTAAATTAAAAAAAATATTGTCCTACCTCAAATGGAATATCAGGAATGGAGGTAAACAGTTTCTTTCTTGAAGATAGTTTTCTTCCTTGTGTTTGTTCTGTTGAGAGGACAGATTTTTGTGGTGTTTCTAGCATCTGGAAAATGAAACACAGGTAGATTAGGCCTATATTTATATCAAGTATCTTGTCCATAAATTTATTGCAAATGGCAGCCATGTCAAATTCGGACAACATGACTATGAGCAAAAGTGGGTCATACTGGGGGGGATGACTTATTTTTAGTATGTATATAGAGAAACGATCAATATTAGGAATCTCATCGGCTATTCTAATTAACAGCATAGGTGTTTATTGGTACCGGTATATATAACATATTCCAATTAAAATGTACAGTACAGTATCAGGCATACCGGAGTAACAGACATGATTTATAAAATGAAGTTTATAATAAATTACACTAAGATTACAAAGCTGTAACCCTTTAGAACCAATACAGCTTTATAAAACCATACAGCACAATGTACATGGTGTATAATCATCCAACAATGACATGAGATACATAATCAACATGATCAAAGGGAAAATCTAATTTTTGTTTGCCTTCAAAATTGTTAGAACACCAATTATTTATTCTAAAATATTTCTTTATGTATCTACCTGTATATTTTAAAAAGAAACAGTTAAAGCAATATTCCCAATCTATTGACCTACATGTAACGGCACAAAAAATTGCTATAGAATGTCTTGGAGGCAATGCAGTTCCATATTTATTCAAAAAAAAAACGCCAGGGGCGATAACTACTAGAATACACTGTGTGTACATAGTGTACATGATCGTGGAGTGGGAGATCAGGAGAGTGGGCGTTTGTCGGAATATCTGTACCCAGTATTTATTTGAATTAATATGGTTTCATGTACTGTATTTATTCTAATTTATAGTAATTTATGTTGTTTTTACAGAAAAATCTAAGATGGTGTGGTGGAAGACATATGGTGATTTGACATGGAATTACCCCAATATATATATATAGTAGCTAACAGATTAAAATAACTACTAAATAACTCGTTTTTAAATAAACTTATATTGTTGGTAATAAAGCTTACAATATTTTCAACAAAGATCATAATAGGCCTACGTAGACAAGTGGCTAAAAAACATCTCTTCACAGCCGATTACAGTGTTGCAAACAATACGGAATTTATTATGCTAGGGGCGAATCCAGAAAATTAAAAAATGGGAGTTTCATTGGAATTTATTTGGATTCCCATCAATTGATTTACATTATATTTTAATTCAAATGACAACATTTTTAGTATCAGAATCATAAGAATTAACCGAAAAATTATGGAAATTATTTTTTCGTGTCTAAAGTTGGTCAGGGCATGCAGGGGCAGATCCAGGAGTTGAAAAAAGAGATTTAAGAGATTTTTTGGGAACATTTAAAACTTTTTAAAGAATTTGGCACAAGAAGGAGTGGGCTTGCACTCCCTTATAGATCCGTGCCTGTTGGTATTAGGGGAGCAGCAGACCATCCCTGCCTCCACGTTGAAAAAGATACTGTTGTTAGACCTGGACCTGTAATTGTCATTTTGAATCAATGCATATAGTGGGGTCACCCTAATTACCAGAATACACTTCACTGAAATACACCGGAATAACATCCTCGTTTATTGAATGACAGGCTCCCATTAGACTAGTGTATATTTTCTACACTACAGTGTGTCCATTTACACGGGAAAGTTAAAATGGGACTCAAAGGATCTCGTCATTTCGTAAACGAGGCTGCACATAGAATGTTATAGGCTAGAGTTACAATTTAAATGAAGAATCACGTACGATTAGCCACTGCCTATTTACAAACATGTTCAGTTAGTTTCAGAGATTAAAAGATGTGGTATACTTACAGTTAAACTAGCAGTAGGCCTAGCACTAGCAGGAGTCTGTTTTGGCATCGGACGAGCTGGAGAAATGGGCACGGGAATTTTCTGAGGGGTGTTGATGAACTTGTACAATTTTTTAGGTGTACCATGTGGTATCATTGATGAGACTGAGAGGAAGGGCACATCAGTAGTAAGAGTAACAAAACCAGTAGGCCTAGGAGTAGGTCTAGACGTCATGTGCGCCTGCCTGTCACTGTCTGCTTGATTTGGAGTTGTCCGTTTCCACCTTATGTGTTTTGTTTTCACCTTCATTAAGTTTACAACCAGTCCCTTCTTGTTGTCTTCAAGCTCCTGTTGTATCTATATATTACGTGGCAGTACGCACTGTGCTATCGCGCCACGGGAGTAACTTAGCAAGGCCTGTTATCATTCATGATATCATTCATGGCCTTATATTGCCAAGTACTCCATGTTGTGGATTTTTTGGGGTCTCGCCGGATGGAAACTGCGCCTACGTCCATTGAGGTTCTTTTACGTCCAACTCAAAGTCAGTCAGACGAGCCATCTGATTTACGTGGTTCTCTGAGCCCCACGAGTGTATACAGCACCTGGCAGTCCCAGGCGGTCACCCATCCAATTATGAACCGGGCGCGACGTTGCTTAACTTCAGTGATCGAGCACAAACCGTTGAGCGAACGCCATATTCCGTATCAGGGTTGGGGTCGATTATAATCATAATCGTCGATTACGATTTTTAATCGATTACATTGTAATCATAATCATGTTTTTTGAAATCCTGTAATCATGATTATAATCGTAATCGAGAAAAAATTATGACCTGTAATCATAATCATAATCGTAATCGATATTCTAAAAGCACTGTAATCATGATTATATTAAACCGTAATCACGATTTTTTGAGTATATATCACTTGAAGCAATTTAAAAAAATAAATTTTGAAAACTATTTAGAACAGTCTGATAAATTTCGCTTGGGGCCTATAATACTTTTTTTGTAGAGAAAAGCAATTCAAATATGGATATAGGCCCTATATTGTTAATTCGGCACTTTATTGCAATGTATAATTTTATCGCCAGAACATGCACGGCGATTTACCATGAATAGACCTTAATGCATGGTCCACTTGGAAAGCAGCTCTTAAACTTTTCCCCTAGATTGCACCCTTCTTTTTTGATCTCTCGACAATGTATGTAGGCCTACCGTACTTATGTATATGTGTGTACATGTATGTATGTATGTATGTATAGATAGATATAGACATACAGCTTGTGTTGGTTTGATGTTATTAATTTTGACTGTACATAAACACTACATAACATGCACTTGTAGGTGGCCCTCGCGACTCTGTTATTTTTTATTTTAGTGGGGGATCTCCAGACATGCTACACCCCCCCCCCCCCCGTCCTCCTCCCCAGCCTTCGCACCTATAGTTGACTAAAAGTACCGTAGACAATTGATTACTAATCGTGCGTGAATATAAACCAATTGCATCCCCGGATAAAATGTAAAAAAATGGTACAAGTCATTATTATCTTTGGTTATTATTAATAATATTAACTTTGGTTGACGGGAACAGATCGATACGACCTCTGCGAGACCCGTCAAACATGTTAGTGAATTAAAAATATATAATCAAATAATAAGTTGTAACATTGCTGTAAGCAGACATCTCCAGAGTGTAAACGGTTAATTACAATTGACATCGTGGTGTGGTCACCTGGATTAACCCTTTACCAGAGATTTCAACACTGTTTTTATATTTAAGTGAATACTTTATTGTTTTGTCGTTCTCTGACAATTAAAACTGGAAGAATAATAATATTTATTTCTGGGAAGGTTTTTTATTTTGAAGAATAAAATTATGGCTACAGCTACAATTCGGTTTCAAATAGACCTATAGGTATATTTTGCGATAAACTTCACTTGATGCTTAGCAGTGAAATATCTATATGTAATCACAATTTTATTGGAAGATAGCTATTAATACTATATTTAAATGCTAACATAGGGGGGGGGACAATGGCATATGGTTAATTCGCCTTCAAAACTGAACATAACGTGTTGCACGTCCTAGAAAACAAGGGTGCCCAGCAAACACGGCTCGTTGATCCAATATTGGCCTATGGTTGGGCCAGCGTCGCAGATGGTGGCCCAACAGTGGGCCAATATTGGATCAGCAATATTAGATGAGAATATTGTGTTTTCAAGATGGTAGGCCTATAGATATTATATAATAGAAGGGACGCTCTTCGCCATGCCCAAATGTTGGCATAGCAATCAGGCGCGACTGCTAATTACAGCTGCTATTAGCGTTATCCACCCTACACATTTGTAACGACAAGCTTGATATTATCTGCCAAGTTGTCAAAAAAACGAAATTATATGTCCGATTTTTTTTAGTCTAGTTCGACTGTAAAAATAATCGAATATCAAATATATTTTCATACAAATCCGTAGATTATAGATTCTATTTATAAGGATACCTTTGTTATCCCATAACTCACATTGCAGATAATAAGTAGAATCGCGCAGAATAGAATATTTTATTAGGTTCAGTAAGATAGTTTGTGGTATTTAAAGGGTGGCCCAGTTAACGAGACGATATTAAAACAAGAAGTGCGACACCCGATTAACGTTGGGAGTAATACAATAACTCTTCTACCAGTTCAGTGTTATACAAACACGATGACTTCTTCACGCCTTTAACACATGGCTTCTTTAAAACACTGAAAGTATAAATTGATCGTGCTATAACAAATTAATCCATTCAGTCAGTTGTCGTCTAGCTCTCGAGCAGTCAACATCGTAGCAAGCCTGTGGAGGCTCTACTTAACGCTTAACTGGTTAAGCATATATATAAAGTAATTATTATAGTATATATTATATATTAGCAAACCTGTGGAGGCTCTTGCTAATTTCAGTGACGACAAAGGTACAAATTAACATTATACAGGAAAGTATTATTCAAAATTCTGCACGTTCAATATAAAACTTGCTTATCACACCAGTGCTGTGGGTGTCGTGTCACGCTCATTGACTGTACTGAGCGTACCTGACAACCACGAACAACCCGACAATACACTGCACAGTGTACAAGCTATCTGTACAGTGATTGGGAAACCAATGCCACCGTAAATTATCGTTATCCTGAATTACATTTCTTTAAACGCCGCCGACATGGCTACCGGCGGGAGTCAAAATAAAAAATCACCGGAATCCCGCCTTAACACGGGCGCAGTTGAAAGGCTAACTGACCTTAAAGCTAAGCGATTCCTGGATGATTTTGAAACACTGTCTGAGAATCAACAAGAAGATCTTCATCTCCTTTTGCATGGTGCTGTAGGCCTACAGGGAGACGAAGGTAAAGGTAAGAAAATTAAAAAGAAGGGGGGAAGCGATAGTAAAGCAAAGAAAAAGACAAAGGCTAACAGTAAGGCAGCTGAGGGCAAGCGTAACAGTTTTTCTGAGGCCACAGCCAAGAAGAACGTCACCACCTCTCCTCAGCATGGTAACACTGATCCGTCTACACCAGGTAAGAACAATACACCAACTAGAAAAGTATTACAGCCAGTCATTCTAAAAACACCAATAGAGAAAATCAGGAAAGGTAACTGTCAAGTTCTACACAAAAAGCAGGTGAATAAGACAGCACTAAAAAGAATGTGCGACAAAGACGATTCAACCGAATCTCCAAGTAAGTACCAAAAAGCAGAAAAAATAATTTTGGAAAACAATAGTGTTTTGCAGGAATTACACGACCTCAGAGAACTAGATGTTGAAGTCAGACCACTTCCACTAAGCCCTCTTCCTAGCATTGAAGACATGGAACTGGTCGAAAATAATATCCCGACTGAAGATGGTCAAGGTGAGTTCACAATATATGAGAGTAGAAGCAACAAGAATAAACGCTTGCAGAAAGAACGGCGTCAGCTTGGGCTGGAAGCGGAGGAAGTCGAACAAGACCTCTTAAGACAGCTACCTGGTAATCAACATGAAGATATGCTGCGTCTACTGACCGGTAAGAGACTAGCAACGTCAGAAAAGGTGAGTGTAAATAGCGCGCAAGCTACAATAAATAAATCAACAATCGTCCCAATAGTAGCTGAAGGGATCGAGGCCAAAGCTTTGTCCGACATCATGGACCAGGCAGGTATCCAGGTGGAAGACAAGATAAACACACGACGTTGCCACCTTCTTGTCTTCCCCAAACACCAAGAAGACAGGAATAAACTGGCCAAAATAAACCTCCCAGTAAGACAGGTGAGGGAACCTAAGGAGAGGGTTAACAATAAAGAGCAGGACAAGAGGGCATTAGTTGTGGTAGGAATTCCTCTTCACGTAGAAAACACAACTATAGAACAGGACATAAAGAAACAACACAACATAAATTTAAAAGCAACCAGAATGATTAACAGCAAGACACAAAAGCCTACTGGTAAGTTCAAGCTAACTCTTGAAAGAGAGAGTGATATGAAAAATATTGGAAATAGGCTCTTGGGTTACACAATAGAAAGCTATCGTAGAAAAACTCAGGTAAAACAATGTTATAGGTGCCAACGTTTTGGTCACATAGCTTTTGACTGTAAAAATAAACGTAAAAAATGTGGTAGATGTGGTGGAGAAACCCACCAAAAGCGAGATTGCACAGCTAGCGTTCCAAAATGTGCAAACTGTTTTGGCCCACACGCCTCTTCAGACAGATCCTGTCCAAAATTCCAAGAAATCATCAAGATGCTTGACCAAAGACAGGATAGACAAGTAAGTAGAGCACATCAAGTTCTAAACAAAACTCACCAAACTAGGGGTAAAAGTACTCAGCAACATAAGCAACCACAGGGAAATCAGAGACTAACACAACAAAAAACAAATGAGGTAAGAACTAACAATAAACTGTCATTCTCACGTCATGATATAACTGGTGTAACCATTGCTGTTGCAGCTACAATTCTTAGACTGAAATGTGCTGATGCTGAGGCGGATAAAAACGAAGTACAGATCAAAGGAATGGACATAGCTCGTATAACAACAGAATCCATCAACTGGGCTTTGAGAAGTGATGTCAGCTTCGCACAAGTGAGAGATGTCCTAACACACCTGAAAGCCTAGGTATACACCCCGCACATACACTCAAAAATACACTAGGAAAGCACAGTACAGTTCTTGTATAATGGCCACTCGAGATCAGGAACAAACTGGAATTATTCATATAAATATAAACGGAATCACGAACAAGCGCACCGAATTAATACACTATCTCAATGAGCATAACCCGCAATTTGTAACGATAAATGAAATTAAAATCAGAAAACAACATACAATAAGGATCCCTAACTATCATGTAATAAGTAAAGATAGAGAAAATCCAGGCCGTGGGGTAGGAGGGGGTGTAGCAATCCTAATACGAAAGGACATAAAATTTAGTCAATTAGACACGTCAGAATTTGATGAGTAAGTAAGTAAGTGAAATATTTGCTTTACTTCACTTTTCGGCCAGTATGGCCATTTAAGTGAAAATTCCAGGTATTACAATATCCCATATTGTATAGTTAAAGTAGTAAAGGAAAGACAAAGCTAATAAAAGCATGTTCGTACTAAAATATTCAGTTTAAAGTGTTTGATATGATAAGATGACGATGCTCCTGGCACCTATATGTAACGAGTCTGATGACATGTTGAAGCGCCTGCACTACAACACAGTTTAATGGGTATAAAAATATCAGTATAAATAATGTAAAATATGAAGTGATTATAAAATGAACGACTATATTTCCATCACTATATATCACTATATCTCCATGAAATTGGAGTGATTGTGTAAAAACTACAAGTCTAAGTCGAAACAGTGTCATTGTCAAAACAAATATATAATATATACTATAATACTATATACTATAATAAAAAAAAGTAAAGCCATTTAGACATAAATATGAATGACATAAACAATGAACAGAGAAACCATTAAGTAAGTAAGTAAATGTCTTCTTTACTTCACTTTTCGGCCAGTATGGCCAGAGAAATCATTAAACCACAAAAAATTCTCAAAAATTAAAGACTTACAGTGCCCCCACAGTTGGTAATAAGGTCTGTGATATTGGAGGACATCACAGAGCGATCACGAACCGTGAGGACACCGTAAGTCACCACAGGCTAATTGTACGGCAATGTCCTCTCTATGACATGCTGCATTATCCGCCAGGATGCCACAGAGAAACCATTAATACAATGAAGTGAAAAAATAATTATATGGCAATGGTTTCTTTCGGACATCCCGTCCAACACCAGGATGCCAAAGAGAAACCACTGCAAACACAAAAAAAAAACAAATTGTAGAGGAATTATGAGTAGATCTACAATGAGTACAATGAAAAAATATATAATATATACAAATATGAATATATAAAGAATATATAAAGAATTTGAACTGAAAACTATTCGAAAATAAACATAACAATCTCAGTGAAAACCCTTAACCACCGGAAAGCAAACACAAAAAAACTTCACGTCAAAAAAATAGAAAAACCTGGTTCGATAAAAGGTTTGGGTGTGCTTGGCCTTCTAAGAAGTTGCCCAGGGGGGACCACGCGGAGGTGACACCCTTCCCCACCAGATTATTTATCATCTTTTCAACCCACTAGCATCATATGTAGATGAAAAGGGCGATGAGAACCCTATAATGAGACATATATCAATATCCGAAATTAAAAAACAACTAAGTAAAATAAAGGGTCGATTGGCACCTGGCCAAGACTGTATTCGATATACGGTACTAAAACAATGTCCAGAAATAGTATTCGCAAACCTAGAACAAACTTACAATATATGCCTACAAACTGGTTATTTTCCAGAGCCTTGGAAACAAGCAATGGGAACTATGATTCCAAAACCAAATAAAAACTACTATTTTTGCTGTATGTGAATGATATTCCAGTAGATCCCATGAACAACCAAGTAAAGATATCACAATTTGCGGATGATCTAGGTATGTGGACATTCGGCCCCAACGCCACATACGTCCAATATCGAATCCATAAAACATTATCGGCTCTAGAAAAGTGGTGCTCCAAATGGAGAATTAAATTAAATGCTAAAAAGACGCAGCTAATTGTACTTAAAAATAACGGGAGACAACACAAAAAAATCAGGCTTTAATTATTCGGAGAAGAAATAGATCATGTGGAAGAAGCAACACTGCTGGGAGTGACTATCACCAAAACATTTAACTTTCAATCACATATAAAAATGGCAATATCCAAAGCAAATAGACGATTAAACTTACTGAGACTTCTAAGTGGTACTAACTTGGGATGTAAGCCTAAATTAATCATGAAATTATACAAACAATACGTCAGACCAGTCCTAGAATATCTATCGGCACCTAAAACAACACTAGAAAAGATACAACTAGTACAAAATAAGGCTATCAAGATAGCTTACCGCCTACCGTGGTGTACGAGCACACGCAAAATACATCAGCTAGCGGAAATCGAACCCATTAAAAATCGATTCCAATCATTAGCGAATAAATTTATACACTCATTAGAAGAACACTCAGAATTATTCAAACTTCAAAAGGATCTACATAATGCGATGAAGAAGAGGGACAAAACAAATTTTCTAGACGAATTACTAGAAAACTACAAGAAACAATATAGAAATGAAAATGGTATGTAGCAAAAAAACAACAAATTTTCTGCGAGCAGAACAACAGTTTTTAATTTAATCTCACTCTGAGAAACTCAAGAACACTTTTCATGAGCAGACGCTGGGCATCGATATATATTAAGTGGCATTTCCCTTGGGATTATTCTTTTAAGTTTAGGGCTAGATTTATTGTTTTAAGTTTAGGGGACCCTTCCCGTCGCCTGTGTTATTGGACCAGGTGGGACCCTAAGGAAATTGTCAGAGCTGCTTTGTCAACTGACTCTTTCTTTGAGGTCTGGGAAGTTATCGCTCCCAGTGTAATGCTGATTATGTGGCAATGTCCATGTCGTGATTGATAAGTGTTAAAACCCACCCACTCACTGACACAGCCAACCGGACAGCTGGTGCCGTGTGTGGGTGAATAAACGCAACTCATCATCTGTCCGCAACGATCTTGCCCTCATTGTATGATATAACACCATTATCAGTCATACACTGAAGGCATCAGGGAGTTTTATCCGAAGAATTTCAGCAGACAGGATGCTAAAATTCCACGGTTTTACCCTGTCGTGTTGGCTCGGGGGCTAACGATTCTATTAAAGCTATTGCCGGTAACTCCAAATGACGCTGAAGCGAATACAAGGACAGACTAAGTATTTGACGACGTAATAACTGAGATTAAAAGTAAAACCAAGGAATTTTACTATTTTCAGAGCAATGAGACATTATGACAAACTCGACAACTTTTAGCATTTATCAGAGGTATAGGTTGTAATAAAAGAAATACCCATTAAATGCTAACAGTTGAAAAATGATGAATTAACTACATTTCACAAGCTGGACCACGACAACAACGGACAACGGACGACACTATATGTGACAACAATATCTGAGTAAAAGAAGAGTTATGAAATTAAACACAAACATGTAATGGTTGGCTATATGGGGACTACTATTTATAGTAAGCCCCGATTGTCTTAAAACTACTCTCAGCGCCTTCGGCGCTAGGGTTCCATCAATCAAAATTATATATTTGATGCGTGACAGTGACATATACTTACAATTTTGCACATCTCATCTCAATATCGATAATTATCATTTGACACACACATATTGTGGTTATTGCGGAATAATGGCACCGCCTATATTTGAACACTTTCATGAGCCAAAGAGTGGATCAACAGGGAAAGCTGTCAAGCTTAAGTGCAAACATTGTGATCGGCCTGTATATGGCTTCTACGGCACCAGCTCTAATTTCTACACTCATATGAAAGTAAGTGACACACATGATAAATAGAATGACTAATTGTTACAAACGATCAGCTCATATTTGTATAATTAATTTGCTTGTGTAACTATGTCAACATATATCTCTACATTTACGGTGAATTTGAAAGATATTCAAACTGAATTGTTATTTCAATGGTAGTAAACGCTCCACTATTGTAAGCAATATTAAACGTGACTTGTTGTTTTATTCATACAATCATATTTTAATTAAACATTTTATGAATAGTTGTCCATGTATATATAATTTTTGTATATATAATTTTATAATGATTTCTTTATAAATGACGGTGGTGGCATAGCTTTTTTTTACTGTTGTCTCCGATGTAGAACGTCCCGCATTTTTAATGTACTTGTAATGATAGTTTTGTTAATTTGTTGTTAAATAAATAACCGATCCTAATATTTGTGTTATTTTGTTTCAGAGACACCATTCCGAGATACTGATCCAGATTTCAGCTACACCACCAGCTACAGTGCCATCGTGTCAGAATCATGTGACATCCTACATGTGTAAGATAGCAACATGGAGAGAAACTGATGCCCGACAAATAGAGCTCACCAACTGCGTAGTTGACTTCATAACTTCATCTCTGCAACCTTTATCAAAAGTTGATGACCCTGCATTCCGCTCTATGATTCACAAGGCACAACCTGCATTTACTATGCCAAGCAGGAAATATCTCAGCACAAAGCTCCTACCTGAAAAGACAGCACAACTCCACAGTCGTATCCAACACATAGTGGCTAACTTTGGCATTGAACATAAAATAGGGACAGTTATCACAGATAATGCTGCAAATATGTTGAAAGCATTTGTGCAACTGCCAGGTACACCACTAACATTCACTACAGAGGATAGTGACAGTGACGATGGCCAGGATGATGAGAGTGCACAACAGATCCGGCTGATATGGATTATTTGCCACCACATATACCATGTTTCCTACACTCACTTCATCTAGTTGTAAAGGACGGTTTGAACAATATGGGTACCGGTTCGACTGCTATAGCTAAAGGTGCCAAGCTAGTCAGTCATGTGAGACATTCATGTCTGGCTAGTGACCTGCTGGAAGATGGCTACAAACTCCAGGCGAAAAACGACACGCGCTGGAACAGCACATTATTTATGCTCAAATCACTTCTGACAGCAGATCCACTAAAATTAGAAAAATTTAATACTCAGTAAAAATTATCAACATTCGACATCAATATTTGCAAAGAAATCATCAATATCCTCACCCCATTTGAGATCGCCACTACTCAGTGTCAAAGCCAGAATAGTGTCACAACAACTTCTAAATCCAAATTGAATTCTACACTGATCACATCTATTAACAAACGGCTATAGAGATATGAAAGTAATGATGCTTTCAAACTCGCCACAGTTCTCGACCCAAGGTGGAAGCTGGATTGGTGTTTAGCTGACGAGGTTGAGGATATCAAGTCATTGGTCAATGATAAAGTTGCCAGCGTGGGGCCCGTCAATGATGCAACGATTGATAGAGCAGATACACCTCCAGCTCCTAAAAAAATCAAGTTGTTTCGCTTTATGGGAAAAAGCCCACCTCTCTCCAACAAGAAATCTGAAATAGACGACTATCTTGACCAGCCAACAATCTCAGATGATGCAGATCCTCTGGTATATTGGGAGCAACATCAGCAGCAATTTCCACAGCTCACATCATTAGCCATGCGCTATCTGGCTATACCAGCATCCTGGTAAAGTGTTTGGAGCGGACAGAAGCCGGCTATCAGACGCACGATTCGAAGAATTAATGTTTTTACGCTGCAATTCACACATTAGCTAAATATGCCAAAGACAGTATGCGAACGCAAAGACAATATGCCTAAGACAATGTGAATGTACAATTTGTATATATGTATACAAACCTAATTTTGTTTATAGTTTATGTCTCTTGAAGTGACATTCTTGAACACAATATGAATAAATAAAACAAAGTATATTTCAATTGCAGTTGTTGTTATTTATAGTTTGTTATAGTATGTCATTAATATTAATAAGAATTTCTAAGATAATTTTAATCACCCATAATCGTGACTGTAATCACAAGATATGATTATTGTAATCATAATCATAATCGTAATCGAAAAAATAGAGTGTAATCATAATCGTAATCGATAATTTATAATGACATGTAATCATAATCATAATCGTAATCGATAATTATAATGACGAATAATCATAATCATAATCGTAATCGATAAATAAAAATGACATGTAACTGTTAATCATAATCGTAATCGTAATCATCAATTGTAATCGCCCCCAACCCTGTTCCGTATATACACTATTTTGGAATGTATCAATTTACGTCGATCGAGTTTGCGTTGAAATTTAATAATTTTGTTGGAGCAACTGTAGCACACATACAGATCTGTTCCAGTGACTGACATGTGCTGCCAAAACTCGTTCATGGCCGGCTCGATGACGGACAGTGTTTGTCTTAGCGTGAGGCATGCTGAGCCTGTTACACACCTCCGTCCTTTTTAAAAACTCGTACCCTTTCTCACATCAACATTGCACAGCATGCACTCGCTTGAACTTGATGGAATGTTGTGTATAATAGATTTTTAGGCGTGTTTTCGGCTAAAAAAATTCGCCGCTCCGCCATCTTGGCAGAAATCATAACACTGACATCACGTAGTACGGAATTCCCTGCTGCGAGACGCCGTCTGAAAGAACTTTTCTGATTGGCTAACGGTGACGTTGTGTATCGGCTGGCAGGCTGCCAGAATTATTTGCCCCAGACACCAAGCATGGCAGTGTTTGAGCGCAGTAGAAGACACTGCTTTGAGTAGAGTGTAGCTATTCTATCATTGAACAAACAGATTATTTATTTTCAAATATTAAAAATAATTGAATAAACCATTTCAAAATAGTGTATAACAATAACCGTTACATGCAGTTCATGTACCTGAAATATATTAGCATACCACATGCACCATATAGTGCAAGAGCATTAGGGTTGAACCTGGAATAAAATTGCAGAAAGCTGATTTTTTCAGGAATGATACATGGACATCTCCCCAGACGAATTCCGAAGATGCCCCAAAAATCCCCCTTGTGCATTTTTTTTAATTCACGATGGCCGCCACCATGTAACGCCATTATCGAAAAAATAGGGTTATACCATAATTCCTCACTTTTGCAGTTGGAAAAAAATATTTAGGTGTCTCTACTTATGTTTGAGGACACAAAGAGTTCATCCAGATGATCTGAAATGATATCAGTACTTTTCTCAATACCAAAAATCCAAGATGGCCGCCATATTGATATAGTGAGTATGTTGAGCGATCTCCTAAAAAAACGAAAATATGAGGTAACTATCTCGTTGTTGAGCCTAAAATGTATTTTTTGTCTAAACCCATAGACTCTAGCACTTATTTAGATCACCAATATTTTATTATATTGAATTTATTAACATAAATCCCACATACCGGTAGTTTAATGTTATGTAACACCATATAACGTCATTTTTCCAAAAAAAAACAGGAATATACCACAATTCCTCACTTTTACAGTTAAAAAAAATATTTTGGTGCCTCTACACAAAAAGCTCATCAACAGGATCAGAAATGATATCATTCATTTTCTTATCTCCACAAATCCAAGATGGCGACCATTATGTGAAGCGTCCCCCCCCCCCCCTCAGAAAATCACGTACATGCCATAATCGTCATGTTGTTGAAACTTTTTTTTCAGGGCCATGGAATCTAGAATATATTTCTATCACCAATTTTTTAAATAGAATGTGCTTATCAACACAAAATCCAACATGGCTGCCATATTGGTTAGCTCTTTTAGCGCAGATGCCACGATTAAGCGATGTCCAACTGCTTTTTCATATGGGAATATAGATATAGATTGATCAAATTTACAAAATATCATATGTCAGAAATCATTGATTAAAAATTCTAACATCTTCCATCTTTAAATATAAGGGTATTTTCCATTCATTTGAAGCTTGAGATACCGTAAGAAATTCCAGTTTCAAACACAGCGACTAATTCCAATGTAGGTATTTTATATAGTAGGCCTATATAAAATGTTTTTCGATTTTGGTTAAGTATTAGTTGTGATTATTATTGTGAATGTACATAATAATAGAGCTAAGTACAATATTACACTAGATTGAACACGTTTAACGTCGGGATATGATAGTTTTATGTCAGGATATATGAATATGATATCAGGATATGACACTTTAATATCATGATATGTAATATAATGTCCAAACATTGGTGTTTAATATAGCAAAATCACGTTATGATGGCTCAATACAGCTTTATGAAGGCAGTATATAGTGGCTAAACATCACTTTGCTGTATTAAAATGAAAAGATATACATCATATTATCACGAAATGCATTACAATTTCGTGATATATCATTTTAACATCACTATGACATTTTATTGTCAGGATATGACATTTGAATATTAGGATATGGTACTTGAATATTATGATGTGACTTCATACATTGATGAAATGACACATTGAGGTCACAATATAGCATTGTAATGTGATGGTGTGTCATTATAATGACAAACATGCTATTTATTATCGAATATTGTATAATAGACTTGTCGGATTATGACATTAAAATAGGAAAAACATAAGAAGCAGTTCGAAGTCAGGATCCGGCATATTTATGCCAGGATATTGGATTGTAATTTATCAGAATATGACACTTTAACGTCATGAGTTGGTATTATAATGTCCAAATTTTGTCCTTTTATATCACACAATAAGATTTGAATGTCAAGATATTCAATTTTTTATGATAGGATATGACATTATCAAATCAAGATATGGCGGGCTTGGCGGCATTCTAATGTGACATTATAATGACTGAATATGACACTACAATATTTTAATGTGACCATAGAATGTCAGGCTTTGTCACTTTGAAGTCTGGATATGGCATTTTAATGTCAGGATATTATATTGTCATGTCAAGGTATAACATTTCAATAACATTATATTGACAGACGCACGTTACCATATGGTAATACAGAATCGACATAGAACATTCCAATATCAGGCTGGCACATGTCAGTTCAACATATATATCGCAATATAATTCAGTAAGTAAAGGCCTCTACATTGCTCAAATACCGGTACTCCAAAACTGCCAACAACAAAAGTACTTCAGAAGATTCAATAAAATGGAAAGTAATTAGATAGCGTTAAGACACATGCTCTTTGAACAGCATGTGGCCTTGCCCTCTTTTACTTTCATTTCCTCTTACACTAAAATGTCATATTGTGATGTTAATATGCTATATCATGATATTTAATATCGTGACAATACACTAAAAGATCCTGTCACTTTAATACCATACCGTGATGCTTAACCACCATATCCTGCATTTATAAAGCTGTATCCAGACATCATAACGTCATTTTACTATAATAAAGAGCAATATTTGGACATTACAAAACCATATCATGACGTTAATGTTTCTTGTCCTCATATTATCGTGACATAAAGAGATCATATCCTGACGATAAACTGTGACATCAATTAATTTAATGTCATATTCCGATATTCTGATGTAAAATCATCTCATTACAACACCATACAATGCCATAACTTCATTACGAAATATATATATCCTAATATTCAAAATGTAATATCTTGATATTTAAATGATATATTTCATGATATTAAACATATTGACTTTCGCAGATCAAGGGCAAAAGTAAGTATTTAAAAGAGCATTGTTACAGGACGATTATCAAAGATGTCATGTACATGTAACGTGTGAGGCGCAAGTCCTTATCTTGTAATTGATTTTTGCTAGAAAGCCTCCCTTCAACGTCACTTCAACGTGCCCCAGCCAACACGGGGCATTAATCCAATTCTGTTTAATTTTTGTGCCAGCGTCGAAGACGGTCAGCCCATATTAAAACAGCATTGGATGAATGCCTCGTGTTTAAACTCCATTATGATACAGAGCATATTTTGCTGTACAGGAGGGTGTGGAATCTACAGTCTGGGAACGGATTTTATATCATGGTCGTTTGTAACCAACGCAAACTGAAAGAGCAGTCGCCCCAGAAAAAGTTCTAAAAAGAGTGAGTTGCGGGTGCAGAGTGGCTTGTTCAAAGGGGGGGGGGGGATCTCACAAATCTAGACTATATTGTACAACGATGTGCTCTTTTTGTATTGGCCAAACATGTAGAAACTGTGACAGCTCGGATGATTGAAACGCAATAATTTCATTATTTACCTGAGATTAATTTGGTAACTTGACGAATCTCAATCTACATTTCTAGTGGGAAAGCAGTTCGAAAACACTCCAAAGCGTCACCCACCATGGTAGAATTAACTATAACTACCATGTGGGATTCATGTCGATAAACACAATATAATGAAATATGGTCATCTAAATAAGTTCCAGACTCCATGGGTTCGGCTAAAAAATACATTTTAGTTTCAACAACGGGATAGTTATCGCATATTTTCGGGTTTTTTAAGAGATCGCTTAACAAAATATTATGGCGGCCATCTTGAATTTGTGGTATTAAGAAAAGTACTGATATTATTTCTGATCATCTGGATAACCTCCTTGTACTTTAAAACATAGGTAGAGACACGAAAATCATTGTTTTAACTTCAAAGGTGGGGGTTTGGGGTATAACCCTTTTTTTTAAATGGCGTTACCTGGTGTTATTTTGAATTAACTACTATGTGGGATTTATGTTGATAAATTCAATATAATAAAATAATGGTGATCTAAATAAGTGTTAGATTCCATGGGTTTTGGCCAAAAAATACCTTTTAGGTTCAACAACGAGATAGATATCTCATATTTTCGTGTTTTTTAAGAGATCGCTTAACATAATCAGAACAATATGGCGGCCATCTTGGATTTTTAGTATTGAGAAAAGTGCTGATATCATTTCTGATCATCTGTATCAACTCTTTGTGCCTTAAAACATAAGTAAAGACACCAAAATATTTTTTTCCTAACTACAAAGGTGAAGAATTAAGGTATACCCCTGTTTTTCGAAAATGGCGTTACATGGTGGCGGCCATCTTGAATTAAAAAAAATGCACAAGGGGGATTTTTGGGGCATCTTCGGAATTCGTCTGGGGAGATGTCCAGGTATCATTCCTGAAAAAATCAGCTTTCTGCAATTTTATTCCAGGTTCCTGTGTTTTTTTCACTAATGCTCTTGCACTAATAGAGTGATGTGATTTATCCTAAACAACCTCAGATTTATCTAACTTTCTCTTGTTCCCATGAGGAAATCAGGAAAATGTCGATAGATCTTAACATTTCTTCCTAATACATCCATTTTGAGTGAGATGTACTACATACCATTTATTCAGAGCTGGCTAAATTTATTAGAAAACGTTCATCTAAGAAAAATAACAAGTGCAAAATATGAAAACAAAAGTACATGTACATGCTCATTACGATGAACTCCGTCATTATTTAATAAACCCTTACAGCGCTGTAATATTTTTGTATAAACCATGGAGACCAATTTTTGTTTAATTGGAAATCATCATAATTAAAAAAAACCATTAATCTTAATTTGCTCTTTCCGCTGGGTCTACATTCATTATAAAAGTAACTAACCCTTTCTGTGCGGAGACCTACGTTACACATCTGATTCTGACGTGTAAACTTCGTCCCCGCGCTGAAAGGGTTAATTACTTTTAGTAAAAATAAAAAGGCAAAATCTCTGGCTAGAATGTAAAAGGCTAAACATTAATTAGTATGTGATTTTCTGTGAATTCATTGTTTTTGTCTTGGGCGATAATTGATTTTTTTAATTTGAAGAAAATAATAACAATGTGAATGCTTTCACCACTTTGATGATAATATGGTTAATATATGTATTTACATTTTATTTAAATTAAGATGCAAACGTTCAATATTGACTTACATAACATGAATTAAGTTAAATGTTAATATGTTATTTGATCTCGGCAAACACGAGGCGCTTATCCAATGTTGCTTCAATGTTGGTCCACCGTCTACGACGATGGCCCATCTTTAAAACAACATGTTCTGAAGCGCTTTGCAGTTTAATGTACATTTAGTAATTTACGTGTTGACTCATAATGACTTTGAATGTCAACTTACTCTAGTGGCAGATCCAGGAATTGCCAGACGGGAGGGCGCCGATTTAAAAAAGATAATTTATGCACACCACAGCTGGGGCAAGCAACCTCTAGAGGGGTCCGGGGGCATGCTCCCCCAGAAAATTTCGAAATCTAAGGCTTAAAAAAATGGTGGGTTCTATACCATATCTACCTCGGGGCAAATATGGTAGTTTTTTGTTTTTGGGACCCTGAACGGGATCCTCTCTGGATCCGCCGCTACTCACGCATGACTGATTGACCATACTGGTGTCGTCCAGCGTTATAAAATAATTATACATAATGCTTAAGGTTAGATGGTAATTTGTTATTTGAACGTATGCAACGACGGGCCAGAAAACGCCTTGTCGAAGGTACATCTGACAACAGCCTCGTTCTGAATTGGGGGTAAAAATGTGGACACAGTCACCCAATCTGTGACACATGGTCGTGGTGTGTCTGAATGCTTGCTCCTCAGACAGTTGATCGAGTTTGACGTGGATGACGTAGACAATTGACCGAGAAATCAGCGGAAAACATGCGATCATGGTTGATCACTTTTAATGTGACTTTGGGTAGGCCTATAGTGAATTAAAAGCACCCCTCCAACAAATTTAGAATGATCCGTTCAGCAACGTTGCCATAGACACGCTTCCATGATTCAAGGTATCACATTTAAAATGGCAGCCGTGACAGTTGAAAGCTGGCAGCAAAAAGTTAAAAAGGAGGATTAAAGCGGTAATATTGGATAACATTAACTTTATGGATAATTTAAATGCCAAATGGAACATAGAACAGGTAAATATCATTTTTCATGCGGTATTTTGAACTGGATACCAAAAAGCTGACTTTCATTTTAGACCATTCTCCACCGTCGGACAGACTTTAGGCCTATCGAAGGGGAGTGAGTTTCAATGTTAGGTCGTTGATGGTGGCCCAACTACGTCGCATGGAAGCAAGAATTATAGTCTAGGTAGGCTATAGGCCTACGGCACCGGGTTTTATAGTTGGGTAGGCCTGGACATCTAGCGCGAGATTATTTTTAACCAACATCGATATTTTGAACTGCCCCCCTTGCCACCCTGATCCAGTCAACGTGCGCGTGGTATGGCCTTGACAGATATATATTGTGACGCAAATTCGTCATCTCGTGCAGGAGCAGGGTCCTCCCCAGGAAACACAAGTCATCGACCCAACGTTGTTTTGATGTTGGCCCACCGTCTACAACGTTGAGCCAACCATAAAACAACAGTTGGTCAATGTCTTGTCACTGTGTGTCCTGCGTTTCACATTGTCAGTGGTGTCAGTTTCTTGCCAACAGCCAAGGTTCGACCAACAAGTTCAAGTTCAAGTTCAATGAATAGGCCGGGAGCCAGATCTAGCCCTCGTACTCACAAAAGCTAAGAAATTTTCACTGCGATTTTTATTTAGCTTGACCATTGGAACATAGCGAGTTTTGGTTCTTTTTTGCCAAACAGGACGCTTTAAGTCCTAGGGCCAATTTTACCATTTTTTAGAAGGACACCAAAATAAAATTGACAGCAATTCGAAAAAATGTTCAAAATAGTAGTAGTTTTACTTATTTTCACTATTGTTTTATTCATAGTCTTCGGCCATATATACATGTAGGTCATTGAAAAATATTTTTGCCCAGATTTCATTTTGAATATTTTTTTCAACCCTTTTATCAATACTGGCGCCTAAAAAATACAAACATTATAAAATATGTGTCAAGTTTGTAAATCTGTTTTTTTGTTGCGTGCTACTTAGAAGCAAGCTAATTCGCAAAAAGTGTCCCCATTATGTCCCCAGGAGACCGAAAGTTAAAAAGTTAAAAAATCTAGGGCCAATTTTTTTTATAACTAACGTACATATTTAAGATACGCGCGTCATTATCGCTAAATCTAATTTGCGGTAAAATTCAAATGTGCTGATATATCTGCCTCCAATAGGCTATTATATATAAGTTAAATCATGCTATGGATATTTATCATTATATTTATCATGAATATTTTGTGTTAATCTCACATTGATGTTTATGTTTACATGTTTATGAAGAAAATATACATAAAATGACACTTTGAATGCTAAGACCATTTTTTTGCTTACAGTGTATATATACTGTGGATATTTAATATTGTATGTAATATAAATATTTAATATTAGTCCCATATTGATGTATATGTTTAAATGTTTGATGGAAAACCAAATAATTTGCATAATGACACTTTGAATGCCAAGGCTGAGTTTTTTTAAATAAATCTAAGATAATGCATAATAAAGCACAATACTTAAGACGTGTATGTTAGTCAGTTGGCCAGGAATCATAAAAGAGCTTATTTAAGGTTTTCGTGTCGACTTTTCTGTGCATACCTAAAACCTTGCTAGATGTATTCTCAGATCTCTTATAATGAAACCACGACCGGTTGTCTGTTTTCAGGTGTGTGCACCAGAGCTACAGAGTATTTTCAAAATGGCCGCCAAATTCGCCCTTAAATTGTCAATTTTACCAGTCATTATTATGAACAAAAAACACTGAATTAAAAATAAAAACAATCCGGATGTTGTAAAGCTTTACTCTAATATACTTTAGGACAATATTATTTGATCTAGAAATAGATTTTTTCAAAATGGCCGCCAAATTCACCATTACATTGTCAATTTTACCGGTCAATCAACATTATTATAGACAGAAAAAAACCTAATTAAAAAGCAAAATAATGTGGAGGTAATATAGCATTATCATAATATACTTGAAGATGATATTTTTTTATCATGGATCAATAAAGGAGTAGTAAAAATATTAACTTTGTATTTAAGCATACCATTCAAACTCTTCAATTTGAAAATATGACAAATGTGCGTATAATCCAACGCCTTTTTGTCCCGAAGTTTTTGAGAATGAACATATTTTTATTTCTATACATCGTCTTCGAAATCACCTACTAAGCACAAAAACCACTTAAAATGATTAGAATACTCTAATAATCCATACCTGAACATGTTTTTTAATGGCAGAAACCCTTTACTTTTTGGAGAAAATTTAAAAAGTCTTTTTTTTAACGCTATTATGATCAATAACTGCAGAAAGAGAGAAAGCGCTGTTATAATATATCGTCAGTTGACTCATGTCACACTAATAACGATGTGTCAAAACAATGTAGCCATTTAAGTCGCCTTAGTGTGCGTTAAAAAAATATGAGAAAATATGCACAAAATGATGATGAGCGACGAAGAACTGTCTATGTGTTAAGATAGTTTTTCTACTTATTAAATCATATGTATGCTGCACAATAAAATTAACTACATGTCGGAGCTGACCCAAAAGCAGGCTTGGTTCATGTATACTATGATACACAGGGTTGAAACCATAGACAATTGCTACTGCTCTATGTTCTAATAATTGCATGATGGATTGTGTCTAACACATAAAAACAATGACTGTGCAAGAATATTTCCAACGACTGAATCATCAACAACAGCTTGAAAAAGAGAGACTGTTGACCACACCCAAGTGCTTGATCCCCATTAAGAACCAGGAGTGAGTTGGATCAACGTCTACACAAGCCTATTAAACGACTACTTTATGAGCAATAAATGCAGAGAGAGACAAAAAGTGTTGTTTCGCAATGTTGTCAAATCACTCATGTCACAGCCATTACGATGCTCCAGGACAACACAACCCTCTGCGATCCAAAACATGCTTAAGATTCATCCATCTAAACAATCCCCATTTATATAATAGCTTACATAAATATAAACATTTATTGCATTTTACATGTCAGCTTTGACAAATTTCTCAGTGTGTATTCATATTTTCCTTGCGCTGCTAATTTGTTTTTTACTCGATACTTGTGCGCACAGCATGTAAGCACACAACAATGATATGAATTATAATACGCTTTGCCTTAAAATTAACGGCGCATAATGTTATAAATGACAATCATTTTTATTTACTTATTGAGGCAATATTATTTAAAATTTAATTAAAGAAATGTATTTATTTTGAATAACAGCTTCAAATAATTTTTTTTTACCCTTCTGAGCCAAAGAATAAAAGAATGAATGGAGCTTAAGGCCATATGTGTGTACAAAGAGGCTAAATTAGACCAGGATAATCTCCTGAGGATGGTGAGATGAATGAGATGATACTGTCCACCAGCACAGGATTTAAAATTTGAGTCCTGGCGCTCTGAGACCGAGCACGCTATGGAGGCTCCACACAATACTGAATATTTACGAGTGAGCGGGGAAGAAAAAAATGTATTTATTTGAAGCCCGAATGCCAGAGCAGGGCACGAACCCTCGATCTTCAACTTTTCAAACAAGCACATTTAAAGGTGTGATCAACTATCAAAATTTGCGGGACAAGGGTACCTCAGAAGGCAATAGTGCCCGTGGGTAGGCTAAGGCCCTATTCCATAATAGTACTAAATATGCGTTTCATACCCAAAGCCTCATTAAGAGCAAGTTCTCAAATCACAGCAAGTTCATATATACTTGAGCAACATCTATGAGTTAATAATTCAAAGCCCTTGGCCCTTGCCCCTACTTGGTTGCTGTCTTGCAAACAAACTGACTGTATTACTGCGGGGATGTGGAAATTACTTGACCCCAAGCTTGTATTGACACCCAGTAAACACAAAACATTTGTATGACTTTATGCAATGTTGGACCAACGTCGAAGACGTTGTATAAATGCTATACAAATGTCTTGTGTTTGCTGGGCAGGAGGACTTTCTCTCAAACATTGTACATCTACTCAATGTTGGTTCAATGTTGGGCCAGCGTCGCAGAAGTTGGACTGGCATTAAAACAGCATTGGATCAATGTCTCGTTTAAGCAGTATCTTGTAATCAGTTCAGTGGCTATATTAATGCCGTCAATCTGTACTCAATAGGCTACTGTTGGCCTACACTTGACCGTCCCAGGCATGCGCATTTTGCAGTTGAATGATTCTTTAACAACTGCACCAGGACCACCGCCCCTGATCCAAGCCCCACCAGTTCTAACTTGATGAGAGCTATTTTCCGGAAAGGGTTGTATGGTGGTGGCTCGGAAGCATGCTGATGAAATACTAGTTGACTCATTTTAAATTTTTGTATGGGCTTTTCTAATCATGGGAGGGGGAGGGGGTGCTATTTGGCATTTTGGTGATGGTGATCATTTATGGGTAATTGAACAATTATGAGTTTGAGGATATTCGTTTTTTTGTATTATCACATCTCAAATGCTTACAAAAATTAGAAAATGTCACCACCAATAAAATCGAAATGTTTGGCGCCTCAATTTATTATAGGCCTGTTAATAACATTTGTGTGGTGCTTCAAATTCTGTAGTTTTCGTTGGCTGTGATATGGGAATTGTGGTAGAATTGATGTATTATACTTGTATATTTAATGAAAGCTAAACAATGTCATTCACCAATGGCGGTTCCATGCAGGGAGAGGGGGTTAGGGGGTCCTGCTATTGTTGTTGTAAACTGGATACAAAATCATGAACTACATATGATATAGTACATAGCTTCAGGTACGAAATGGCATTTACTCTGCAATTACATAAACGTACTATGTATTTAATTCATTCATCATTACGTTTTGCCCCGTAATGACTTTGAATATCAACTTACACACACATGACTGATTGACTATACTGGTATCATTATCATCCTGCGTTATAAAATAGCCATACATGTATTAGGTTAGATTTTAACTTGTTATTTCAGCGTCTACGCCGACTGTCCATCATTAAAACAACATTAGATGAACGCATCGTGTTCGCTGGCATGATTCAATATCATTGAATATTTATTTAGCTACATTTTGTTCAGTGATTTATTGGTGGTGCTCTGCACTTCAAAATAAACATTTATGATGTATAAAATTAGACGTTAACTTGTAATTGGATTACTATAAAAATCTCATAATTATTTACATACATTTCACTCATCGACAGTTTATATACAACAGATTAAAACAATAACCGTTACATCTATACGCAGTCCATGTACCTGACATATTAGCATACCACATACCCCATAGAGCCCTTTGGCTTATCCTAAACAACTTCAGATTTATTTAAACTTTCTCTTGATTTCATGAAGAAATCAGGAAAGTGTCGAGAAATCTTGACATTTCTTATGAAAATAGGAGACATATGAGAAACAATAAATCTATTTTAAGTGAGAGGGACCACATACCATTTATTCAGAACTGGCTGAATATATTAGAAAATATAATATCTAAGAAAAAAAACAAGTGCAACATATGAAAACAAAAGTATATTCTCATTACGATGAGTTCCATCATTATTAATCAGACCTTCACATCGCTGAAATATTTTTGTATAAACCATGGAGACCAAAGTGTTTTTTAATTATAAATCATCATAAATGTCTTATTTGGCTCTTTCCGCTTCCTTTGAATACCTATGTTATGGGTCTACCTTCATTATGAAAGTAACTAACCCTTTCTGTGCGGATACCTACATTAGACATCAGATTCTGACGTCTAAAGTCCGTCCCCGCGCTTGAAAATAAAAAGACATACATCTCTCACTGGGATGTAAAGGGCTAAGCATTAATTTGCATGTGATTTTCGATGAATTCATTGTTTTTGTCGTTGTCATACTTTTTTTAATTAAAAGAAACTATTAACAATGTTAATGCTTTCACCACTTTGATAATAATATGGTTATTATATGTAGTTACATTTCATTTAAATTTAGATGCAAACGTAGGCCCTAAATTAACTTTACCTGTGGCATTTACTTTTCGTTTTCGCTGTAATACGAATACGGTATAATCAACGACTAACGTAAATATTGCAATTTAACCTGCAATTACACAAGCGTATCTGTTTCTAACTCACTCATGATAACATTTTCGATCATAATGAAGTTCAATATTGATTTACATAACATGAATTAGGTTAAATGGGAATATGTTATTCGATCTCAGCTAACACGAGGCGCTCCTCCAATGTTGCTTCAGTGTTGGTCCACCGTCTACGACGATGGCCCAACTTTAAAACAACATGTTCTAAAGCGCTTTGCAGGTTAATTTACATTTAGTCATTTACGTTTTGACTCATAATGACTTTCAATATCACGCATGACTGATTGACCATACTGGTATCGTCCAGCGCTAGAAAATAATTATACATAATGCATTAGGTGAGATGTTAATTTGATATTTGAACGCATACGACGATGACCCAGCATTAATACAACATTAGGTGACCGCATCGTGTTCGCTGCCAGAATTCAATGTCATTGAATGTTCACTTAACCCTTTAAGCCCACACGATGCATTAAAGCATCATTTTAAATCCCTGAAAACAGACTTAATTTTTTCCCCACAACTAAGGGTTTTAGAACGAAAATTTCCATGAAACTGGTTCACCAATACATGGCAGTTTTCTTTACTTTTCACCCACTTCATATCATCTTCATCCACCACAAGTCGAGAATTGCGACAGCAATTCGCGACTTGTAGTGGATGAAGATGACAATGATAAATTCAGGCTTGAAAGTATCATTTCGCATCTATGAATAATGACCTAGTTTCTGAAAACCTAGGGGATTCAGACTGACCATTTTTGTGGAACTGTTATAATAATAATGATATATTTTAATGATATTTTTTTTTTCATTTGCCACCCGCTTGAGGTCACCTTCATTCACTACAAGTCGAGAATTGCGACAGCAATTCGCGGCTTGTAGTGGATGAAGATGCCAATGGTAAATTCAGGCTTGAAAATGTCAAATATCCTTTGCTCAGTGATTTATTGGCGCTGTGGTGCTTTTCAAAATAAACATATATAGACGTCAACTTAAAGTTTGATGATTACGATTAAAATCTCATGTTAATTTCCATACATTTCGCTCAAGGATTAATCTAGCACCGCACTGCACTTTTAAAAGAAAAATCGACACTGTGTCGAATTAGATGTTCACATGGTATTTTATATAATTAAACAAACTGATTACTTATTTTCATACATCGCATTAAAAATAAGGGAATACAACATCTTATGCTTGTTTATTGTCAATAGCAATAACAATGTGTATGTTAGTATACCACATACACATATAGTAGTATGTAACTGCAGTATGCCGTAATAACGGAATACACAACCCTAAGCTTATTTATTGTCGATAGCAATCATCGTTACACCTGGACGCAGTCAATGTACCTGTCATATTAGTATACCACATACACATGCGGCGTAGTATACACCAGTATGCCGTAGTATATCACATACGCCGTGTAGCGTCCTGTGACTCACCACAAAAAACTTCAGAATTAAATAACTTTATATTATTTCCATTAGTGAAATTCCCATGAATATTATTATTTTTAATAGGAATAAGAGCAATATAAGAAACTATCAATCTATTTTAATGAGATTCACCCCAGGGTATATATCGTTTTCTCAGAACTGTCTGTTTAAATTAATTAGAAAACGTTCATCTAAAAATAACAATTGCCATACACGAAAACAAAAAATCATGGATGCTCATTTCGATGAGTTATATCACTATGTATTTGACCCTTAAGACGATGAATTATGTTTGTATAAACTATGGAGACCAAAGTGTTTAAAACATTATTATTATCTTAGTTATCTACGTCCGCTCCATTTGAGTACCTTTGCTATGGGACTAAGGCCATTATAAATATTGAATTATTTCAGTGCTCAGTTCAGAAAACTTCAGAATATGTCGCCTTAATCGGTCCCCGTCATGAAAGGGTTAACAATTTATTAATGCATACATCAAAGAAAAAAATGCTTCAAATAAAAAAAGCATCTATTAATATTAAAAAAACATTTTCCTAAATTAGAAAATGGATTGTTTGTAAGTTGTATGTTGCCATCTGGTGACTGACTTGGTACATTTGTGGTATCACAAATCCATTTTATTAGAGGTTAATATTTTGCAGGCCTATCAGTTATGAAATAGAAATGTATGGTGTAGAAACTGAATTTCCCGCAAATAATGGTTGAAATGTTTTGGCCTGTTTTTGAAGCCGGCAGTGCTTTATGCGTTTTCGAACTACGTTTTTCAAGAGCACTCTCAAATTGAAAGTGTTTGTTGATCTTTACAGTCACCAGGTGAGGCTAACTTAATAATACTAATAAACTATTCTATAATATTAAGAAATAGATGAATATTCTAATATTCAGAATTATTTTTTATGTCAAAAAATCATATTCCGATGTTAAGAATATATTTTCTAATAATATAAATCATATTCTAATACTAAGGATTATTTATTTTTATTATAAAATGGTTATATTTATTCTGTCGCACGAAGACTACATATACGGCAGGGCCCTGGCCCTCACTCCCACGAGGCTTTATTTATTATCAATTAGAAAAGTTGAATGAATCCAGGGCATAATCCATGTCTTTTTCCATCCTATATGTTTCATTTGACTTGACATGCAACATCTTCCCCTTCGTTAAGTCGCGAATTTTATCACAAAAAACGTTTGTATTTTTTCAATTCATATTGCGCAAGCATCAATATGTTTCGTATAAGGGGATCACCATTTAATTTCAAGTCGGGGGGGGGGGGGTGTAGTATTTTTGAAATAAATAATTTGGAGCAAACTCAGCATGAAATAAATACTATATTTCAAGAAACTGTTCTACATAAACATGTGATAGTAATACAATTTGACATTTTCAGGGCGTCGCCGAGCCACATTTTCAGCGCGTCGCCAAGCCACATTTTCAGCGCGTCGCCGAGCCACATTTTCAGCGCGCCGCCTAACCACATTTTCAGCGCGCCGCCTAACCACATTTTCAGCGCGCCGCCGAGCCAGGTTGACATAAATAATGTTTGGGTCTCTTAACCCTTGAAGCGCTGAGATATTTTTAGATAAACCAAGAAACCAAAGGGTTTGTCAATTTGAAGTCATCACACATGTCTTAGTTAGCTATTTCCGCTTGATTTGAATACCTATGTTATGGGTTATAAATTATAAATAGTTTATTCTTTCCGTGCGAGGATCGACTTTAGACGTCAGATTCTGACGTCTAAAGTCGATCCCCGCACCGAAAGGGTTAAAACTACATGAATGTACTGGTTAAAATTGTTTTAATTAACAACCTAACTTTTAAGATCGCCTCAGAACACGACTTAAAGGGACTAAAATATCTAGGTCGTAGCATGATTATTCTCACGTCTGCTCAGCAAACACGGGACATTCAGCCAGTGTTGCGACGCTGGGCCAACTTTAAAACAACACAAAGTCTAGTGTTTATATAATGTACTGTGAGCGCTGACCCTTTGATCTATGTGTGCTTGTATGCCAACCCTTTAAATGCTGACGATTTGCTTAGTTTTTCCCATTCATTTCAAATCTGAATTGTTAACAAAATTCCCAACGTCAAATGGACGTAAAATACATGGTTTAATTGAAGAAAATACATGATTTAGGAATGCTGCACTCTGATGTTATAAATAATGATGATAGCAATCTTTCTCGGTTTATTAATTGCATGTGCTATGTGGTACCTGTGTCTGTTGTATACCGTCATGACAGGTTAAGTGGTGAGGAGGAGTATAATGAGAACCACAAGACCTGTCATTAACCTTTAAAGCGCCAAGTATTACAATTTAATTTTCTACTAACTTGACCTTTTACAGGGATGTATAAGGTGTATCACTCAATACATAAAAACAACATAATATCGATTGATGATGTTTTTCTGGAATATTTTTATTTTTGCCATTCTGTTGGTATTTGAGTAGTTTCTAATTCTGAGCGGACGAAGTGATTAAAATTTACTCAAACATACACCTGGATTAAAAAAAATGAAACCGATTTCCCAAATTTAATGCACATTTCACATTCGAATTGTCTTGTTTTGCATTAACCTTGTTCTACCAAATGTTTTGTTTCTATTTTCTGTTATTTAAAGCTGGAATTCGGCAAGATAACGGTTAACGCTACTTGATATTGAAAAGCTCATACCTGAAGCGCTCTCAAGTCCGTGAATATCAATGAACCATAAAGTGACCTTCTTTATCACTGACTGAGTCCGTTTCTGCAGTCTATCAGCCAATAATAATTATATATAAATATTATCACAGGATACATAGCCCAGCAAAGACGAGATGTTGAACCAATGTTGGTTTAATGTTGGGCTAGCTACGATATAATAATTGTATAGACGTGATGATATGAGCTCACAGGGCTTACTTCTGAGGTCAGCTATGCGTTGACTGCTGTACGTTGTGTGCCCAATGAATAATCACTGTATGACTACTGAGGAAAAAATATCTCCGTCAAGTCTCCTAAAGCCCTGTTCAGACTTGACGCATCAGGCGCGTTCAACGACAAAACGCTTACGACAAAACCTGCGTCTCCACTTATGTTAGGCAAAAAGCGGACACCCCTCAAATCACTTGAGGTGGCTCTTTGGTCAAATGGGCCTACACCGCTACGAGGAAAACACATGCATGCACGGTCAAGTAGACGACATATTTCGCAAAAGAATCCACCGTGCAAAAGTGGACAAATTTTCAACTTTCTGTGGCCGCGCCGCATAGGGTAGCGTATGCGCGTTCAGGACGCTTAATGGTGTGAACACCATATCATGTTATAAAAGGCTCAATTTCTGTGCACGCGTCGTAAGCAAAAAAGTGGTACCTGTGGGGAAAAGTCAAAACAGGTGTGAACGCCTTTCAAAAAGGGTGTAAAAACTACAGGTCTGTATTTTACTTAAGTTTCATTTCCAATCTCTTAGAAAAGGTAATAGCCAATACTATGCAGGGTTATATAAAAATAACCATGTAACTAAACCACTACAATCAGCCTACAAGAAACACCCTTCTACAGAACCTGCGCTACATAATGACATCAACAATTTTATCATTCGTGAAATTTTTGAAGTTTGTTTTTAATGACACCCAGTTTGATATATCCAGCACCCCACCCTCCCACTAAGAAAGATTTAGAGCTATAAGCAGTTACATGTGAACATGGACGACACGAGGTACTAGCAGTCATTTGGAATTACGTCATAGGTGTGAATGAGTGACCATAGTGAATGGGCATTATCAAGATATAGTGCTCTAAGCAGGATTAATTTGTCACAATGGCGAGGTTTCATGGTAGAAATGACAGGATGAAGGACATATTGTGATATTTTTTTTTTTTGACAATTTGACAATTCACCTTTTTATTATATGTCATTATTTAATTTCCTGGGCTTTTTGCATATTTATTGCCAGCATGTTTTATATTGTTGTTCATTGTGTCTGTAATGGAAAAACAAATCATCCTGGCATATTTGAGGTGGCCATTTTGGGCGGCCAATGGTTATAATGAAACTTTAAATTTTTGCATTATTTGAGGCATAGTCTAGTGCAATACCTCATTTTCACATGATTTTAATGATTAAGGTGTTTATACATTTATTTAATAATCTTTTTGTGTATCAGGACCTCGAATAATTATAAATGTTCTAATCTGCTTATAAACTCTCTCACTTTGTTTATGAGAAATACAGAAGGAAATCTAATGGTCACATGTATTGCCCCGGATGCCAAACAAATTCAAGATTTTTATGTCAAAAAATATTCATCATAAAGCACAAATAACTTTACATCGTATGCGAAATTTGAGAGATAAATACCATTAATAAAACCGAATCATTACAAGATGATTGCTATCTCCAGCTTGGATTACTAATGATCATGATGAAATCCTTTGTGGTAAGATTTAATTTTATTTTCATGATGTTTTGGCCTATGATGGAAGTTTAGGACCTGTCCTAACAGTTGGGCCCACTATTAGGCCACATTTAGGGCCCATGGTGATTTACAATGCCTCACCAAGAATGCCAGCTAACTATCAGGACCATAGAGTTTATAGGGTTAAAGGTGTGGTCAGCTGTCAAAACTCGCGGGACAGAAGGCAATAGTGCCCGTGGGTAGGCCAAGGCCCTATTCCATAATAATACTAAATATGCGTTTCATACCCGAAGCCTCATTAAGAGCAAGTTCTCAAATCACAGCAAGTTCATATATACTTGAGCGACATCTATGAGTTAATAATTCAAAGCTCTTTGCCCTTGCCCCTACTTGGTCGCTGGCTTGCAAACAAACTGACTGTATTACTGCCGGGATGTTGAAACTGCTTGACCTCAAGCTCGTATTGACATCCCAGTAAACACAAAACATTTGGAAGGACTTTATGCACTGTTGGCCCAACGTCGAAGACGTTGGGCCGACGTTGTATAAATGTTATACAAATGTCTTGTGTTTGCTGAGGCAGGAGGACTTTCTCTCAAACATTGTACATTTATTCAATGCTGGTTCAATGTTGGGCCAGCGTCACAGACGTTGGCCTAGCATTAAGACAGCATTGGATCAATGTCCCGTTTAAGTAGTATCTTGTAATCAGTTAAGTGGCTATATTAATGCCGTCAATCTGTACTCAATAGGCTACTGTTGGCCTACACTTGACCGTCCCAGGCATGCGCGTTTTGCAGTTGAATAATTCGTTAAATCTTATCCAGATACCATTGCTGTTTGTCATTTGTAGGCATCCAAGCGTGGAGGCACGAATTTTATCGTAGGTGTGAATGTTCTGTCTGAGATCCAAGGGCTAAAAAATTGACCCCTGATGTCCCATGTTGTCGGCTTAACAAGGTTGACACCGGTTTGGTGCGAGACAAGTAGTCCGAGTCCTGAATAGTGGGGGTGGTCCGCTAAGGTTGATTTCTTAAGCATTATAGTCTGGGAGCCAAGTTTCAAAAAGCTGCTAGTTTTTGAGTTCGCTTGACCCAAAAAGTGGCAAAGGTCTGATATGTGCATATGACAGGAAAATATCCCAGGAACATTAATAGGGTGGGTGTAGAAGTTGATCGTGGCGGCAAAGATTTAAAAATGAGGGATGTTCAAGGGTACCCTCGAGCCACAAAGACTGTACATTTTTAACCCCAGGTTATTAAAAACCCAAACCACAATTGCTATAAACAATTTTTAAATCACTGCCGTCCATATTTCTCTTTTATTAAAGATAAGAGTTTCAATTTTTTTCACAAAACATAAATCTACATTTAGA
This sequence comes from Flabesymbios commensalis, assembly GCA_964017125.1. Lineage (NCBI taxonomy): Eukaryota > Metazoa > Annelida > Polychaeta > Terebellida > Flabelligeridae > Flabesymbios > Flabesymbios commensalis. Next base: position 94,476,910 of record OZ024907.1, read on the forward strand.
GCGCTGGAAGTCAATATGAAAAAAACAATTAACACTGTTTGTAGAATGTAATTTTGTCATTTCCTGTACATTTCTATGATTATGATTATGCTCATGTCTGTTGACTTCATTTGGTACATCGGTCATCTGATAATACTATATCAAATTAGAAAAATTATACCTTATTATGTGAAGGACTTATGAGGTTAAAAGAGCGGATGGGGTACTCTCACTAGTTACATTTTTTTTCGACCTCTGTAATAACATAATCATCATTATTATGGTTATAAACAATTCTAATACCACTCTGGCCACATTTTGTCATTGGATATATTCAGGATGAAACAGATGTGAGTTTTTTCATTAAATGTAAACCCACCCTTCACTGAAAGTCAATATTTCAAAAAAACTTGAACACAGTTCTTAGTATGTAACTTTCCGTTTTCTGTACATTTGTATGATTATGAACATGCTAATGTCAGCTGACCTCATTTGATAAATCTGTCATATGGTACCACTATGTCAAATTTTAAAAATCACACCTTGTGGCATTAAGGACTTACGAGGTCAAAAGTCCAGATGGGGTACTCTCACTAATTACTTTTTGTCGACCCTTGTAATAACAAAGTTGTCATTCTTATAGTTATAAACAGCTTTATTTCAACACTTGCTACATTTTATCATTGAGTATACTCCGGACAAAACATATCTGAAGTTTAGATTTTTTTTAGAAAACGTAGACCCACCCTTAGAGCACTGAACGTCAATATTAAAAAAATACATAAACACAGTTAGTAGTATGCACACGTTTCAATTTACTGTACATCTATATTAGTATGAGCATGCTAATGTCTGCTGACCTCATATGACAAACCTGCCACCCGGTAAAACTATGTCAATTTTTTTAAAACCTACCATGTTGCATCAAGGACTTATGAGATGAAAAGTCCGGATGAGGTATTCTTAGTTATATTTTTTCGACCACTTTGTATTAACAAAATCTTATTTTTTATAATTATAAACAGCTTTAATACCACTGTTGCCACATTGTGTCATTGAATACATTGACAAAATAAATCGAACCTTAGAGGTCAACAGGTGCTGGGTTTTTTAATAATTTCACTGTTCACCAAGACGTAACATGTCCGACTCTTATTTGAACTAGTCTTATGATAACCCCTAGTGATAAAATAGGAACTAGACGATTTTGAGGACATAATTATACTATTTTAGTTTAATATATCCACAGGTAAAAGATAGTTAAGTTAATTTTTATTTTCAGCCAATTTGTAAATAATAAATCCAATTTTAGCAACACCTAGAAAAGTATCTGGTGCAGCCATAATTGTGTTTGTCACAATGCCATCAGCCATGTAGCTTCGTTTCTCAGAAATGTGTTGTCTTCACATGATCCTTTTTTCTCAGACAATGCAAAAACAAATTGATTAACCACCTTTTGATATCACCAATAACCCCCCCCCCCCAAGATTTTGTAATGCCTGGAATTGTTCAACATCTTGGATTAGTATCTGAGGTGGCATCAATCAACATTTGTGAGGGGGGGGGGGGTATCAAGAGTTAAACTAGTTCTACTAGGTGCAGCATAGTGCCAGTTCCTGAATATGTCATGTCATAACTAAAATCAGCTGCACCATATATTCCAGAAGCATATATATAGACAGGGTTCCCCACAATGCCGGAAATGCCGGCAACCCGACCGGATGAATTTTATGCCGACCAGCATGTAATAGGTCACATCCGGCTGTTATCCAGCTGGTAGATTAGCCAATATTCCTGTCGCCAGTGTCATACCTCTGGTGTCATACTGTGTTGGTTTAGCGATCAGCGTGTCCGTGTAAGACTGGTGTGCGCGTATATTGCCGGTGTACAGTGAACACAAAATGTACGCATACACGTGCTTTCCCCCCATAACCCCCCTCTCTCTTGGCCACCCGTCATGGGCTGTATGCTAAATAACATAGATGTCCCAGCAGACACGAGACATCGACCCAATGTTGGTCCACCGTCTACGACGCTGGCCCAGCATTGGACCAACATTGGGTAGATGTCTCATGTTTGCTGGGAAGCAGAGCTGACAACAAGTGGGTGTTAGGTCACAGTGTTATGTCACGCTAACAGCGCTGAGCCGACATTGGCGCGACGCTGGCAATACTAGAGAGTGTGATAACAGCGTTGACGGGCCAACACTCCTTAGCGTTGCCAGTCACCACGACACGTTGTCACTCACCAGAGTGTCACCGCGTTGGTGAGGGAGTGATAGGCCTACTAACTACTAACCTTTGTTGTGTCTTAATAAAAAAATCTTTGCTTTTTTTAGCGCGCGCGCGCGCAACAGTAAACATATTATTACGCTGCTCGCGCGCTAAGTTAAGATTTTTGTGAGAACGACCGGATGATTTTTTTTTCTGTGGGGAACCCTGATATAGATATATATATAGCAATGGCTCAATAAATGCTGAATCATATTTACAGAACGTCCTGTTTCATTCCCTTTGATAATTGACACCATACAACACCAGCATTGCCGTTATCCAGAGACACTGGCCCAGTGATTTAAAGTGAAATAAATGTGGGCCAAGTGTAGCATAACACTCAGCCAACGATATAAGTACTACTACTACTATCTGCATTATGCCTCTTCTCATTTAAATATGTTTTACCAGTGTATGTAAATTCATAATGATGGCATCAGACATTTCTTTTTTAAGGCGTTTTTCTCAATATGTGGGTCTAATCTTTGCTAATAACTGATCGAAAGTTTATCATGTGCAACGTCTTAAAACTCTAAACATTAGGAAACGTCAGTGATTGTTCCTAGCTGTTTGCTTCTGGTGGGGAAGGACTTCTAGAAGGTAACTGACTCCTTACTGGTGTTCGCCATTATGTGCCCATAGTATCATATATTTTCTATATGCTATCAAGTACATATACGTGTACCAGTACTATACTAACAATATACATCTCTCATTAAATATACTTGACTAGTATTATCAAATTTTATCATGTACTATTCTAGTATGAATATATTTATTTTTTAAGTAACAAAACATATCTAAAATATTACATAACATTTTAAATTATCAATTGTTCGGTTTTGCGCGTTTTAGATAATTATTTATTATTTATAATTATGTATTTATCATTTAGTATTCCAAGACACAGATAAGAAGGAAGTAATATGACCATGACAAAGTCGACATCAATTCATTTGACGTGATTGTTATGGATATGTCATAAAAACAACTTTAGACCCTGCCTTCCCTTTGCAAGCAGATTAACCATATTACCCAACTTTTTACCATTGGCAACACGTCACCATATGGGCTTAAATGAGCTTCATAATGCACATTCTAACCGAGGAATACTGATCCCTTGTTCAACAATCAGTGGGACATATCTATATTTGCTACCATTGACACCCCTTTTATTAACTGAAATATTGCTAACAATCTAAGTATATCAGCCTGTGGTCCCACACAATCCACAACACATTACTGTGACGTAAGACAGATTTTTTTGCCACCTGGTGGTGAATAATGTCTTTAAAACACGTTCGACCAGTGCTCTAGCTGTGTTAAGTTCTTTTGAAATATCGTTTTTTAGCGATCTAAGGGTGGGTTTAAAACAATACAAATTTCACATGTGTTTCGTCCTGAATGTATTCATTGACGAAATGTGGGAAGAGTGGTAATAAAGCTGCTTATACCTTTACAAATGAGGATTTTGTTGTCACATAGGGTCGTCAAAATGTAACTAGTGAGAGTACCCCATTCGGACCTTCGCCCTCATAAATCCTTCATGCAACAAGATAAGGTTTTTATAACTTGATATTATGGAACTAGATGACAGATATACAAAATGAAGACAACAGACATTAGCATGCTCATAAGCATACACATGCAGAGCAAAGAAAGAGTCACATTGTACGAAATTTGTGATTTTTTTATTGGAAATTATGACTTTCAGCGATCTAAGGGTGGGTTCATGTTTTCTGAAAAATATCATTACTTCATCTATGTTTCATCGGGAATGTATTCAATGACAATATGTGACAAGAGTGGTATTAAAGCTGTTTATAACTATAAAAATAAAGATTCTGTTATTTTACGGGGTCGACAAAATGTAACTAGTACTAATACCCCATCCGGACCTTTGACCTCATAAGTCCTTCATGTAACAAGATAAGTTTTTTTCTAGCTTGATATGGTGGAAACAGATGACAGATATACATAATAAAGACAACAGACATTAGCATGCTCATAAAAATACACATACAGAGCAAACGAAAGAGTTACATTCTACGAAATTTGTGAAGCTTTTTTATTTGAAATATTGACTTTCAGCGCTCTAGGGGTGGATTCATATTTTTTGAAAAATATCACAACTTCACATATGTTTCGTCCGGAATGTATTTAATGACATTATGTGGCAAGAATTGTAATAAAACTGTTTATAGCTCTAAAAATAAGGATTATGTTATTAGACGGGATCGACAAAATGTAACGTGAGAGTACCCCATCCGAACCTTTGACCTCATAAGTCATTAGTGCAACAAGATAAAGTTTTTCTAACTTGATACGATGGAACCAGATGACAGATATACAAAATAAAGACAACAGACATTAGCATGCTCATAATCATACACATGCAGAGCAAACGAAAGAGTTATATTTTACGAATTTTGTGATTTTTTTTAAAATTGACTCTCAGCGCTCTAAGGGTGGGCTCACGTTTTCTGAAAAGTACCATAACTTCACCTATGTTTCGTTCAAAATGTATAAAATGAAAAAATGTGTCAAGAGTGGTATGAAAATTGTTTATAACTTTCAAAATAAAAAAATACTATTACAATAAGTCGACAAAATGTAACTAGTGAAAGTACCCCATCCGGACCTTTGACCTCATAAGTCCTTCATGCAACAACTTATGGGTTGTCAAATGAGACATAGTTGTACCAGATGAGTGATGGACCAACATGAGGTAAGCATACCTTTGCATGCTAATAACCATGCAAATTTACAGGAAACGGAAAAAGTTACATCTGGAGAACAAAACTACCTTTAAATTGGAATATAGACTTTCAGCGCGTAAAGGGTGGGTTTAATTTTTCTGAAATATTTCAAAACTTAAGTAATATTCTGTATATAATGAAAAAGCAAAATAGGACATACAATGATTTGAAGATTGTTTAAAACCTTCGAGTTGTTAGTTTTTAATTAACTGGTGTTTTAAAAAATGCAGTATTTGGGCTCGAGGGTACCCTTGAACATCCCTCATTTCAGGGACTTTGCTGCTACAGTAAAGTTCTACACCCACCCTAATTATGTCCTAGGGATATTTTTCTGTCATAATAACAACTCAGACCTTTGCCACTTTTTGGGTCAAGCGAAGTGACACGTTACAGGACTTGGCTCCCAGAATATTACGTCAATGGGAATAACTTTGGGCCTGGACAAAAAGTGGTCCGAGGCGCGAGGTGGTCCATTTATTGAACCGAGGTTAGACTGTATACTGTTACAGACCCATCACCACCAGTCATCATCACCATGATCACAGCTATACCGTCACTGTATAATAAGATATGCATATGGCACTGCTTTTTGGTCGATAAAGGCTCAGATCGGTACGCGTCGCCAGATACAGGCCGAGCCGAAGGCGAGTGCCTGTATCGGCGACAAGTAACGATCTGAGCCTTTATCGACCAAAAAGCAGTGTCATATGCATTTTATCGTACGACCATCCACATGTTTAACTGATAATTAAAATATTTAGACTACAATGCGTCAGTATAACGTAAATAATTCGCAATCGGAGCACAAGTTTTGGTCGATACAGGAAGTTATCAGCACAAGTCTCGTGGTCGATAACATCATATCTGAATAAACTGTGCCTAATACTGAGGTGGAATCAAAGGTTATACAAATCAGCTTAACTCGGAAACTAGTAAAATCCACAGAAAGGGCTACATACGTATTTAAATCCATATCAAAACCTGCTAGTTATGTTGAGTAAAAACATTATTAATAAAACAATACAAAAACATCTGTATATATTGATTACTACACACAGTAGATATAATCTATTATGCCAATAATGTAATGTATCTGTCAGCACGCTCTTGTAAAGTACATACTAATAGCTTAATGCATTCTGGCGTCTACTAAGCTGGCCCAGTAAACTATTTAAACAAAGTGGTAGGCCACATGTGGATCTTTATATAACTAATATCCATAAGTTGTTTATCGATTATTAACTTATAATTTATTATATGTTCTGTTGGCTGCTGGTGTGGACGACACACCCTATGTTAAAACTACTGGTCACGATTTTGCAGAGGGTTACATCACCCAGTAAGTTATTAAATAATCATTCAGCTTCAAAACGCGCATGCCTGGGACGGTCAAGTGTAGGCCAACAGTAGCCTATTGAGTACAGATTGACGGCATTAATATAGCCACTGAACTGATTACAAGATACTACTTAAACGAGACATTGATCCAATGCCGTTTTAATGTTAGGCCAACGTCTGCGACGCTGGCCCAACATTGAACCAGCATTAGTTAAATGTACAATGTTTGAGAGAAAGTCCTCCTGCCCAGTAAACGCAAGACATTTGTATGACATTTATGCAATGTAGGCCCAACGTATTCGACGTTGTTCCAACATTGCATAAAGTCATACAAATGTTTTGTGTTTACTGGGTGACAATACATTCAAGCTTGGGGGTCAAGCAGTTTCCAAATCCCCGCAGTAATACAGTCAGTTTGTTTGCAAGTAGGCGACCAAGTAGGGGCAAAAGACAAGGGCTTTGAATTATTACCTCATAGATGTCGCTCAAGTATATATGAACTTGCTGTGATTTGAGAACTTGCTCTTAATGAGGCTTTGGGTATGAAACGCATATTTAGTATTATTATGGAATAGGGCCTTGGCTTACCCACGGGCACTATTGCCTTCTGGGGGACCCTTGTCCCGCGAATTTTGACAGTTGACTACACCTTTAATATTAGTATCACCTTGTTAAATTTAGTTAAATGTGGCTGGATAAACCGGGCAGTGGAGGGTTAAAATGTGAATGTATATGAGCTTATTCCATCCTCTGTGTATATGTGTGTATGTTTCCACCAACAACGCTAGTGGTGCAGGGGCTCCAGGTTTGGTGGGGTGCTGGTTCAATGTTGAGCAACCTAGCCGACACTTTTCGTGCCCCCCCCCCCCCTAGATTGATCTCTGTAAACGTAAAAGCCTGTGATTTGGTTTGTGCCCTCTGATGGCCATTTAGATGATGATCCCATGACGCTGTTTCGAAAGTAAGTTTCGAAGACTGGCATGCCTTTGATAGTCTAGTAGCCTAGCTATGATCGTGGTGTAGCTTCTGGAATGAATAAATTCCTGGGAGAGCCTTGTGTCACTTACTGCTCTAAACAATGTTTAATATCATCCAGTCATCTGCCGACACTGAAGTCTGGTATTAGTTCTGGAATATATGGTAGGTCAAAGATTTCCCCCTCCATTCGCCCATCTTCAACCTAAATTCAACAAAAGTGTGATCATTGCCAACAGGACAATACTCATTCCACTCAGTTTCAGTCTGATCCTGCACGGACTCGATCAATTAATGTGACTGAAAATGTATATAATTAAATAAAATAGTGCCATAAAGTGGTGATAACTGATTGTACTTTGGTTGGTGTACATTTATTTGTGATGTTGTGATGTTTATAGTTTTGCCAACACTACCTTACTAACCACCAGGATTAGTCAAATTGATAGGAACAAAAATCTAAGAAACAATTACTTCAACAATTCCCTACTCTCAGTCTGTGATTGTAAATTTCCTAGTATTTAACAGTACCTAATCGCAATATCATAAATTGAGGCTCGACGGGTCCTGGTTTGTGAGGGAGGTCATATTTTCTGCTCAATATATTTAAAGTCACTAGACCACTGTACATGATGTATATAATGTGTGACTAGTGTTTAAACAAAACAAAATAAACAACGAAAAATAATTGTTGATTATTTTATAAAGCATGATTGATGTCATTACATTTTATTAGCACCTATGCATATTCTCTATCATAATATAAACATATCTACTCCATCGCTTCTCTAGGATAGCTTGCTGGTCAGCCTTTTAATGTGTTGTCCAGCTTTCGAACCTTATGGTTTATCGTGTGAGGATCAAACATTTGGGGATTGAAATCTGGTATCTGACGTTTCATGGCAGCACGGGGTCGTTCCTGTGGGACGGGTGGTCCGCAAAACATTATCCTCAGCCTGGGAAGCACTTCTTTAAAATGTGCGATATATATAGACGATTTACAGCTCAATCCTCCAGCTATCGGGGGCAACTCGTAAAACTTCAGAAAAGCACACTCTTCTTCGTCGCTGAGTCTGTGAATTGGAACTTTGAGCGAATGTTCGATTGCATACTCGAATTCCTGTAGGACAGCACCAGGAAAGAATACCTTACATAGAGCTTCAATGAGAGTATATTTGAGACCCTTTCTACTGATGCAGGATATGGTTTTCCCACACAATTCAACTGGTTTTATTTTAACAGCATCTGGCTTGGCGTGTATGTCGTGTGTAGGAACACCTACTGGGGATATCTGAAAATACAAACAGATATTATATCATTGGGATTTACGGTATGTTTTTATTTTTTTAAAAACATGAATTATACAATTCGGATATAGGAAATATTTCTAGTGTAATTTTAGCTACGTAAATTTGAACATTTATACCAACTAATTTATACAGCCATTTCGATATAGCTTGGCTTACAAGTAAACAGTTTAACTAATTTTGGCTTAATGTTGGTCTACCAGCTGTGACGCTGGCCCAACATTAAACCGTCACCGCTAAACAAGTTGTGTTTGCTAGAAAGATGTGCATAATAATATATCTACATAACATGTATACACCTACTTAATACAAAACATTGTAGATATAATATATATATATATATATATATATATATATATATATATATATATATATATATATATAGCTGTATGTTGCTATATTTAAAATATATTGTTTAATAAATTAAAGAGTAAAATTGACTGATCTAACTGATGGAGATTAACCAGTGTTGCATTAATACTGACTCAGCATTGTAACTCAACGGGTCCAGCAAACACGATACGATAGATTGCATAAATATGTTTATATTTATCACATACATATTGATATAAGTAGTTGATTGGGGTGTTTAATACGGCATCAACCGATGATGACTCCATGCTGGTACATTGTCTACGACCCAAACCCAACATCAAGCCAGCATAGGCTCTGTGTCGTGTAAACAGATGTTCTACCCACCTGATTGATGCGTTGACTGTGTGTTAGCATTTTATGATATGGTGACAGATGTTGTTGCATGTGTGGTTGAGGCATACGCCATCTGGGGCCATTAATCACTGATGACCCTGCTGTATGTAGTCTGGGGTCCGGCATGGTATGAAGGCTTGTGTGTGTCATATCACATTCAGGTCTATAGATCTGGGGTAAATAACGGTTATGTAACTCCTGTATTTTTTCCAGATGTTTCTGTGAAGGTTGGGCGTGTGTGGTCAGGCTTTGTGGTGTCTGTAAAGGTATGGCCTGTGTGGTCAGTGTTTCCGTATAAGAGAAGTGACCAGTGGGGTTGGCAGCAGAAACTAGCATTGCCTCGGCATGAGCAGTGTTGAAATGACGAACTGCTGGCTGCAATGGTGATTTCTGTGCCATAAGGCTGTCAATTGAAGAATGTTGCCTGTTAACTGCTACATTTAGATAATAATTTGTAGGAGGCATGCCAGTGCCACGTATGATCATTTTAGGAGGGATGTGTATAGCAGGAAGGAGAGCAGATCGGGGAATAGCCAGCTCTGCACCCTCTACACCCTGATCTTCTGAATGTTCAGCGTGTGTAAACGGATCTCCTTCAGGTAGTTCTTTAACGGTCACGTTTTTACTCAATTTACAAACAAGGTCTATTGGCAAAGCTTTTGCAGGCTGTTTAAAGTGAAACGTAAGCCCAGCTTCTCTGCAAATATTGGTTAAACACATACATTCTTCTTCAGATAGAGTATATCCCTCCACAGTGGTGTCAGTGAGCAGACCTGCTGCATACTTAACAACAGATAGTGGCACATATTTTATCAGGGCTCTCTCTCTGTGCACGAATGGTATGATAGTATTGTTAACTTGAACCCATCCACCAGTCGCCCATCTGATCCGAGGTTTCTGTTTCACCCTTTCACTTATTTCAGGTTTCTGTTTCACCCTCTTAGGTTTCTGTTTCACCCTCTCACATGTTACAGGTTTTTGTTTCACACTTTCAGGTTTCTGTTTCACCCCTTCGCATTTTTTAGGTTTCTTTTTCACTAGTTCGCCAGGCTTTAACTGGATTGGAATGTTGTCAGAGTGTTTCTGTACAATCGCGAAAAAGTCTTTGAACTCCTGAACCTTCACAACGATGTCGTTCGTTGTGAACAGGTGGTGTCCAAACCCATCCTGACAATGTTCTCTGTTAATCTCATTAAGTAATGTGGCTTCCGCTGTAGTTATGAATTTACTCGCTAGAGGGGGTCTGCTGGAGATCTCCTCTGGGTATTGTTTAGAATATTTAGAGAGAAGCTTATTCTCCACCATTCTCACAGACAGGTAATGATCCTCTCCTCTCAGTATGTATGGTATCCTGATGTTCCCAATCGTATCCCAACCAAACACTCCCTTTTTACTGGTGTTGTCCAGACTTTCATCCGGGTCCTCTGTCACAGAGGGGATTACTTCTTCTTTGTCATCCGACATCTTGTTATCTTGTAAATAACCACAATCATAACCTGGAAGTATATAAAACAAACTTTATACACAAACACGTAAGTTCACAACAACATATCACAGACCGAGCTTTACTCCGTACCATAATGTTTGTAACAAACGTTTGCAATGACTATAATTAAAAAAACCTCCTTGCTGAAATTTCCCGAACCACCGCTTATTAGCTGAGAAGTTAGTTAAGAAGCTAAGAAAAATGGATTGGAGCAATCAACCTAATTCAACTCGGACCACCCCTTCCCGAAGTTCTAAGAGTCGAAATATTGCTTGTGAATATTGTTGAATAGAACAGATTTTGCAATATTTATGAGCCATTGTGGTACCTACTAATAACGGAATGACGTTAACAGATTTTCACCAAAGAAATCTACTGACACAGTAGCGAATTAATGGTGCATTGTTTGAAATCAGTCAATACAGCGTTGCAACTGTAGCCGTTATTTAACATGCTTAACAGTACCTCTCTCAAAGCATAGGCCCCACCTTATTGTAGTAGTAGTAGTAGTAGTAGTAAATTAATGATTAATGTCACTTTTCAGCCTAAACGGCACTTCAGTGATTTTGTAATAGGTGAACAACAGCTAGTGCAATCGCTCGATAAAATGAATGATCATGTACAGATGATAGTACAGATAATGCTGTCAGGGTGGGTTGACCCTTTCAGGCCTGAATTTACCATTGTTATCTTCATCCACTACAAGCCGCGAATTGCTGTCGCAATTCTCGACTTGTAGTGGATGAAGATGAGTTGATGTGGGAGTAAAATTAAGTAAATTGTCATGTATTGGTAAACCAATTTCAGGGGAATTTTCATTGTCAAACCCTTGGTTGTAGAAAAATTAAGTCTGTTTTCAGGGATTTAAAATGATGCTTTAATGCATCGTGGGGGCTTAAAGGGTTAATGAGAGTATTTTATTTAACTTGCCCGAAACATGGTTCTGGGCATGGCCAGGAGATTTACCCCCCAGACATGCCTAGACAGTCGGAGACTACAGTTCCGTTGGACAATTTAAGGTTAAAACACTGTGGGTTTTTGTACAGCTCCTCTATCCTCCGGTCAAATAAACCACAGAGTAACAATTTAGCTGAGGGTAACTCCATTCACCGTGAGACACCTAACGTCAAACACTCCATTGGCTGTAGCTTAAGGCCTTGCCACGCCACATCAGTGCCTGTACCGATGGGGAGCTGCACTAGCACTGCTGTTAAGCCAGTGAGCAAGTCTATGTCACTTTACTTGTCATCTGCCTGAAGATAAGAGCCAGGATGCGTATTCTCGTACAAGTTATGATATATCTCAGGCTTCTGATTGGTCGAGATGGCCATCTCGACCAATCAGAACCCTACGATATATCGTAACTTGTACGAGAATATGGGCACAGACACATGGAGGCTGCAGCTATCGACTAGTGCTTCCACGTGATGCCGTACATCATGCAACAGACAAAACAGATCCCCAATGATAAGAACTACTACTACTACTAGCAACCATCCAAATAACCAGTACAGTACCCCGTGTAATAATAGTATACGTTTTTGTATATGATACTACAATACTAGTATTGAGATGCATGTATGGACATTATATGGAACAGTTCTTGAAGTAAATTATTTATTTCATGCAGAGTCCGCCCGAAGTTATTTATTTCAAAAATACTCCTGCCCCCCCCCCCCCCCTGGGAATCTAATGGTGGCCCCCTTATGGTGTGACACCGATATATTACATTGAAAACTAACATTGTTATATAAGATATATATCATACAAAAAAACGTTAAATACCTATAGTTAGGCCTACCTGTCACTAAGTAACACCTGTTAAAACGCCTGTAGTGATAAGCCGCCCATGTGCCAATGTCCACCTTCTAGAAGTTTCTTCACTCTCTGGTTTATCACTGTTATCAGTGAGGAGTGATAACACACATTGATTGTGTTGTGTTCTGTGGCTGATAGCGTCAACTTTATGACTCTTTCAGGTTGAGCCATGCTGTGTACACACCATGTGGTTATGTACGAGTGTAGGAGTGATGGATGGGAGCCAACTAAGCAAATGATGGTGATACAATGCTAGGTTACTGTTTATACAATAATGGTTTGCTGTAGACGGAATGTTGTTTTACTGTTGAGCCATCGTCTGCAACGCTGGCCCAACAGTAAGACAACACCGGTGTTGCGTATTTGCTTCCAAAGCCGCAGAAAAATATGCTGATAATTACAGGGGTGAATGAACAGAGGGCGGAAACCTGGCTACACAGTAGTGCAGCAGTGGCGGATCCAGCATAGGGCGTACCCGGCGTACGCCCCCCTTCTTGGTGAAAATATTGCATTTTCATGCGTTTTTTTGGAATAAAGTGAAGCTAACACCCCTTTTTTAGCCAAAATGTGTTTTACGCCCCCTCCTCTTGCACATTCTGGATCCGCCACTGGTGCAGCACATCACCTGGGCATAAACCAGTCACTGCGTGCACGCATTAATGACTGTGGAAAAAAGGTCTCTCACCACAGCGACGCCTGTGTGTACACAGAGTGTGTGCACTCGACCGCCCAGTGAGCAGTTAACATCTGACAGATTGTTTTTTGGTTTGGCACTTGGTACACCTCTCATTTCCACATCCTGTGTAGATTCGTCATCAATAGACTTCCCAGCATACACAACAATACGTTAAATCACTGTTGAGTTAACGTTGGTTCAACGTCGAAGGCTGTGGATCAACGTTGAACCAATACCGATTCAACGTCTTGTGTCTGCTGGGGATTGACAAGGTTGTGTCAATGTTCACTTCTTGTATGTTATGTGTCCCCGTTCTAACTTTGCATCTCAAAGACATATATATGGTGATTGATATCCGACTCTCTGGGAGCGTCTGTACGGTATGAAAAACAAACAGCAGTAACTGGGCTACTTGTAAAGTAACCGGTTACTGCTCTCTGTCACTGGGCGGCAGTAGACATTATATGCAGAGAGGTAATGTTTAACTAGAAGGAACTACAGCTAAAGTGATAGTGAGTTTGGACGGGGACATTGTTTCTGAAGTAGCTGAAACCAACATGATAAAACACAGAGACAGAGAAAGGGATAGAGAAAGTGATAGAGAGAGAGAAAGTGATAGAGAAAGAGCCTGTGATAGAGAAATAAACTGTGATCGAGATGAAGAATGTGATAGACAAATAGAATGTGAAAGAGAAAGGACAAAGACAGAGACAAGGATAGGGACAGAGACAGAGAGACAGAGACAGATACATGGGCAGAGGCAAAGACAGTGACAGGGACAGAGCAGAGACATTGACAGTGACAGAGACAGAGAGACAGGGACAGACAGAGAAAGATAGAGTCTCTCTGCAGTAGCTAAAACCAGCATGATTTTCAAGAAAGACAAGAACAAGAAAGGTAAAACACAGAGACAGAGAAACAGATAGTGAAAGTGATAGAGAGAGAGAAAGTGATAGAGAAGGAGACTGTGATGGAGAAAGAAATTGTGATCAAGAAGGAGAATGTGATAGAGAAGGGACAGAGACAGAGACAAGGGTAGGGGCAGAGACAGAGAGACATAGACATATACAGATACAGGGACAGAGACAGTGACAAAGACAGAGAGACAGAGACAGATACAGAGGCAGAGACAGTGACAGGGACAGAGACAGAGACAGTGACAAAGACAGAGAGACAGAGACAGGATGAGAGAGACAGGAACAGTGACAGGGACAGAGACAGAGAGAGGGCAGAGCCAGATACAGAGACATAGACAGAGGCAGCGAAAGATATAGATACAGAGGCAGAGACAGATACAGTGACAGGGAGACAGAGACAGGGACGGATATAGTGACAGTGACAGAGACAGAGAGACAGGGACAGACCGAGAAAGACAGAGACAGAGAGACATAGACAGAGGCAGGGACAGAGGCATAGAGAGAGACAGAGACAGGGACAGAGAGACAGGGACAGAGACAGGCAGAGAGGCAGAGATAGAGAAAGAGGCGGGGACAGGGACATAGACAGAGACAACGAGACAGAGGCAGGGGCAGAGAAACAGAAACAGAGGCCGAGACAGGGACAGAGGCAGAGACAGATACAGAGAGACAGAGACAGGTGAGGAGAGACAAAGGCAGAGACAGGGACAGTCTAAGACAGAGGCAGAGTCAGATACAGGGACAGAGGCAGAGACAGGGACAAAGACAGAGAGACAGAGACAGGGGAGGAGAGACAAATGCAGAGACAGGGACAGGGACAGAGGCAGAGACGGGGATAGAGACAGAAAGACTGATGCAGAGACAGGGCCAGAGACAGGGACAGATACAGAGAGACAGGGGCAGGGTCAGATACAGAGAGACATAGAGACAGAAAGAGGGGTAGAGACAGGGGCAGAGACATACAGGGACAGGGACAGAGAGACAGTGACAGAGACAGAGAAAGTCTCTTTCTCTATCACTTTCTCTCTCTTTCTCTCTCTATCACTTTCTCTATCTCTTTCCCTGTCTCTGTGTTTTACCTTTCTTGTTCTTATCTTTTTTAAAAATCATGTTGGTTTTAGCCACTTCAGAAACAATGTCCCTGTCCAAAAATCACTAGCACTTTAGTGGTGGTTCCTTCCAGTTATCATTATTATTAATATTTTTTTAGCTAAAATAAATAATTAAAATACTGATAGACATAGAGCGGCTGATTCATGGCTCGCATCGAGCCGCCACAGCTGAAAGTCAATTGGATCCTGAGTCAGATACAGGGACAGAGGCAGAGACAGGGATAGAGACAGAAAGACTGATGCAGAGACAGGGCCAGAGACAGGGACAGATACAGAGAGACAGGGACAGGGACAGATACAGAGGGACATAGAGACAGAGAGAGGGGTAGAGACAGGGGCAGAGACATACAGGGACAGGGACAGAGAGACAGTGACAGAGACAGAGAGAGTCTCTTTCTTTATCACTTTCTCTCTCTTTCTCTCTCTATCACTTTCTCTATCTCTTTCCCTGTCTCTGTGTTTTGCCTTTCTTGTTCTTATCTTTCTTAAAAATCATGTTGGTTTTAGCCACTTCAGAAACAATGTCCCTGTCCAAACTCACTAGCACTTTAGTGGTAGTTTCTTCTAGTTATCATTATTATTATTATTTTATTATTATTATTAAAATAAATAATTAAAATACTGATAGACATGGAGCGGCTGAGTCATGGCTCGCATCGCGCCGCCACAGCTGAAACTCAATTGGATTCTGATGGTAGGCTGTGGCATATATCGATAGGCCTCGAAATATTGAGATGATAATTTAACAATTATTTTTATAATTCTGATCTAACTTGCAGTGATAAATGTTTTTCACAGGAAACATTATCGCCGATGTCAATACTTTTTCAACAACCAAAGGCCAGTGTGTTATGTTACATCGGTATTAACCCTTTCAGCGCGGGGCCCGACTTTAGACGTCAATTCAGATTCTGTCGCTCCTAACTGAGACAATATATTAATTCATGTGCCTAATTGTCAGATCAGGCTGATCCACTCTGCTTCGCGACTAACGGGCTGGAGCATAGCCATAGGGCAAGAGTCCCAAGCTTAGACTATATTGCATTAACCCATTATGTCATCCAATATATGTTATTTAAGCATTTAATCCTTTTCTTGTACTTTATATCGTCTAATCGAATTACAGTTAACACAAAAAATCGTGTTAAAAAAATTAGCCCCGCCAGGATTCGAACCCACTATCCCTACTGTAGCCTCCCACCTCATGAACTATAGTATATTAATTCATATGCCTTGCCATATCGAATTATATCTGTTTATTTTCTGTATTTGATATTGTCTAGTCTAATTATCGTATAACAAACAACAAAAATGTCTTTAAAAAATATAGGCATTGTCGGGATTTGAACCTATGAGTCGTATGGTAGAATTAGTTTACTAAAGAGCGTGTAGAGTAGGACAAAAATGACTCATCACAGACACGGGGACATGACATGACATGTCTTCAGATATGGGGTCTCACCACCCTAAATAAACCAGAGGTGTCTACTAGCAAAGGACTCATAACATAAAATATTTTTAATGATACTGAAATAAGTTTTCGGTTGAAAATAGATGACTTACGTCCAAACTAATTATCTCGGAAACTATTGGACGTATGAGAAATCTGAGCACACTTTCCCAGCTACTTTTTCGCGAGCTTTCCAAAAATCATACTCCCATTTTTCTATCTTGAACGTACGAGATATTATTACGAAATCGTCTTTTTTTAAACTTTAAAAGGCAATAACTCTGTAAATATCAAAGCTAGAGTTACAAACGTCATACCTACGTGACCAGCATGATCCAGCGATCAATGTGTACGAATTTGATCAGTTCAAAACTGTCGTCTAGAGGATAAAAAGACTGTATCCTCATACACACAGTTTATGAGATACGACCATTTGAAGAAAAAACTATGCCATCATAAAGAGGGCCCACCGGTGTTTTCTAGTACAGTAGGTCAACTTGGTCGAGGACCGACATTTCGCTCCTTTTTTGTCTCAGACGCACCGTTTTCGAGATATGACAGTTTAAAGTTTTTGTAATGTATTGTCAGTGGGGTTTTTGTGACCTTTAACTCCGTCGTACAGACACGCTATTTGTCGAATCGTTTAGAAAAGCTATAACACACTACCTGACTGCCCAAAGACCATCGTGTTCAAATTTCAAGTCAATTACGTCAAAGCTGAGTGAGAAATAGATGCGCAAAAAACACCAGTAGAATAATAAAAATAAAGTATCCACTTGAAAAACAATAGTTTGGACGAAGGTACGTCCAAACTAATTACGAAGCCCCAGAAGCGACAATTTCATTATTTCATTATTATTATATATTTTGTTTAACTCAATATATTGAGTTTACAACTCGATATATTGAGTTCATAACTCGATATATTGACTTTAAAACTCGATATATTGAGTTTACAACTCGATATATTGAGTTCACAACTCAATATATCGAGTCACATAAAATACGCAGCTCAAACCTAAACAAAAGTATATGTACGGTATGTTTACTTGGTGATTTTAATGTGTTATAGATTGGGTGAGTGTCGTTCATCTACCTTGTAAACATAGTAAATTGAGAAGGAGTAGGCCTACTTGTTTTGACACATTGGTTACATATGGATTGGTTCAAATTAATATACCTACCACATTTTCTATACAACGTAGGCCCCCTGCTTGATTATCACGAACACGCTTTATGCCATTCTCTTCAATAATATAGATAGTATATGTCTACACATTATGTTCTTATTTTCTCGATTAATGAAAACTTTAAATGGCAAGAGAAACAACTCGATTGATGTAACACTAATGGTTTGATTGATGATGTCATTCATTCTGATATGTTGTCAGTTCAGTTGTCAAACATTGTCAGAGAAGTTTCATCTTGTTAATGATGCTTTTAAAGGGCCTGGGTCGTGGCGAATATGCATGTCTCACAAAGTGGAGCAGTATTCATGTCTAGTTGTCTTGAAAGCTGGCAGGAAGTATTCTTCCATGTTGCCAGACGCCACAACTGTTTCTGAATTGCCAAAGAAACATTGTAGGCCTACGGCATATATATGGTCATTACATGGACCTCATAGTAAACCGTTTTTATGCCCCACACACTGGGCCGGTATTATCATAGAAGGTACAATATATCGTAGGCATCGGATTGGTTGAAATAGCCATCTCGACCAATCCGATGCCTAAGATATATTGTAGCCTGACTATCTGTGCTGGCCCCTTATGATAACCAATATATTTTATTGTTGTGTCTAGCGGCCCGTTCCTACACGTGTTGTATAAAACATTTCTGGTTCAGCCTGGGTAGTCAGATAGTGAGTCAGTTTAAGTTAAATCCTCCCCGCAAGGCTAAGCCCATTTGGTGACAGAAAAATTTTCACTATCTTTACAATAAACCTTTTTCACTTTGTTTCAGAAAGTTATTTTAGCAGTTATTTTAACAAGGCAGGATAAAGTGGACGACTGTTGTGCCGATAACTGTCACAATCCCACTAAATGTCACAGCCCCCGCAAATGTCACAACAGCCCTCGACAACTGTCACAGCCAACGACAAATATCACAACATTGCCTCAACAAATGTCACAGCCGATGACAAATGTCACAACTTTGCCTCGACAAATGTCTCAGCCAACGACAAATGTCTCAACTTTGCCTAGACAAATGTCACAGCCAGCGACAAATGTCACAACATTACCATCACGCAGAACTACAAAAGGGCGGGGCCATATATAGCCACCATCTTTGATTGATGTCGAGCAAAGGAAAATTCATAACTTGTGAATGAGATATAGAGACAAATAAACCCATTTTCTGCATCATTTTGACACCAAGAATCTGATGGAGAGATCAGTGTGATGATTAGCGCACAGACATAAAACTAACATTACATTGTTAGAAAATATTACTCGTTTATAAAATAGTACGTGTAACTAAATTAACTTCGATAACGAAATCCACCTATTTTCATAATAGCTTTAATGAAGAAGTAGATCATGATATCTATGCAGTAATATACACTGCATGAATAGACGCGTATATTACTCATTCTTTTTATTAGACTTGCCACTTTCAAATTCAACGAAGTCGAAATGTTTGCTAAAGACTGTAACTGTTTGAATATTTATTGATAATTATTAGCCAGCAATCATGATATGCGAAGAAATTTAATCTGATAGCTAAACCAGCCTTATGCAACGCTCTGCCGCTGTCCATTCATAATGCCCAGACAATTTTAATATTCTGGAAATTACTTGAATTTCCCAACCCAGCTCTTCAGTGGACCGGCTCCATGTTGACGAATCGTCTTTGGCCTTGACTATGTCATATGATCATGCTTAGGATCTGTGCGCCTCTCAGCCCGGTGAGAATTTAGGTCCATTTAAGTTTTATTGATTGATTGATTGATTGATTGATTGATTGATTGATTGATTGATTGATTGATTGATTGATTGATTGATTGATTGATTGATTGATTAATTGATTGATTGATTGATTGATTGATTGATTGATTGATTGATTGATTGATTGATTGATTGATTGATTGATTGATTGATTGATTGATTGACTGACTGACTGACTGACTGACTGACTGACTGACTGACTGACTGACTGACTGACTGACTGACTGACTGATTGATTGATTGATTGATTGATTGATTGATTGATTGATTGATTGATTGATTGATTGATTGATTGATTGATTGATTGATTGATTGATTGATTGATTGATTGATTGATATCTCAACAATAATTGTTATTTCTCTGATGGTGGGTGTACCACTCGTAAACTTAAATGATTCATAATTCCTTATGGTACTTCCCTTGTGTCTTATGGACTGCTTCAAACGTAGCTTTCTAAATATTTAGTTCTCATATGAAACTCGTTACTACTGAATACACTTTTTATTTCGAATTAGTCATATTTTGTATCCAATTTAAGGCAAGTAATGTTTGTAAATTAGTAGCAGTTTTGTACTGTAACATCCAAGTGGACTTTATCCCCTATTTTCTTATATAACAGGGGATTTTCTAATAATAAAAGATCATTTTCTAATATTAAGAATACATTTTCAGTTATTTAGATATTCTAATAATGATAATCGATTTTCTGATATACGATAATGCTTTTCTATTATTAATAATAAATTTTAAAATATTAAGAAAGATGTATTTTCTAGTACCAGAAAATATCAGCAAATCTCACTAAGAATCTTAAAATTTAGATTATCTTCACTTTCTCTTGCTTTCATTAGAGAAGTTACGATTTCTAATTAAAACAAGAGAACATTATTATAATCTTAGTTTTTAAGATTCTTAGTTGGATGGACATGGCCTGAACATCAAACATTCAATCATCAGTCAATTATGTCACTTCTATAGCGTATATCTTCTTAGAACCGAGAAAAGAGGCGCGTCAATCGAAAACGGTCTTCAAAGAAGTGTCCAGATCAAAGCGTTGTCGTCAACAGGGTGCCGGGGCAGAAAAAGAAGGCAGGGTGGAAATGGGTGTTTAACTGCCCTGGAGCCGTTCTTTGTTTTTATTCGGGGAGCTGTTTGTGGTGAAAAATTGGCATCACGATCTGGATGCGGAATTTAACTAGATGCTTATAAAATTAATTTATTATAAAAATGGATCAACTAAAGGGTGGGGTTTGGGTGACTATATATCCGCTAATATTCGGATCCAATTAGAAGGAATATGTTTAATTTTGAATTAATTTTATCTTGGCTTGAGTCATCCAGTATATTAGTCTAGTGCGATTAGTCAGAAATATGCCTAAAATTAAAAGTTCTTGCCAAAATTGATTTTATTGTTTTTTTTGACTTTATTAGGGGTCAAATGAGCCAGAAATATTGGGGTTCAATTTTTCCCGCCCCTCAACCTCGTTTTATGACACATTCAAAATGGCCGCCATCATAATCACATATTTGGCTATAACTTGGGCCCTAGCATATCTAGAGTCATGATTTTGATGTCTATACCCATGTTTTTGGGTACGAGGAATCCATTAGTCCCCATAAAAATGTGGATGTCTCTTAGATATTTTGAAATTAACGATAAAACACATTTTTGATACGTTTCCGGTCATTTTTTTCGCGAATTCGAAAAAAATTAAAATTCAAACATTGAGCGTTGTTTAATGTGTATTATGATAAACAGTACATTGTTGATGGTTTCTGAATGATGGGTGTTTCGTTAATGGGTCCCAAATAGTTGACCAAAGTGACGTAAAGCGATTGTAAAAACTGAACAATTTCAATTACGATGTTTGATGCATTTATTTCATTTAAACATTTTACAAACGTCACAGAGGATAATTGATATTGAAGGTAATGTGTCTTTTACAAAACATATTTGATAACTTTGAGAAGTGGGTGGGATGGGTCAATGTTATTTGAAATAAAATAAAATTAGCACACATTGTGCGCAAATTGTGCGTTTCAGCAATGTTTCATATTATATAAACAAATGACCAGAATTAATCTTGGTGGGTAATTATGGAGCATCCCACCCATCAAATTATTAGATTTTTAGATCTTGTTTTTCTTAAATCCATAAATGATGCACAATTACAAATAAAAGGGGAACTTTTAATTCACCACAGCCTATAAGAGATATCAAAGTATAGATTCCAGCCATAATTGGACGGGCAGGGCCATTACCTTAGAGGATCACAGCAAACATTCAATGGCTTGGTTCATTTTCTTATGCGAAAGAAACAAGCAACTCACAACCACAATGATGTTTCGTTAGGTATCAGTAAATCAGTTCCAATCTAAATACAGAAAAAGGGTAACGTGATATTTTTTCAACTGGACAACATAATCAAAGATAGTCTGTTTACATGAGACGCCTTGTAGCCTACCACAGATCATTAAATTAAGAAATATTACAAATGATGTTTCATAATAAGAGAACAGAAAACATAATACATTTTGGACCAACCCAGTCATGTTAACAGATACACTTGAATGTGTTTGCGTATTGTATGCTCAGTAGTAGATAATTATGTTGTTATCCGGTAAAAATGTGATAATGCCCGCGAGACACAACATCAAGTGGTTGAAAATTTAGATAACCTGCAAGAAGTCATTCTAGAAAGGCAGAAGTCAAGATTGCTGAAAAAACTGATGAACACTTTTATATGTATGTACATTGTCATCCAAACCAAGTTGTTTAGAACTGGTTCCTGTTGAGTTGAGTTTTCTGCAGATTAATGCAAGTGACACAATTATCAAACCATGAGAGGAGCTCGTGAAGTCAGAATTTTGTAAGATGTCCCAATAATAGGCCTAGATTTAGGACCGCTTTATAGGCAGTCCACGGATCACGTGTGAGTGATTACACAAGGGATGCTTCATGACAAAAGCCTATCATTTGGTGGAGTCAGCACTGGGTACTATGGTTAATGATGTCTCTCTCTGGGTTACATCTACTCATGGGATCATACTCTAGAACGCCTTATCGTGACCAGAGGTCGTGTGTCTAAAACTCTAATAAGTTGAGCTTGTACTAATTTCTCCAGGACAGGTGAATTCACTTTCTTTCTGCACAGGATACACTAACAGGAGCGTCATTCTTCAACAGGTGTGATTTGAACCAAATAATATATTCTGGTCAAATACTGACAAATTCTGAATCTAATACTCATGCATTAACTGAGTAATTGGTGATTTGAGGCATAATTAGATCAAGTATGTACTGCAACAGAGTAGTACAAAAGTACTATTTTTTTGTAATGCCACAATGCTACACACAACTGCTATTTGAACCAATGCTATGTCCATTCACCGTCGGTGGAAGCTTTTACTTTGTTGAAAATCAGTCTTAATATTGTTCAGTAACTTTGTCGAAAATAGGTTTTTTGATAGTTTTGTACATGGACTTATCGCAGATGATCAAATATCTTTACCACTTTTTGCTAGATAACATATCTATCTATTGAGCACACATATGAAAAGGCATTCAAGTGTACCTCTTGAAAGTTGGTTGGTTTTTGTGATGATGAAACATCTTGTGTAATATCTCTTAACTGGTCTGTGAAAGTAACATTAGCTTCACACGTAAACAGATTATATCCACATATATTGTTATTTTAAATAGCACATTGAGAGTCACATTGAGAGGGAATATACAAGGATATTTCTCTGAAAGACCCCTGCGAGATCAGCACGGCTCAAACCCGGGATGCGTGCATGAATGACGTGGCAGTCCGATATTCTATCGATGCTCTAAATTTGTTCATCGAAAGCCTTGGAAGCATGGACGAATTTTGTATGTCAAGTGTACTAATCCTCTGGCTTAATCAGCTAATGATAATTCCAGCTTCACGGTGGCAACTATTCTTGTCTAAAAATCTAGAATGGGAGATGTTCACCTACATGAGCTACACCTTATGTGAGCCAACCACATGTCGATGGGAGACAAGACCTGCTTTATCAGATGGCCAAGCCTCCCACCATTATAACAAAATGTGTGGGAAGTTAAATATAGCATGTTCATTCCTGTCAGATGTCTTAGTTCACCTGCACCAAGGGTTGTTATTGGGCTCAACAAATATTAATGCAAATAAGACTGCCATAGTACCAGATATAGTTGAAATGCTCAGCGTTGCAGAGGATTCCTGTACAAATGCAACAGTGGGGTATATAACAAGCAAACCAGGTAGTGTGGCTTGTGTTATTGTGAACGACAGTCGGCCATTTTGAAATTTAAAAATTGTCAATATGTTAATATATAAATCAAACTCACTAAATTTGAACATAAATCTCATTGTCTTTTCGATGAAGCAAGCCTTTGAATGCTTGTTGTAATCTGCTTAAATGCCAGCTGTGGTAATGCCCCCGTCCTCATCCAATCTATTCCGCAATAACAGAGTTTGTAGGTATACGCGATACAGAGACTGTAATCATTGCGCGGCCGGGCATCCTTGTTAGGTTACAGATTTATATATTAATTGGTAATACTCGCTTTGCATCTCATTAGAATATTGCCTTGACGCGGAGATTTAACTGTCAGTATTTAAATTAATTGTTTCATGAAATTGTTGATCTCAGAGTAGCCCCTGCATCATGGAGAATATGTCAAATTATTGTATTTTATTTTTTCTTGTGCATCGCTTAAGAATTTTAGAACAAATCTGAAAATCCAATAATTTTGCTGATGGGATGGATCACGATCGCAATGATCATGATGATTGATTCTGGTCATTTGTTTGACAGCACATGAAACATTGCTGAAACGCACAATTCGCTCACAATTTTGTATTCATTTTGTATTATTTTTTAAATTTCGATCGGACCTTCATCCCTCCTATCTACTTCTCAAAAGAGTGTGTACTTTTTTGCAAAAGACACATTAGTTTTTTCAATTTTCCTCTGTGACTGTTGCAAAATGTTCATTTGCAAATTAAGGAAATGTACGAAACATCGTTATTGAAGTTGCTCGGTTTCTACGCTATCACTTGTACGCCTTCTTGGTGGAATATTTAGGGTCCATCAACGAAACATCTACCATTCAGAAAACAGCAATGCGCTGTTTATATTATAATACATACTAAATAACGCTTCCAAATTATTATTTGAAAATTTGAGTTTTTTCATATTTGCGACAAAAAATGACCGAGAACGCATGAAAAATGTGTTTTATATTTAATATCTAAATATCTACAAGACATACACGTTTTGTATGGGCACTATTATTGGATTCCACATACCCAAAAACATGGGTATAGACATCAAAATCGTGACTCTAGCTTTGCTAGAGGCCAAGTTATGGCTAAATATGTGATTTCGATGGCGGCCATTTTGAATGTGCCATAAAACGAGGTTGAGGGGCGGGAAAAATTGAACCCAAAGATTTTTGGCTTATTTGACCCCTAATGAAGCCATAAAAACAATAAAATCTATTTTGGCAACATAAATGGCCAAAATGACATACCGCACCAGACTATATATCACATCATAAAGTCTGGCATATTACATATTATATTTGCGTTTATTGGTAATCAAGCCACATATTACATTATAAAGTCTGGAATATTACATATTATATCTGCGTTTATTGGTAATCAAGCCACATATTACATTATAAAGTCTGGAATATTACATATTATATCTGCGTTTATTGGTAATCAAGCTACATATACACCTTTCCCAATAGCAACACGCCACACGCTACAGTGACTAAAAGCTGAACTATTTAGTTGGGAGTCCTGTCACACTTCTATTACAACACGCCACACAGTGATTAAAACTGAACTATTTAGTTGGGAGTCCTGCTTATGCGCAAAATCGTGCAAACAGTGTATTACATTATAAAGTCTGGAATGTAAACCACGTCTTACATTATAAAATCTGGAATATCACATATCATATCAGGGTTTATTGGTAGGCCTAAGCAAGCCACATATTACATTATAAAGTCTGGAATATTACACATTATATCAGAGTAATTGTGCAATCAACACATTACACTACGATTTATTGAGTATATCATGTCATGACATTTATGTATATGAAATGCACACACTATCTTAGGATGTGTGAAAAATCACACAGGATTGGAAATTGTCAACAGTCAGATCTGTGACGGCACAAGATGAAATCTAGTGATGTTAGAGCTCTGACTATTATGATATTATCAGATAAGATATTAGATATTATATAGCATTTGACAGTACAATTTCTGAAATATTACAATCATCAGCGTAAATGTGTTATAAAACAACATATTTCAGAACATACATCATATCAGCATATATGTGTTGTAAAATCCCATACTAGTACACAGTCTTGACTATTACATATGAAATCAGCTTTAGTTAGCTCACATATTACATTATAGTCAAGCAGAATGCTGATGTAACCTGGAAATTCATGCAGAAGTATATATTTTGATTGATTTGTGTTCAGCAGAAATTTGATGCCTTTTTTAAACTAACCAGATTCATAAAATGGCCTTGACCTTTGACCTCCAGTTAATTTTTGTAATGTCATAAATGTACTAATGGCTTTTAGTTTCATGGAAATCGACTCCATTATCATCAGATTTGAACAAATATGCGCAGAAATAAGCCATTTTAGATTTGAGCTCAGCGATTGGCGGCAATCATATTGCATTATAATGTCTGCAATATTATTTGTCATATATTCGTGTAGCTGTAAGCTGTTTAGAGCGCTGAACATTCGAAAAAAAGTCTATTATTGTATGAGGTCACCTAACGCTTGCCGAAACAAATTTTTAACGAGTTTTTAACGACCTTCTATAATAGGTCAGGGTTTTCTGCAGAGGGGTCTGGCTCTTCAAACATTTCAAACCGTGTTCTGGAGCCGCAGTTGGAAATTCCTGGCACCGAAGTTTTTAAGTCTGGACTATTCCACCACCACTACTATGCTCGCGCGCAGTGTTCTCAATGGTGTGTATGTATAATAACATATTGCATTACGATTTCTAGAATATATCGTTTTATAGCCTAATGCTTACTGTATATTAAACCTGTCGGTGCAGGGACCGGCGTTAGACGTCAGAATCTGTGTCCAAAGGCGATTCCCGCACTGAGAGAGTGAAATATGTATAGTGGCAGTAGACCCATAGCATATAGGTATTCAAACGAAGCGGAAATAGCTAACTTAGGCATGTGTGATGATTTCCAATGGAGAAAATACCTTTGGTCCCCATGGTTTATATACAAATAGTTCAGCGATCTTAGGGTGAAATGTACATAATATTTTAGGATCACATATCATATCAGCCTTACATGTAATAGAGCTAGTCTGCAGGTATTATATTACGGTGTCTAGAATGTTATTTTCTCTTGTAACCTCTACTTGTTTTTGTATACAGAGGTAGAATTATCTAAGTTTGGTATTATTGATATATTTTCAGAGAGTTTCTGGATCCCTTACATACACATCACAGCTACGACACTGATTGTTACAGATAATGTTAGCCTGAATGCCCAGCCTTCTCTTTTTGAACACGCTCCGGATGATTGCTCACAACCTTGATTATCTTCACATGTGATGCTTTCTGAAGATGAACCGTTGCATTCTGAGCCTCCACATTCTGCTGGAATACTACAAACAAAACGAAAAGTCAATAATATCGTCATATTCCACATGAGCGCCACCCCCGCCTCTGTAGCTCTTGTCCTGTTGAATTGCTTGCTTCTATTTTTAATTCATTGGAAGATGAAATTGCTTCTAGCTTCAGATGACGAAAAATATTTATATTTTTTTCAAAAATATGCATGTTCTAATTGAATTATTTGACTTACTGAGCATCTACCACAAACTATATTATCCATTTCCTTGAAATATTATTTGATCCGAAATTTGCTTGAAACTATATATATATATGGGCGTAGCAGGACAAGTGTGTCCATCACTAACGCACTAACGCCTCTTAACACTGTGTTCATCACTAATGCGCCTGAAGCTGTCGCCCGAAATCCCAGCAAACAATAATTAGATCAAATTTACTGTTGGTCCAGCGTCGTGAGCGAGCATTAAATCAGCCTTGTTTAAATATCTTGTTTTTGCTGGGAAGCCATTTAATAGATATAAACAGCATCAATTAAATAATTGCACACTGGCAACTATTTTGGCATTAAAAAAACTGATTTTTTTTTTAAATGATAAATTTGAAAAGGCTGAATGACGTTTATTATTTCTCTCACAAAACCATTGTCATTGAGTATAGTTACGCTCTCGCAAAAATACCACCGACATTAAAGGGACTGGCCCAGGCTAAAATCATAAAAAAATCGGTGATTTCATTTTGGCTTCTTAATATGACAATATGATGTAAACATTTCCATAGACTAGAACTGCAAAAGGTTTTTAATTTTTGTGCTGCGCATTCACCAGTTAGACTAGATATAGAGACGAAATTCCCGTATTTCTAATTTTTGACATGGTTGTCAATAATTAGAAATCAGGAATTTCGTCATGGATCACGGTATTGTGCGGCCATTAACCCTTATAACGCTCAAATATGATGGCATAAACCATGGAAACCAATTTGAAATCATCATAACTGTCTTAGTTAGCTCTGTTTCAATTGAATACATATGTTATGCTCTACGGCCATCGTACAGTGGCGAATCCAGAATGTGCAAGAGGAGGGGGCGTAAGCCACATTTTGGGTGAAAAAAGGGTGTTAGCTTCACTTTTATCCCAAAAAAGCATGAAAATGCAATTTTTACCAATAAGCCCTATGGGTACGCTCTATGCTGGATCCGCCACTTTGGACTTTAGACGTCATAATCTATGATCTACGAACGGTCCCCGCGCTGAAAGGGTAACATATTTACCTGATTGTACGTGTTCGTGTTTTGGTGCCACAATCTTCAGAACACTGACTCCATTCACCCCAGCTGTTCCAAACACAATCCATAGTGTCGGCTCCAGAACATGTTTTGCTTTTAGTTAGAGATTTTGTGCATGTTCTCCCTCCACATCCGGGCTGTTTTCTGAAAAAAATATCACGGACATTTTAAATACAAGATTTATTGCATTTTAAGTTAATTCTATAATTCTCTATCTTTATATGTGATTTCAAAAAATACTGATTGTTCATGAACATGGTTATATTTGTATAATTACAAGTATTAGTTCCATTGATAACTATGTTATCTATAATAAATACAGAGTAGTGTTTACAATGCTAAGTAGCTGTAGCATTCTGTTTAACCCTTTAAGCCCGCACGATGCATTAAAGCATCATTTTACATCACTGAAAACAGACTTAATTGTCCTACAACAAAGAGTTTTAGAACGAAAATTTCCATCAAACTGGCTTACCAATACATGACAATTTTCTATAATTTTTAAACCACATCAAATCATCTTCATTCACTACAAGTCGAGAATTGCGACAGCAATTCGCGGCTTGTAGTGGATGAAGATGACGATGGTAAATACAGGCTTGAAATGCTTGATGTTGGTCCATTGTCCACGAAACATTGTATTGGTGCAGAATGTGAATGTGAATGTGTTCTCATTGTAATAAATAACAACACATGTAACATCACAATTGCAATTATAACTCAGCATTCAGTAGATTGCAATCACCTATGCTATCCAGTCGACATTCAATAGGTTACATGTATTATTATAATCCAGCATTTCGTAGGTTAGAATTGCAATTACAATCAAACATTCAGTAGGTTGATTAATGTACGGAACAATACATGATGTTATAAATAGAAATGGAAAAAAATACCACTCATTGATGATCCAAGCTCAACAATAAGCGCAATAAATCAGAATCGGTAATCAGAATCAGAGAAATTTTGCATTTGTCACATGGGTCAAAAAGACCACAAAAAAGCTCAATCGGAAAAGCCTAAATACCTAGAATAATCCTGAATTTTTTGGCAACTGGTGTTATGTCAACAATTACCCGACACTATAAGCGGGTCACTTTTTTCAGTAAAAAACAACACTTAAATATGTAATGTTTTTTTTTACGCTACACTATTCAAAATACAGAATTGGATGAGTCAATACCACAGTCATCATTTATTAAAGTCGTATTTTTTATCATACCAGGGTATTAAATATGGATCCTGCTTGTACACAACGCCTAATGGACTATTATTGCAGTTACAGAAAACATCTGATTTGCTTGTATTACTAATATATCGTTCAACGCATAGTTGTGCCACATTATGTTGTCATTCTATGATGGTGATGACTCCGTTTGTGTCACGTTTTTTTATTGTTAAAAGTAACGTTGATTCATGTTGGCATTCGGCATGTTTGGCAGAGAGAAACTCACTGAATTTGATGCTTGATACACAGTTTATTTACAGAGGGACATGCTGCTGCGTTGATAATATGTACAATATATATGAATATTGCTTTACGTCGCTTTCTGCAAAATCATGGCAATATCGCGACAGAAGGAAACCCGAAGTCGGGACTATGCCCTACTCTTATTTCGAATGACTTCAAGGGTTCTTTATAATGTACAGTACTATAGGCAGCACTGTACATCCCATGCCTTTGAACAGTTTGGAGCACTGCATATGCACAACCACCATGACAAATATCCGTCCCGACCGGGATTCAAACCTGGTACCCCCAGGTTACAAGCCCTAGTCGATACGAATGAGCCATCGGGGCCGGCACAATATGTACAAGAAAAAACAACCCTCTTGCAAGAGTTTGACTGCAACAATGTGGAAATTCACTCATCTGTTTTCAATAATATAAGCCCATTCACTTCTGTGATTCGCGCCTAAGCTAATCAATGCTCCAGCAGAGTCTCGCTCAGCTCAAATCACGCCTCTGACGAGGCATAAGAAAAAAACCGGCTACTACCCTAAGCCAAGTCAGAGGCGCTATTGATTCAGAGATGGCAAAACTCAATGGCTGTATACTGTCCTTCATCTTTTTCAGTGATAAGCATAACATTATTATTTGAACAGACGTTAGCACGATGCAGGCCATCATCTAAGAAGTTGGGCGGGCATCGAGCCAACTAAGCATACAGGAAACAGTGTTGGCCCAATCGTTATGCCATCTGCACTTGGCCTGCTTGTATCTGCCCATCAACTGACCTTGACAATTGCTGTCCTGCTACAAGAACAAGGCGCTGGCCCAACACTGGGTAAACCTTCACTAACCTGCCTTTCGTTAAGGGTGACCTTGACTAGACATTTAGATGCTCGTCCGAACTCAGCGGGCTGTCAGAAGGCCGCCAACCTAGTTGGAGCAAAACAATCAAGACATGATGACAACCGCCCGTTGGTTTTAACAGTTGTCATTACTTGATGGTACGTGATTGGTTGGTGACTTCGCTAGTGCCACATTATATTATCATTACCTGATAGTACGTGAGAGGTTGATGACTCCTCTAGTGCCACATTATGTTGTCATTACCTGATAGTAAGTGAGCGGTTGATGACTCCGCTAGTGCCACATTATGGTGTCATTACCTGATGGTACGTGAGCGTTGAGTGACTCCAGTTGTGCCACATTCACTTGTAGAGCATTCACTCCAATCCTGCCAGTCATTATAAACACAGTCACGAGGTGTATCTCCTGAACAAGTGCGGGTGTCCTCCAGTGATCCTGAACATGGGTTGCCTCCACAGCCAATAGGTGTACTATGACAAATCAATTACTTGCTTTACTTGTTCAGCGCAAAATAGGGATACATTTCAAGCTTGTTATTATGTTTAATTATTTGTTTTTTTCAAATTTATGAATGCATTCTATACAATTTTAACCAATATAGAACTGGTGTCGAGTATACATGTTATATATTTTATCATGTTTATTAGCAACTGTGTACCTATTTGAATCGGTTGCATTAGTATTGGTTATCCCCAGCCATCTGAAGTTGTGAAGTTGCAACAACATTTACTAATATGTGAAAAGTAACAGGTACATAGATTACATATGCGTACGTCATCGTTGGGAAGGCGAGATGGCCTCACCTCAGCATAAGTCACCACCACATCAAGTCCGAGCTCTTAGGCGAGAGCTTGATGTGGTGACGATTGCTGGGATGAGCCCATCTCGCTGAACTTGGGTTTGATGCTGTATGTATTTTCTGTTACGAAGTTCTATTCGAAGCGGAAAAATCAAACTGAGCAGTGAGGCGTTTTTGAAAGAGCGCGAGATGGGCTGATCTCACCAAGCATATCATAATGAAAGCCAACATCACGAGTGCAAGAAAGATACAGAGCAAGTATGTAAATTTAGAAAGAAATAATTATTTTGAGATTTACATTATGATACGAGCTCGTTTCTCTGTGCCATTTCTCTCACACATTGTCTCTGAACAGGATTCCCAATCCTCCCAGCTGGAGTAGACACAGTGCTGAGGGGAATCCCCTGTACATGATGTTGTCTGCTGTGTGGAGCCACTGCAGTCATTGCTTCCACAAGCAGCGTTAATTCTAAAACAGTAAGCAGGAAAGAAGCAAGTAAGAATCTACTCCATAAGTAAAACAAAGGGAGAACTGTTGTCAGCATTTCGAGTAGAATATAAGCATACTGTCAAACTTATGTGCGCTATTTTTTAAAAACGCAATGAGTGTCGCTAAAATAGACACCAATTGGTATTTTCTCCCTTACATTTATGGTTGCTAATTAGTGACATGTGTGTTAATATTCTATTATATGCTGTCAAATGTATGTGCGCCATTTTTTGTAAATGCAATGATTGTCGCTAAAATTAAAGACACCAACTAAATGAGGTATACAGTACAGCTTGCAACTCTCCCAGGAGGTGTCCAATTCTCTACAAAAAGTATTACCACTAACTATGTTTTTTTAGGCTATGCAAAAAAGTTCAAAAATTACTTTTTACTTTAGTGTGACTATGATAATATAGTTTAACTTGTCATTAATCTATTTGTCAATCTGGTTTCAAAAGATAAAAATAGAATTAAACAATATATATCTTCTAATTTGTAACGGGTAAAATAAAGTTTGATGTATGACGTCTTAATTAATAATCATTTATTGATGGTATCACATGCATGTGCTTTTAAACACCTTGTGTAGTTACTCCCTACAATACCTGATGGTACGTGAGCGTTGGATGCTTCCCGCTTTACCACATTCACTTGTAGAGCATTCACTCCAATCCTGCCAGTCATTATAAACACAATCACGAGATGTATCTCCTAAACATGTACGGGTATCCTGCAATGTTCCTGAACATGGATTGCCTCCACAGCCCGTCTGTACACTTCAATCAACCAGTAAAAATATTTGTTTACAAAATATGCGAGTTATGTTCTATTAACATTCATACGGTTGTAATATCTACCGTTATCACTTTATTATGAACTTTTATATTATTGAATAGTTATATTTACAGAACGTGACACTTTTTAATTTAACTGATACTGTATAGTAGACTATGCAAAACAAAATAGATAGAGTGCTGTATTAAAATACTTAATAGCCAGTTTAGATGTATATGAAATATTACTTAATGTAAAGAGGAGTGAGTTGTAGCATATACTTCCTACGTTTGCTTGTACAATAATATAACAATGCACAGAAATAGTCATAATTTATGACACAGGGACATTTATACTAATCATATTGTCTCCGACCCGAACCCAAATATATATAATATCATTATGTGTTTGTACCTTATGGCACGTGTACGTGTTTCAACACCTGTCACTTCACACATTGTCTCTGAGCAGGATCCCCAATCCTCCCAGCTTGAGTAAACACAGTGCTGAGGGGAATCCCCTGTACACGATGCTGTCTGCTGTGTGGATCCAGTACAATCACCACCTCCACAGACAGCGGCGACTCTGAATAAAAACATACATTGAGTGAACTAGTGAATAAATAGATGAATGAAAAGACTGACTGACTGACTGACTGACTGACTGATTGACAGACTGAATGACTGACTGGTTGGCTGTCTGGCTGTCTGGCTGGCTGGCTCACTCACTCACTCACTCACTCACTCACTCACTCACTCACTCACTCACTCACTCACTCACTCACTCACTCACTCACTCACTCACTCACTCACTCACTCACTCACTCACTCACTCACTCACTCACTCACTCACTCACTCACTCACTCACTCACTCACTCACTCACTCACTCACTCACTCACTCACTCACTCACTCACTCACTCACTCACTCACTCACTTCACTCACTCACCTCACTGTATTCATTTACTTACTGACTGACCGAGTGCAATAATGATAACTAAGTTGATCAATTTGAGCACCATAACCAGCATAATTACTTTGTCCTGGAGCGTGTTTTGGATCCAGATGTACCACATACTGTAGCTGAGCAATCAGTGAATGTTGACCAAGCATTCCACACACAATCTACACGCGTGCTACCAAAGCACTGGGTGATGTCTGTCGTTGAGCCTTGGCATGCATCTCCTCCACAATCGGCAGGTGTCCTTTATAACACAAAAGTAAATGGCATGTCCAAATAAATAGATACTCCTG
This sequence comes from Flabesymbios commensalis, assembly GCA_964017125.1. Classification (NCBI taxonomy): domain Eukaryota; kingdom Metazoa; phylum Annelida; class Polychaeta; order Terebellida; family Flabelligeridae; genus Flabesymbios; species Flabesymbios commensalis. Next base: position 94,511,221 of record OZ024907.1, read on the forward strand.
AATCATGGCATGTAAACATTGTTGGTTTCCGACATCAACTTTCATAACCAATTAAAAACAGTAAAATGACAAATGATGCGTATTGAGATTGATATTGATGACGAAAACGGCTTTTATGATAGTAGTATAAAAATTATGCTGCTCATCTGGATTGGCCATCAAGATGGCAGCTCAACAAGACCGAATATTACACTAACATTCGGAACAAATGGCTTTAAATGTTATAATCAGAAAATATCCATCAAAAATAAAAACTATCAATCATGTAGTACAGCTAAATCCACCCTACCATATTGTGTTAAGCCTTCTACCTGATTGTTCGCGAACGTGTTTTCGTTCCAGATGCGCCACAAGTACCAGTAGAACAGGCACCCCATTCACCCCAGATGTTCCAAACACAGTGTACACGGTCGTTTCCTGTACAGCTTTTTGATGCAGATGATGATCCAGAGCACGTTTGACCCCCACAGTCTGCTTGTATCCTTTGTAAAAATATACTATATGTTAATCCAATAACAACGTGGTAATGTGTACGAAACTGATCCACAATGAAGTAAGTAAGTGAGTAAATGCGTATAATTTAATTGTCTACTTGATCGTGTTCCAGGTCAAAACAGTATACACTTTGGTTTGGTATCATAAGCATTCTTGGCTGTCGCCATATAATAAGGTATCATACACGTTATACATCAGATGTGATGTAATATAAAGTTCAGCTCAATCATGTGTTCCTACTTTATTGCCCTTGTCCGTCCCTGTGTTCCGGGTTCGCCACAAGTTCCAGTAGAACACTCGCCCCATTCACCCCAGATGTCCCAAACACAGTGGACAGGATTGCCTCCCGTGCAAGTTTGTGTTGCTGTTGTTGAACCAGTGCAGGCTGTACCCCCACAATCAGCCGGTGTCCTTAATGAACATATGCATACAATGATCATACAACAATCAGCTGATGTCCTTAATGTACACACAACAATACATAAAGTGTGTTTACCTAATTGTCCCACCTTATTGTTTGTTTGGTTTTGTGTTTCTGATATGCAGGAGTTAGAGTTTTGATTTCCGCCATGTATTTTACACAGCTATTTTTTAGAACCAAGCTTGGAAAAAAGATTGGTCTGAAAAAAACATGTTCTTCTACATGGTAAATAACATAAAAATTGTAGTAGTAGTATTGATACGTGTTCTCAACATATTAGTATATAAGCTCGATCCAAAAAAACCGTGAATGTGGTGAGCCTACCGAATGGTTCGTGTTTTTGTTTGAGTGCCTGATGATCCACAAGAACTTGTGGAACACACTCCCCATCCACTCCAGCTGTTCCAAACACAGTGACGAGGATCTGTTCCCAAACAGAAAATTGTTCCTGATGCTGAACCACTACACGGATCACCTCCACACGCGGCTTGGGTCCTATACAAATACAGTAGAAAGTATTAAATGTATTATACTAGAAATATGAAGTTCTCAAAAAAAAATTCAGAATAAAATTTAAAAACAATGCACTTTTTAAGCGTTGGTTTTGTATTCATTAATTTTTTTAGACTTAACCTTGCACCAGCAATTCCCAACCTCTTTCACGTCATCATATGTACATGAGTCATTTTATTCTTCATCTTTTGAATGACTGTCAAGTTCTACTACTACTACCCCAAGTTGTGATTATATTTAGTTGTTTGGGAGGCTATGTTCTTGGAAAGCCAGATGAGATGTTTACAGTTTTTTTTCGTTTTTGCTGCATTCTGTAAAAACCTGACGCTAAGCACTGTTATCAGTCACCAGGTCAATCAATTAATTCATATTTGACTAACTTAATACATTATAAAGTTATTGCAATCAAGCCGCTAGTTATTTATTTATCTAATATATAAACGTACCTGACAGTTCGTGTGCGCGTCTTTGTCCCGGATGCTTCACAGGTAGAGGCAGAACACACTCCCCATCCACTCCAGGAATTCCAAACACAATCCACAGCATTGTTGCCAGTGCAGCTTTTAGTGTCTTCTACATCAGTACATATAGTTACGCCACACGTGCTGGAGAAAATGTATGCGTATGAAGTGTCAGTCTGTTCAATGCTCTCAATAAGGTACAGTAATCAACAAATCATTTAGCCAATAAAGCACTAACATATTTTTTTGATAAACATGGCGATCAAATGTTTTTTTTAATTTGAAATCATACTAAATATCTTAGTTAGCTCTTTCTGATTCATTTGCATACTTATGTTATGGGTCTACAGTCATCAGAAATATTTTTACTCCTACAGTGTGTGGATCGAGTTTAGACGTTTAGACGTTTTAAACGTGAGATTCTGACGTCTAACGTCACGTCTAACGGCGATCCCCGCGCTGTAAGGGTTAATATACTTGTGATCTGACAATGCATTATTATCTAATTATACATCGCTTGTCTGAAAATTGTAACGAGTATCTTAACCCTGTATCTTCTGCCATCTGTGATAATTTGATATGTTTCCTGAATAATCCCCATGTGCAAAAGGTTCTCATACATACAAATATCTTGATCATCATGATCATCATATCATCACAGTTTTGCGACATATATTTATTCGGCTACACAGTACAAAATATAATCTACAGACAGTGAGACAGGAAGCTGAATGGAGTACGGAGCTGGTCATAGCAGGGTCATCTAGGGGTATAGAGAGCCAGTGAAAGTTTACAACTTGGCTTTCAGGCTGACATATATTATGTTGTAGACAAGACATGAAACCCGTGTGAGCTGATGTTTTTTTATCTCATTTAATCCTATCAATGCGGTGACTGACTTTAAATGTGAGAATCTAACGCTTATATCAATCATTCAGACGTATTTAAAGTCGATCCCTGTATTGAAAATGGAAAATATGTATAACTAGAAAAGGACTTCCCGAACTCCGAGGCCCGGCTCTAGTCATTTTGGGTGCTTTAGAAAAAAAAATTGGCTTGATGTTTTGTAAACATAACTATATTGGTCTTCCTCATGGGCCAGAATTCTAAATGTCCAGGATATAATTAAGGAAAGAACCAAAGAGACAAGTATAATTATCCTCAACGTGTAGACCTATTCCTTCCACCACCATCGCCGGTGCTGGCTAACATCAATGCAATACTAAGTCAGTGTACGCGTCAGTGTAGGCGTCTCTGCGATGTACCTCGTACACACGATTTATAGCCTCCCCACCCAAAACCACCAACATTATTCCATCCAAAACCATTTAAGCACTTAACCACGAATAAATTCGTGAATATCTTTTTTTCTGAAATTTTTTTAAACACGAAACTACTTAGCCTAGGGACCTGAAACGTTATATTCGACATGTTCATAAGGCCTGCTGTACAGAAATGTCAAGCGTTTCCCACACACAACACCTCTCTTTCTCCTAAATATGACACAAACTCAGGCAAAATAAACTTAATAGGTTTCTGGCCTACGGCCATGCCTTAAATGATCGTACACCCAAAACATAGGTATTCAAATGAAGCTTCTAACCCATGTCTAATGATTTCAAATTGAAACACCCATTGTTATATTTGTCTACATACAAATATTTTAAGGCTTCAAGGACTAAGCATTGGGAATCACAACGTTTATTCAACTTTTGAAAATGTTCCACATCATTTTCATGACTATGGAAACTATGAGCTGTCTCAACGAGCAGATTAAATCTTACAGTATCCGCATGTCACATAAATTTGCCATCTCTAGAAATCACATTCAACCTATGGTGTTTTACATATATTAGACAAAATATATTCAGAGGAGAAACATCGTGTGATGCATGTTTGTACTTAAAACTATTTTACATGGCTGAGTGGTTTATACGTGATTTGGGGAAAATAAACAAAATTGCGAGGTAGTATGTAGTACATTAATCACGAAACATTTATAAGATATATTATGATTTGTGGGTCCAGGACCCTATAAATCCGTGTTCAATACTTTGCAAGAAATATCTTGGTCCAAAACAGTTTGCCAGTCCTACTTCAGTTTTATTTATCCATTCAAAAAATACAGTTCACAACTTTATGTATTAACGTGAATTCTCAATATGATTGCCTGTAGTAATAAAATATACAGAATTATGATAATCAAGATGTACAATATTATTATAAAAAATAGGATAGCATTGTTCTGTGTCTAGTCCATAGTATGATATAAGCAAGATGAGGTAAATTCAAACATTAGTTTAGTTGTTCTTGGCGTAAAAAAAAACATCAATAATTTTTTTTTTGTGGACTATACACGTACGCCTTCTGGACATGTGCTTTGGGGAACTCAAAAACATAATGATGGCAACGTGGTGCGTAGTTTCTTATTCAAAACACTTTGTTTTAAATATATAGTATGATGTCTGAGTTCCGGACCCTATATATTTGATCCAATACGTTTGTCCAGTCCAGCGTCAGTTTTATTTATTCATCAGAAACATACAATTTACAACTTCATATAATAAATTGCATTCCCAGTGTGTGTTTGTATCAAAATTACAGGATTTTGATAGTTATGATCTTCAAGATTACGATAAGAGGATTGTTTCGTGTCTAGTGCATACCATAATATAATTAATATAATTGAAGCCTCCCGTGCAAGAACCTGCTAAGTGCATTTTTCATAGTTTTGAGAAAATCGACTTTAAAGGTAAATTGCATCACACTTTTTTCGTATGAGGCGTCAGCACTTCTTTTTGGGTGGAATTCGTTCTCTCGTTCAAACCTGACTCGACCATATCAAATTTTTTTGTCAGATGCAAACGGCTTGCGAGTAACATGGTTAAAACATGTTTTTGATGTTACATGTTGCAAAATAATCATAATTAGAAGATATGCATAAACCTGTCAAATGTACTTAACATGTTTTTGCATGTAATATTTGTTTCAACATCCCAAAATATTACATGATAAGTATACTTAGCATAATCGAAGAGGTCCTTGTCTAGTAGCATATACCTGTTAAGTACACATAGCATTTTGTTATGGTCAGTTAACATACTAAATGCAAGATTGCTTTTGCATCAATAACATGTTAAGTGCATTTGACATTCCTGCCGTGATGCCATGTCAAGTACACATAGCTTTTTTTCCATGTCCGGATTCCATAAAATCTAACTGTATGATACGTTATATTTATGATAAGTGCACTTATCATGTTTTACAATGTGAAATATCTGCAAAAAAGATTAACTCTAACGGCAAGTCCGTGTATAGGTGTACTTAACATGTTTGGTAAATCCAGTATAATGATATGAAAACTAATATTATCCAGCGTTGTATTAGATTTGGGTGATTTCAAAACACCTAAGAACTAGACTCGGACATAAATATTGTACAGCATATGTGATGAAAATACTATTTCATGTGATAGAGCCTTTGTCGACTAGCATAACCAATTAAGGCTATACAGAAAAGATTTGCTGAGCAACAAATAAACAAAATTACCGATTCACTATAATATACTGGCGAGTGAACGTATTTGTTTGACTCAGTAAACATTGCACATTGGCAATGTCTCATATTAGGTCTAAATATTGATAATACTTGCAAGTGGAACACGTTCATGACGAAATAGATGGAGAACAGAACGAAAATATCATACAAATCAGATAAGATGTCTGGCATCCAACTATAGGGTAACTTTGTTTTGGTGATAAAGTACTTGTTTTACTTTCGATTATTTATGGCCAGCAGGTATGGACCATAATGATATCTGGGTTGATGCGAACTGTAACCATTTTGGAATTTATGCACACGATGGCATTATTGTACACATACACGGACGGCGCCCTCCATACGGTGATAGTCCCCTAAATGTCTGGCGATGTACTGGCGATGAAAAAGACGTGTTCTGGTGAGGATCGATGCCGATATCGAACATGTGGTCCCACGAGAAAGCACACACGCGATGTATTGAAGAGCCTTTGAGGAATATTCGGGGAATTATCGCTAACACTTTGCAGAATATTCGGTAATGCACAGGATAAGATTTGGGGATTAATCTACACTACATCGGTTAACAGTCAAGGATGTATTTTGAGAATCAGTGATGGTCGGTGATTCACTGGCGTGCGACAGACCATGGAATATATCTCCCTATATTCCTTGGACAGACAGATAGCGAGCATGCGTCGGGGCCGTAATGGTGATGTCTTGACGATGTTGTGGTGGTGTCTTGACGAAGTCATGACGATGTCATAGTGCCTTGTGGAGTGGAACCACATACCTTGTAGCTGCTGAATTCCTTGATGAGATCATGGATAAAGAGGAGATCATTTTTGTTCTGTTGACGTCTTACTGGGCGAAGATTAAAAATAGAAAACGTTCACCGAAGCATCGCCATAGTTGCGAATATCGGTGAGCATTGGCGACGGATCACTCAGACCATCGGCGATATAATCACATCGAATAAACATCGCCGATGTTTACCCAAGCATGTTGGGAACATTGTCGATGTGTCGCCGAGGTATATGCGAGATGTTTTACTTGCAATACATGCATTGATTTTTTTCTCGGTGTCTCGATGCCTTGGTGAAGCATGGCGATTACTCGCATACGGCGAATTACGGCGATGCCCTGGCGATGCCCTGGCGATGCCCAAATTTGGGCATCGCAAAGCATCTAGAGGTTTAAAAGCCCTTTAGGACCATGACATTACACGGTCATGCATTGCTCTTGTTACGTTTCTGTAATGTGTAGACCCTATTTGGAATAGCCCCATATTCATATTCTTTGAGCAAAAATCGTATGAAAAAGTGAAAAATAAATCATGACTGGTCAAATACAGATTTTGACCACGTAAGTCTAAGACGAACTTAGCGCTTGATATGAAAGAGTTAAAATTAATAACTTGAGTGCCATCCTACTATACCATGCATTATTTCCCTCCTCAAAGTGGAATTAATAATATTATTGCAAGTATACAATATATACAAGGAAGCAGGATAACTAAAGCTTCAAATTAGAATTAAATGACGAGCTGATATTAAATATTATTTCCCAACTGCCAGCATTAGAAGTATAAGTATACGTTTATAAGAATAAGTTTATACCTACATATATTCACGATTTAAATATTAGCTCAATATTAGGCCCACAGTTTTAGGCAAGACAGGTATATATTGATGTAATTATCTGTTTTATGTGAAACTTCAGTTCTAAGTATTTTGAGTGTTGAAACTGCCCAGTCCGGGGATAGAACCACCGACCTTAACATCGTGAGAAATGCAGTGCATAAAAACATCACCAATGTTAAAGTTAATGGCAGGAGCTAGAGTGGTAGTCACTCATGGAGTAGGTGGATCAGACTTAGATTGCATATATCACAGTGCATTTAGGTATTTTTGAAATCTATTTAGCAAACACATAATTATACAAATATATTAGGGAGCTAGTCACATAAATTAGGATACTCGTTTTTCAGTGTTATAAGCATTTTGCCATGTTTTATCATATTACATGTTTCGTGACTGCTAGAATGTATGATAACACGTTTGGCAACGTTTTGGCAACAGTCTGAACAATATGCATAAAAATATAATAACTTCTTGTATGGTGCTAAGAATAGAGGGTTCACCAAAAATGGTTTAAGCTGCTACAATCTCGATCTGCTTGTGATTACCATGTAGCTAGAAAAAAGAGATATCTTGCCATTAGAAAACTAGTCTTAGCAGCCTTCCACTTTTGAAAAACTTAAGTTTACTTTCTGTCAGAAACGACTCTAGTAGCTACTAATAAATATGTAGGGGTTCACGCACATTTTTACATGAAAGATAATATTACAAATTTTATATTGAATTGTATATTGTCAGCTCAATAAAAACATAATTTCGAAATACATTTTGCTTCTGTATCATAGAATAGCCCACCAGATTTTTCAACAAGAGTATGTTAGGCCACATCACGATAACAATGTGTCACTCTCAAACAATAAACAGTAGGGTGTACTAGCGACCTCGGATGTCCTTGTATCACTATATGTCCACAATACACAGAGAGTGGGCAAAGTAATAATCACCCACTCTCTAACTCCTATCTAAATAAGCACGAGGAGTGCAATTACTTTTTTTAGGAAATTGTTTTTTCCAGTCTACAGTGATGATAAAAGTATATTATATCATATTTCAATGCTTTTAAAATTACCTTTTTTATCACTGTTGATAATACTATGATGTTGTTTTATCTTTGGGTGTTGGTGTCACTGTATGTGAAACATACATTTGACACAGTAATAATAATAATTAAATTCATATAATACAGTTTGCCCTGGGTCAGGTTAATCTTCTGAGGATGGTGAATCAGATGACATTATCATCCATACCCAGGATTCGTAATTAAGAGTGAGATTTAACATTCTGATGTCGATCACTCTACCTCTTAGGCAAGGAGGCACGATACTGAATTAAAAATAGAAAGAAATGTTTTTTTTGAAAGTTGAGGACGAACTCATATACATTGTCTCAGATATTTTTTTTCAAACAGTAATTAATTTACTGGAATATTTACCAGCTCTCCATAACTGAAACGAACAGTGTCTATAGCCAGTTCCCGTGTCATGTTCCCTGGAGGAGGGGGCAGCAGTATCTGTTGGGTTAATAGGGCATCCCATTCAGAGGCATAATCGGGCTGGGTATGTTCAGGCTACTAGAGCACCCCCCCCCCCTTTTGGAGTGAAAATTTGTCATCCAATGATTCCAACCAGACCATCATATCCTCATTTTCAGGTGCTTTGAAAGCGCACCATTTGACGTTTATATTTTTAAAAATTAATGGTGGCACACCCTTGCGCCCCAATAAAGGAATGACTTCCCTTGTTTAATGACTTCTCATATATCTAAGCACAACTTTTATTTTATTTCTGGATAAGCCTCTGCTGATTAGCAGAATGCTATGTACACTTGACATATGTACAAACCTATATATCTTAGTCGGGTGATAAAATGGAAATCGCATATACATGTCAAGTGCACTTGACATTGTGTCCAGTGTAAGTAACATGTTATTGCTTATAAGACCATCGATACCAAGTGTATGTAACATGTTCTTGCTTCGTGAAAAACACCTTTATAATGCTCAGATCGCTACGATTTTTTTATCACATGTGCTTTGTAATATACTGAATCAGATTCCGCGTTAAAAGGCAGGACATATTAAGTGCACTTAACATGTTCTTGGACGGGAGGCTTCAATTATAATCAATCATGGCACATTGACTGAAATGACAAAATAAGGAAGATGAAGTAAGTAGTGGTTCATGAGGTAAAAACATAATTAATGAATACAACAGTTGTCAGCTGCACACGCCTTCTAGACAATATAGGTATCGTTGTACAATTTTGCGATGGCGCCCAGAATTCCTCAATAAACACACGGTAGGGCATTTATAATGTGAGCAATGCAGGTAGATTTTTTTTTAAATAATAAACAATTTTCATTATTTATTTGTGAAAAAATGACATTGTTGAGGACAAAAATATCAGTGAAACACTCTTGTAACTGGTAGTACGTTCATCTCATCCTCTCTGGGAGAGGAACCTCAGCCAATACCGACCTAAAGACGGAAACCCGGTATAATCTCCCCCTCCCAAAAAAAATAAAAAAAATAACACATTTCTTGAAGTTGGCATAATCAGCCTGAAATAGCCCATTCAGTTCGGTTGTGGTTCGAAGCAGGGTTTGAATTCCGGCTGGGTCGGATGTTTGTCATCGAGGTTGTGCATAAAGCCTACAGTACTTCAAACTTATCAAAGGCCTGGAGTGTGCAGTATTATCTATGGCACTGTGCGCTATAAAAAATCCTGTCAGTCAATAAGGGTAGGGAGAAATCTCGATTTCGGGCTTCCTTCTACAGCGGTATCGCCATGATAGTGCAAAAAGTGACATAAAAAAATATTCACTCACTATATATGTGTTCTGAGTCGAGTCTGTTGTCCAATGCTGCCACACTGTGTTTGGCTACAGCCGCTCCATGAGCCCCATTTATTGTATGAACATGGGAGTTTACACGAGCGGGTATCTATTCTAGCCACAGGACACTCGCAAGGGTCCTTTCTACATGGAACACAAAACGAGCACACATAATGCCACTATATCTTTTTTCTGTTTCAAATAAAAAGTCATATTTGGAAAACGCACGTTTTAAAGGGTGTACCTTTAAAGTAGGTTGGTCTTTTCATTCGCTGAGTAAACATTTATGGCGCACAATAATGGCAATGCAACGGCACGCATGCACAGCATGGTCTGCCGTAAATATTTGTAAAAAGGTATTTTGATATTCAGAATACTAGTTGACCAAACTGATAATTAGCATTCTAAGAGAATGAAATCAGATATTAAGATACAATAACATGTTAATCAGACAGAGATAATATGCATCAAGAGACGACTTTATCAAATTCCACATCATATGATTATCAATGTGGATTATGTCAACTTTATCGTGAATTAATTACAGAAAATAAGTTTGATAAACTTCCCAGTAAACACAAAACATGTGTATGACATTTATACAACGTCGGCCCAACGTCTTCGTCGTTGGTCCAACAATGTATGAATTTATTTATACAAATGTTTTGTGTTTACTGGGTAATAAATAATCAAGATTTGAATAGTAATTGATCATATACGGTATGTAATCACATTTGTATCCTGGTTTGTTTGCATGAACTACTGCATGATGTCCATGCTGTCCAGCTGCATATACCTGATGACAACTGACAAGCTACATCTGGAGCGCCACGGCATCCGCGTACCAGGACAGTCAACAAGACCACATGTAGTTGTGGATATAAAAGCATTTTGACCTAAAACATAAATCAAATGAGCACAATGCTATATTGTTTCTCAGCAGAGCAAAACGGGCCCGCTCTGTGTCTTGACAAGTTATTATATTAAAACTATGAGCCGTTTGATTGGAAATCTTATAAATACCATTGGCATAGACTACATCAATACCAGTCACTGTTAACAATGAAAGTGTTACCTTTTTTTTCTTTGGTGATTCAAGTCAAGAGTACCACAATATGGAGAAATGAAATAGCCTAAGACATACAGGTTTAATTCATTAATTCATTCTTTCATTCATTTATTCATTCATTGAGGCATGCATGCATTCATTCATTCATTCATTCATTCATTCATTCATTCATTCATTCATTCATTCATTCATTCATTCAGTCATTCAGTCATTCAGTCAGTCATTCATTCAATCAGTCAGTCAGTCGGTCGGTCGGTCGGTCGGTCGGTCGGTCGGTCAGTCGGTCGGTCGGTCGGTCGGTCGGTCGGTCGGTCGGTCGGTCGGTCGGTCGATTATAAAGGTTTCATGTATTCATTCATTCTTTCATTCATTCATTCATTTATTGAGGCATGCATGCATGCATGCATGCATGCATGCATGCATTCAGTCAGTCAGTCGGTCGGTCGGTCGGTCGGTCGGTCGGTCGGTCGGTCGGTCGGTCGGTCGGTCGGTCGGTCGGTCGGTCGGTCGGTCGGTCGGTCGGTCGGTCGGTCGGTCGGTCGGTCAGTCAGTCAGTCAGTCAGTCAGTCAGTCAGTCAGTCAGTCAGTCAGTCAGTCAGTCAGTCAGTCAGTCAGTCAGTCAGTCAGTCAGTCAGTCAGTCAGTCAGTCATTCATTCATTCATTCATTCATTCATTCATTCATTCATTCATTCATTCATTCATTCTTTCATTCATCCAGGCATGCATTCAGTCAGTCAGTCGTTCGTTCATTCATTCATTCATTCATTCATTCATTCATTCATTCATTCATTCATTCATTCATTCATTCATTCATTCATTCATTCATCCATTTGTTCATTCGATTGTTCGTTCGTTCGTTCTTTCATTCGTTTGTTTGTTCGTTTGTTTATTCACCCGTTCATCCATCCATCCATCCATCCATCCATCCATCCATCCATCCATCCATCCATCCATCCATCCATCCATCCATCCATCCATCCATCCATCCATCCATCCATCCATCCATCCATCCATCCATCCATCCATCCATTCATTCATTCATTCATTCATCCATCCATCCATCCATCCATCCATCAATTAATCCATTCAATTATGTATCATAATGCAAAAGCAAACCTGGCAAATTATGGTATGTCAAGAGTACTATAATTACAATGAGCTGCTAATAATTCCAAGCATCCACTATAGCTACGATAAATTATGATCTGTTATACTTACGAAAATGTTGCTAAGAAGTCGACTGACCAAATGAATATAATGTCCAAACCATGGTCACATATACCAGTCTACCGTCGGCGCACACGTATGGCTTTTGTCAGGTGTAACATAATGGGTGGCGGGGTTTTTGTTCAATTGAATGGTCGTGTTTCAATGAAGTTTGAATTCACAAAAGACTGTTTCCAAGTTATAAGCGTGGATGCCTGAGTGCAATCCGCAGCTAACACTGTGGTTAACCCTTAAAACACTGTGCTACTCAAATTTAATTTTCAATCACATTAAGTTGTGTCTCGCTACCGCGATCCACATCTTAAAGTGACTCATAATTACTTGGATATGTAAAATATAAGTCACACTATACACATCGGCCCTAAAAAATGAAACAGAATTGAAAAAACTTTTACACAAGTGCTAATATATATATATATAGAAATTATCACTCTAGTCGACATTAGTTGAATTAATAGAAAGGGGGATATAATTGTCAAGAAGTTCGACTAATATATTTCGCATTATCTTATCATGATGCAAGACATGCGATTTAAATTAAACTCAATCACGGTCCTCGCCAACTATAATACAAATGACATTGCATCCGAAGGTGCTAAAGGGTCCTGCTAAAGGGCGAGGCGGAAGTATAAAATCTAAAAACCCCAAGTTCAAAGTAAAATATGGTCCGTCCAGGACACCATTCAAATGCGAGGTAGCGTGACGAATCATCGCTAAAGCAGCCGCTTGTGATGTCAGGCATGCAGGCAGGCAGACAGGCAGGCGGGCGGGCGGGCAGGTAGCCCAGCAAACACAAAACATTTTTATAACATTTGTACAACGTCGTCCCAACGTCTTCGACGTTGGTCCAACATTGTACAAATGTTATAAAAATGTTTTGTGTTTACTGGGAAGAACGATATTCAGCCCGAATGTATACACATTCCACGATTAGTCCCTCTGGCTTAATGTGGGAGCAACGTCACCAATGCTCAATTATCAGTAAAAACATTTATGTTTCAATCTGAAATTATAATACTATGAATCTATTCATCCCGTTAAGCTTTGTGCAAATTAATCACTAAAATATGCAACACGGATCTGATGTGAAATATTGCATCGCGCAATTTACCACAGTTATCACGGACTGTGTAAAATGGCTTATAGGACGTTATAGCAACGCGATACATTGAGCCAATGTTAGGTTAATGTTGGCTCACCGTTGACGACGCTGGCGCTACAATAACCAAAATTTGGTCCAACCTTTCGTGTTTGCTGAGAAAACAACCATTCTCAGTCAATCACGGTTGAACCTACACGTCCCCTATAAATGAAATGAAATGAAATGAATCGGGCTTTAGGCCACCTTTGTGCACATATAGGCTAAACTGGGCCAGGAGAACCTCCTGAGGATGATGAGATGAATGAGATGACACTGTCCTCCAGACACAGGATTCGAAATTCGAGCCCTGGCGGTCTGAGGCCGAGCACGCTACCTCTCGGTCACGGAGGCTCCCCACAATACTGACTTTCACACGTGGATGGGGAAGAAACATTTTTGTTTCTTTGAAACCGCCGAGACCGGGAACCGAACCCCGAAATAAAATGAAATGAATCGGGCTTTAGGCCACCTTTGTGCACATATAGGCTAAACTGGGCCAGGAGAACCTCCTGAGGATGGTGAGATGATTGAGATGACACTGTCCTCCAGACACAGGATTCGAAATTTGAGCCCTGGCGGTCTGAGGCCGAGCACGCTACCTCTCGGTCACGGAGGCTCCCCACAATACTGACTTTCACACGTGGATGGGGAAGAAACAATTTTGTTTCTTTCAAACCGCCGAGACCGGGAACCGAACCCCGGACTCTGGCGTGAAAGGCAGTGGTGCTAACCACTACCCTAGGGCCCCCGCCCACGTCCCCTATAATCACTCGCACTATTATTTAATCACGGCTCAATCTATACGATCATGGGGTCTAAAGGGTGCTGTGAGAAGAATTTCTCTCCTGATCAATCACGGCTCAATCTATACGACCATGGGGTCTAAAGGGGGGTGTGACGGGGCTAGGCGGAAGTATAAAGCTGGAAAAACCCCAGTACAAAGTACAAGGACACAATGGGTGTGGTACAGCCTGACATCATAGTAAACACGGAACGTTTACAATAGGTTGGCCTAATGTATGGCCAACGTCGAAGACGATTACCCAGAAGTAAAACAACGGTAAACCGGGATTAAACAAACATTAACCTTTTCAAGTCTGAATTTACCGTTGTCGTCTTTATCCACTACAAGTCGAGAAGTGGATCAAGTTGACATGAAGTGGGTGGTAAATGAAAAGAAATATTGCTATTATTAAAACAGTTTCATTAAAATGTTCTAAAACTTCTAGGTTTTATGAAATTATGTCATTATTCAGTGATGTAAAATGATGTCTTGGTAATTGTGAGGGTTTATATGGTCTAATGAAATGAAAATGAAATGAATCGGGCTTTAGGCCACCTTTGTGCACATATAGGCTAAACTGGGTCAGGAGAACCTCCTGAGGATGGTGAGATGATTGAGATAACACTGTCCTCCAGACACAGGGTTCGAAATTCGAGCCTTGGCGGTCTGAGGCCGAGCACGCTACCTCTCGTTCACGGAGGCTCCCCACAATACTAACTTTCACACGTGGATGGGGAAGAAACATTTTTGTTTCTTTCAAACCACCGAGACCGGGAACCGAACCCCGAACTCTGGCGTGAAAGGCAGCGGTGCTAACCACTACCCTAGGGCCCCCGCCCTATATGGTCTAATAACGCGGCGAGTGAACACAAGGCATTGTACCAATGTTGTTTCAATGCTGGACCACTGTCTTCAACGCTGGTACAACATTGAAACAACATTGATCTCTACATTAAAGGATTGGGGTTCACATAAAGACACTTATAGCCGCAGAGGGACATGGTGCAATGGTTTCTCCATTCCTCCTCGGACATTGTTTCGATGTTGTGTTGGGGAAGCCACTTAACCATGAAAAAAAATCACTTGACTCAGGTAAAAATGAGTACCTGGTATTAAGTTTAACGCGCTGAAATGGCTGCAGGACTGTATGCTTTCTGTGGAGTTGAAAAGACACATGAATGAACAGGTTCAGAGACCAGGGGGTAAGCATGTAAAATCGGATGATAAATCTTCAGATTTGATTTCAGACTATAAACCTGCACCTTTAACTTTATCCTAGAACTGTGGTAAGCTATCACAAAGCTAGACTGCATAATTAACGTTGTTCATATTCATGATAAGTATTTTGGAGGGGTAACAACGATTTGATCACATATACTGTTTCATCGAGATTTCTAATCTGCGAAAATATATGTTTCCAATTTTTCTTTTTTTCAAAATGTCCTTTTTGGCGGCCTTTTGTTTTTCATCAGTCAGAAATACCAATATAACACTTTTTGTCAGAATGTGATGTGTAGTACTACTTTTCAAAATGTATTTGGCATGCTAAACTCATTCCTACCACTATTTTTTTATTTTGAGATCTTGCTCATGCATAAATCCAAGTAAAATATATAGTTAAAATAATGACATGTTATATCACTTTTCAAGGTACATTTCGCATTAGAAACGCCATTTCAGACACTATTTTCTTGTACTGAAGTACTGCTCGGTCATAAATCCAAGATGGCTGCCATCGCCATCTTGTAAAACAACAGATATGATATATCAACACATATCAGTCTGAATTTCGCACACCGATCAGCGATGTTCTCAACATGCTCGGGTAAACATAGGCGATGTATATTCCATGTGATAATGATGTTTATTAACCAAAGGCAAATACATTGCCTATTAGGCATATTTCAAAACACAAATAAAACATTATTTTCACCCAGTGATACTCCAACACAACAAAATTGATCTAAAATTACATCGTTAACTGTTAGCTGATTTAGAGCCGATTAATCCCCGAATCTTCCACGATGCATCGCCGAATATGTCTGCGATACTTTCCTGAAGGTTCATCCATACATCGCGTGTGTGTTTGCTCGTGGGACTACATGTTCGACATCGGCACCCATTGCCACCAGAAGACGTCTTTTTCATGACCAGTATGTGACAGGCAGTATTTTGATGTACATGCTGTACATATTGTACTACAGTTAAGTATGTACTGTATAATAATGTATGCATAACCTGTGTATGTGAACGTGTGTGCGAATTGTATATGCGTGGAAAACGTCATGGGTCATTGGCCATGATTTGGACTTTGTTCGTGCTGGAATAATGTGATTGGTTGTGGTGAAACCGCGCGACATCGTGTGTCCCAGTCGACAATTTTGGGGCACTTTCTCATTTGATCTGGCAGCGGTGGTTATTTGCTTATGAATGCTCGTCATTAATTACAGGTTGGTGGTTTAGTCCCCTTGTGGGTTTTAGTAATGAGCATTGCTTCATTTCAACTGTAATATTGTATTTTAACATGTTAAGGCATAACGCCTGATATCAACTGTGCTACACAGTAGAATATTAATTTGTGAAGATAGCATAATTGTAATTGTAATGGAAAGTAATTATTCACCATAACACATGGATTGATTTAGCTTATATTATATTTTATTCTAACGGACTTTCTGATTTGATCTGGCAGCGTGAAGCTGTGGTTATTTGCTTATGACTGTTTGTCATTAATTACAGAATGTGAGCAATAAAGTACTGTTCAGTGAGACCTTGCCTTTGAGTTTTTGCTGTCATGGCAACGCCACCGGCCATCTCGTCCACCCCCTGCCTATGTCCTTAAGCTTAGCTCCGGATCCTGAACCCACGTAAAACGAAGTCGTGGAAGTGTGAACATGGAAGGGTGGTTTACAGCTAATCGGGAAAGAAACCCACCCTTGACAAGTACATCGGTGTTCGTGGGACCATTGCGTAATAATAATTATCGAATAGCATGTGAATAAATTATATGACACAGCATGTATGTTTCCTTTTGACACAGAGCGCGGTGCAGAATATTATCCATCTTGAATTTTGCACTTTACCGTTAAGGTTATTTGAGGATGCGAGTTAACCCTTACTCTGGTATGAGAATATGCCATATGCATTGTGTCACTGGCAAGGGATTTTGTCCAAAAACATAGAAAAATGACATATTTAAACCAATAGCCAGCGATCCCATCAAAGCCGACAAAGCCAAAACCCATTACACATGGTGACATTGATTGGGGTTGGGCTTCATGAGGATGCTACCCCTAGGTCATGGCAAGGTCATCTCAAGGTCACAGCAAGGTCAAATCAGCTCAAATTGGGTAAAAATAGCTTATTTTTGTAGTTTTTGCTCCAATTATTTTCATTTGAGATATCTATGATGGTTGTAACCTACCTAGGCCCGAGCACTGAGGTACACCAAAAAACCCCAAAAGGTTATGGGGGTAATATAGGGGTTGGAGGGGTAATACCCCATCAAAAACCAACCTTATGTCACCTCTCTCTAAAATGGCAGAAATGGACCAAATAACAGGCAGAATGTCATTTTTGGACCAATGACCACCACTGCCAACAAAGTTGATGAAGCCCAACCCTAGTACACATGGTGGCAAGGGTTGGGGTTGTGCTTTATGGGGTGCTTCTTCAAGGTCATGGCAAGGTCATCTCAAGGTCACAGCAAGGTCAAATCAGCTCAAATTGGGTAAAAATAGCTTATTTGTGTAGTTTTTGCTCCAATTATGTTTATTTGAGATGTCTATGATGGTTGTCACCCACCTGGACCCGAACACAGAGGTACACCAAAAAACCCCAAGAGGTTATGGGGCTAATATGGGGGTTGGAGGGGTGATACCCCATCACACCACCCTTATGTCACCCCTCTCCAATATGGCAGAAATGGACCAAATAACAGGCAGATTGTCATTTTTGGACAAATGTCCAGCACTGCCATTAAAGCTGATAAAGCCGAACCATAGTACACATTGTGACATGGGTTGGGGTTGTGCTTCATGGGGTGCTACCTCAAGGTCATGGCAAGGTCATCTCAAGGTCACAGCAAGGTCGAATCAGCTCATATTGGCTAAAATAGCTTATTTTTGTAGTTTTTGCTATAATTATGTTCATTTGAGATGTATATGATGGTTGTAACCCACCTAGGCCCACACGGAGAGGTACACCAAAAAAACCACACGAAGTTATGGGGGTAATATAGGGGTTGGAAGGGTAATACCCCATCAAACCACCCTTATGTCACCCCTCTCTAATATGGCAGAAATGGACCAAATAACAGGCAGATGGTCATTTTTGGACCAATAACCAGCACTGCCATTAAAGCTGATGAAGCCCAGCGCTAGTACACATGGTGACATGGGTTGGGCTTCATGGGAGTGTTACTCAAGGTCACAGCAAGTTCATCTCAAGGTCACATCTAGGTCAAATCAGCTCAAAGCACTGATATTTCACCACATCTGATATGCAAAGATGTAACAAATAACAGGTAGATTTTCATATCTGGACCAATCTGCTGGAGCCCAACGCAAATAGGCCTACACATCTATACTGTTGTAACATGTGTAAACCAATATCAGTACTGAGTAACAATGGTCGCACAAACCAGGGCTATATTCATGATAGTTGAAGCAGCTCTTCACCTAAAGTCACATCAAGGTCATTTCAAGGTAAAATACATGGAAAAACTGTACTTTCACAGTGGGAGACGAGTGATATACATTTATAACCTGAGTTGATTTCTCACACTAATATGTTGCTTCACTGGCAGCAATGTTACTAACTAATGAGAATACCACTTTTCTCATTTGATTTATAACTACACAACTAATGTTGCCATTTAAACACAACATAACATGAGACAATATTTGTTACTTTGCATATTTATTGCTGATAGGTTACACTAGTGTCATATGAAGGTCATTTCAAAGTCAGATTTCACTAAAATATGTTAAAAATGACCTTTAGTGTTTTTTTAAATTAATTTAAATACTATCTACATGTGTACATTAGTCGATCAATTCTCAACCAATTTTCATGGAATTGTTTCAGCACTATTTTTTATTACCTCTACAAATTCATAAAATAATCATAAAATTTATATTGCATATTGTAAAGGTTACTATAATACTCTAATAAACGTTTTATTATGACCCACCTCTACAGACCCTTCCGTCACTTTTAATCAAAGAATTACAATACTAGTCATGTCAAATGGTCTAATTTTTCTGAAATGCTCACTAAATTTCCGCTAAATTGTCATATAATACTGTTCTTGTCTTGCAAAATGTCATAAAAAAAAGAAAAAATTGGTTGAGAATTTGATAAAAAAATCAGCAAAACCAAGCGCTGCTAATAATATTGAGACTGACTACATGTAGACATAATAATGAGTAAATCACATGACAAATGCCCAGCAACAGATCAGGTACTGTCCAATATAAGGTTCTGAAACATTGTCCAACACAAAGAGCTAGGCAGACAGTAGGTACACTCATAGGATGAACGCTTGCAGACTCTCTGTCAACTGGACTGTACACACTCGGGAAAACAGGCTGTAACTCTTTTCTTTTACAGTGGTTCACAATCATCCAAGACCCTAGCCCTGATAATACAAAATGCTTGTGTGAAAGGTGCTTGTCTATTTGAGAGTCAGCCTACAAATATAACAATACATTGATATTGGTAACCGTATTGTATATTATTTAAATTAATATTACCGGTACAAGGCAAAATATGACAATGTTCTGGTTTAGGTTAGGCAGAGGTGAAGATAAATATGTACATGTACTCAAAAAATGCTAACCCTTACAACGCTAAAATATTTTCATACAAACCATAGAGAGCACATTTTTTTTTCAATTTTAAGTCATTATAAATGCCTTCGTTAATTCTTTCTGCTTTACTTGAATACCGCTTTTATGGTTCTACGGCCACTATAATTGTTTTTATTTTTAGGCCAGCATCAACGACAATGTCAGGATCTCAACCCTTTCAGTGCGGGGATCTACTTTAGACATCAGTATATGACATCTACAGACGTCAGAGTCTGACGTCTAAAATGGATTCCCACGCTGAAAGGGTTAATTAGGTACCATACACATATCAGGTTTTCACACAGCCTAGTATCATAAATGTATTGTGTTAATACATTAAATACGTTAAATTAAATGTATTGTGATTTATGCTTTGAATATTTCCAATGTTTTACATTGATTTACAGTACCCTGTGAATTTTGAACAAACAATGCTTACTGATACATGTATGTACCTGACAGAAATATTACATGTATAAATACGATGGGGGCATAATCAGACAATTTATGAGCTTTGCAAATTTAAATATACCTTATAATGATGTAACTTACATATATGCATTCAGCATTTCTACTATTTGGCAGTTTTGCAGTCAATCAGCTGGATCGACAACATCCTTTCCACTAGTTAATCTAACATCTACAACTCCAGGTATCATTTCTGAAACATACATTGAACAAATCATTAAGTGGATAGTACATTTCATCTAACATAACAGTTCCATATAATACAAATATGTTACATGATTTAATTTTGTAACCCCTTACACATCCATATAACATTCCGCGCACCCACACATGTATTGTCCTATAGGATATAACTACACAATCGGTACAATTAATTTCACTTTGCTTCACCAATCCATGCAATAACAATTTAAGTTGGAATAAAAACAAAATGGACATTTTAGCATAGACGTCACATAGCTACCTGAAACATTTATGATATAGGTCTATTATAATTTTAACCAGTATATTATAAATAGACCATACATGGAGAGACAATAATTACATAGTCAACTGTGACAGCAAAAAAATATATTTACAAATATATTTTAGCATGTTTGAGAATAATTTGTATATGACCGGCTGCAAATAATAATCCATGACACTGTGGTCCGGGTAAACGAGCCAAATAATGGAATGGCCAGCGCCGTCTCTACGTTTTTGTACCACATGATCCTATCATGTCGCAGTAGGCCTACCTCAGAAATAAATTAACTAAACTTACATAGGAAGCCGAGCGTGTACGGGAAAACAGGTTGGGGCCTGAACTTGTAGGATATGGGGGAGGGTGCGAACCGCCACGGCCGAAAACATTTTTTACTGTGCCGACTATCACGGTTTTGCATTTGAAGAAAAATGAAATGTGTTTCGACAAATATTTCAAGAAATATTTGAATTTAGAAATAATATTAGCCATGCTAGCGGCACGAAGACACAAAAAAAATGTCAACCAGTTATCATATACAGGCTGGTGACATCTATGGCCTATAAAAAATACATGACTGGGTGCATAGGCCTACCAGGGAGCATTCATAAATAATAATTATAGGCGTTCAAAAATAATAAGGTGATGATTTACCGAATATCACTGTACAAAATGTAGCAAAAATGTAGCAAAACTGTAGAAAGTAGCGACTCTTTCTAAGATTGTGTAGGGCCTACATTTTCCATGACCCCCCCACACCCAATTAAAAATGACCAACACTCGAAATAATTCATATCGCTGAGCTTCGTTTGTTAATTTTTCTGTTATTTTAATAACATTTCCCCACTTATAATTATTAATTATAATTCTATGATGGGATTTATCCAAAAAAAAAACATTTTACGCCCCCCCCCTTCAGAATCCCCTCACTCCTCCCACCACCCACCACGTCCCCGGGAGGGCCCATGTCATGTAGACTATACAATATTAATTTAAGCCTACCTGAAATGTTGTCACAGCCGCTCAGGCTCGCTTGGTTGCAGCAGCAGCTCCCCCATTCTAAAATCATCGCCGACCCCAACTTGCGTTGACTTTTTTGCATTATCGCCCACGCCGTGTCATGACGGCCCACATTTCACTCTATGAATCGGTTTCATCTGAACCTATCTCGTCATTTTCACTATCAATCTCATTAGGGGTAAATATCGCTTTCCAAATCTTAACATTCTGTTCGTTGATTCGTGTCTGGTGAGCGTACACGCAACAAAATTGAAAAAAAAACAGTCTCACATTTTGCCATTCAGCATGTTTACGCCGCCATTTTGAAAATCGCGTGTCACATGACACGGATTCGATTAGAAAGTACGTTTTTTTACGAATAAAAGTGTTTTTGAGGCAATAAATATAACTTGTATACAGTATTTCGTCATTTTTGAAGGTTTGCTTTAAAAAATGTATTCTTAGGACAAGCTAATGTACTAACATGTGCATGCAGAAATGGGAGCCGATATATCGGCTTTAGCCAGAATAGCCATGATCCGATATATCGGCTTTAACCAGAGTAAGGGTTAATGTATGTATTTTTTGCAATAATATTTACTCTAAATGGCCTTCACATCTACAGTACCAGCACAGTGGATCCGTTTACTTTCACATGTCGTGGACACCCACTCCACTGTCCACGTCACGCTTCCCACACTGAGTGTGGGCAGCGTGGGTCCCGGGCCATTAACCCTTTCAATCCTGAGTTTATAATTATCATCTTCATCCACTACAAGCCGCGAATCGCTGTCGCAACTCTCGACTTGTAGTAGATGAAGATGACTTGATGTGGGTGAAAAATTTAAGAAAATACCATGTATTGGTAAACCAGTTTCATGGAAATATTCATTCCAAAACCCTTTGTTGTAGGAAAATTAAGTCTGTTTCCAGGGATGCAAAATGATGCTTTAATGCATTGTGAGGACTTAAAAGGTTAAGAGGAGGTGTGAAGTGCTCAAATATCAAAGGCCGTCACACGCCTATCTCACTTATCACACTCCCCTACGGCTGATTACATAATACTGGATAATCAGCCATCAGATAGGCGTTATCTAGTTATGAAATAATATACTACCTCTACACCCGCGTCTACAGCAACCACTGGACGGCTGACCAATGCTGCTACAATGTTGATCCAGCGTGTCTGACGATGGCCGACTTTGCTGCGCAGCTTGCTATATTGGTGACACTTTCATTCCCCGTGGCCTCTGGCGAAGATAACACGATACATTGGCCCAATTGTGAAATAATGTTGGGCCACCGTCTGTGACGCTGGGCCAACAATATTTCAACCAAAACCGTTTAAGCTTTTAACCACAAATATAATCATGCATATATTTTTTTTCTGAACACTTGCTAAAGAAAAAAGTACTTAACCTAAGGACCTGAAACTTTATATTGCACATGTTCATAAGGATTGGTGTACAGAAATGTGAACCGTTTCCCACACATAGCAAACCTCTTTCCCCTGAATAGGACACACACTCAAGCAAAATAAACTTAATAGGCTACGGCCGACGGCCGAGCCTAACCAATAAAATTACCACAAATTAATTGGAAACTGTTAGCGTCGTGGTATCTTATGCACAACTTCTATCATGGTTGAACACATGGATTAACCTCCCCGCTCTAAGCCTGATTGGAGCGTGTTTTGGTTGGTTTCTGGTCGATCATCTAAAGCTGAATGGCTGATTCTCACGATCTATGCCTGATTGGAGCGTGTTTTGGTTGGTTTCTGGGCGATGATCTACAGCTGAATGACTGATTAGAGCGTGTTTTGTTTGGTTTCTGGTCGATGATCTACAGCCGAATGGCTGATTGGAGCGTGTTTTGATTGGTTTCTGGTCGATGCTCTACAGCTGAATGACTGATTGGAGCGTGTTTTGATTGGTTTCTGGTCGATGATCTACAGCTGAATGGCTGATTGGAGCGTGTTTTGGTTGGTTTCTGGGCGATGATCTACAGCTGAATGCCTGATTGGAGCGTGTTTTGGTTGGTTTCTGGTCGATGATCTACAGCTGAATGGCTGATTGGAGCGTGTTTTGGTTGGTTTCTGGCCGATGATCTACAGCTGAATGCCTGATTGGAGCGTGTTTTGATTGGTTTCTGGTCGATGATCTACAGCTGAATGACTGATTGGAGCGTGTTTTGATTGGTTTCTGGTCGATGATCTACAGCTGAATGGCTGATTGGAGCGTGTTTTGGTTGGTTTCTGGGCGATGATCTACAGCTGAATGCCTGATTGGAGCGTGTTTTGGTTGGTTTCTGGTCGATGATCTACAGCTGAATGGCTGATTGGAGCGTGTTTTGATTGATTTCTGGTCGATGATCTACAGCTGAATGGCTGATTGGAGCGTGTTTTGGTTGGTTTCTGGTCGATGATCTACAGTTGAATGATGATTTTTATGATAGTTCTTCTGATAATAAAATAAAGTTAACACAAACGACCAGTAAAAAAACACACAATGTATTTATTAAAAAGTTATTATTGAATATTTGCAAATGAAACATACACTAGTTGCTGGAAATCGTGTGATAACTTTGATAAAGACAATAATATATTTTAAACGGATAACACATAATGTATCTTAAATATACATCTTACCTATTTATTTTGGGGGCGGGGGCCCTAGGGTAGTGGTTAGCACCGCTGCCTTTCACGCCAGAGTTCGGGGTTCGGTTCCCGGTCTCGGCGGTTTGAAAGAAACAAAAATGTTTCTTCCCCATCCACGTGTGAAAGGCTGTAATGTGGGAGCCTCCGTGACCGAGAGGTAGCGTGCTCGGCCTCAGACCGCCAGGGCTCGAATTTCAAATCCTGTGTCTGGGGGACAGTGTCATCTCAATCATCTCACCATCCTCAGGAGGTTCTCCTGGCCCAGTTTAGCCTATATGTGCACAAAAGTGGCCTAAAGCCCGATTCATTTCATTTATTTATTTCGGCATACGGATCACAGGGTCTTTATTTTACGAGAGTCTACAAGAGTGCTTTTGAAGCTGTTAATCGGTATTCGAAGATAATTAATTAAATAAATGCATGATCTTATATTAGTAATTAGATACTGTGCGCAATGACATTACATCTAATACAATATAATAATGTGAAATAGAGTTATAGTTGATTTTTTTTTAGAATATTTGTCGCCAATTACGATGTAGGCCTACCCACATAACACAACACGTTGGCCTAATGCTACTGTAATGTTTGGCCGGCGTCGCATGCAGTGGCCTAACATTACGATGGCGTTGGGTCAACGTGTAGTGTTAACTATAGGCAGGCCGTATGCGCTAGTTTTTGTTCATAATAGAGACACGATATATATTTAAAGAATCATACCAAGCATGACGCTATACAGAATAGGCTACTACTTGCTCTTCATATACAAACGTTGACCCAGCGCTGGCCCAACGTTCAGCCAATATTATTCGTCATACACCCTGACGCTCGCAATCAGTTCAGTCAATGTAGGCCTACCTGACTATTGCAACAAAGTGTTTCAAATCCTGATGTTCGAAACACAATAAACTTAGACATTTAATTTACATTAGAAGATGGTTTGGGACACAATGCATGCAAGTTATGTGTAGGCAAAAGTAGGTCAGCAAAACCCGCCAATATATTAAGTGAGAACTCTTCCAAAAATGACTCATGTTAATGCTATATACATTATATGGCGGGGGCCCTGTGCAGTGGTTAATGTTGCCTGCTTGGAAAGTTGGAAATCGTGGGATCGAACACCACTCTGGCCTTCAAGTTTCATAGAGCAAAAATGTTTCTTCTCCACTCACTCGTAAAGATTTAATATTGTGGGAAGCCTCCGGGACCGAGAGATAGGGTGCTCGGCATAAGCTCACCAAGGCTCGAATTTCAAAGACTGTGTCTGGAGGGCAGTGATATCTCATTCATCTCACCACCCTGAGGAGGTTCTTCTGGCCAAGTTTAGCCTATATGTGCACAAATGTGGCCCAAGACCCCATTGATTTAATTTCATTTATAGACATTATATGTTGCGATCGTCAGATATTACATGGATTGATGTTTAAAAAAACTGTAATAATTTTCCACATTCTTCTCAGGCAACATGGCGGTTGTAAAGAAATTTGTTTGAAAATTAATAACATCATACTATATAAAGACGTTTCATTGCAATATCCTCATAGGACAAGAATGATATAAACATGAATAATAATGTTCTTTTAGGTGTATTTTTCACATATGAGTTTTCGTAGAAAGACTACAAAATTCAGACGGAAATTGACCGAAAAAATGATGTTCGCAATTTTTTTTTCATTGACACTGGCACAAAAAATCTGCTGGAAATCTGTTGGAATACAAACAATAAGAGCACAACTACGCAATAACGCACTTGACACTAAATTATTTTCCCCTTTTAATAATAAAATACCACTTGGTGAAGTTGGTGTTAAAAAATCATCGGGCCATTTTCCGTCAAAAAAGCTAACACCCAACTTACACCAGCCCTAAGATCTCCATCACACTCAGCTCTCAGTAGCTCTCTATCACACCCAGTTCTCCATCACACCCAGCTCTACATCACACCCATAGCCCCATCACACCCAGCTCTCCACCACACCCAGCTCTCAGTAGCTCTCTATCACACCCAGTTCTCCATCACACCCGGCTCTACATCACACCCATAGCCCCATCACACCCAGCTCTCCACCACACCCAGCTCTCAGTAGCTCTCTATCACACCCATATCCCCATCACACCCAGCTCTCCACCACACTCAGCTCTCAGTAGCTCTCCATCACACCCAGCTCTCAGTAGCTCCCCATCACACCCAGCTCTCAGTAGCTCTCCATCATACCCAGCAAAATGTTTAATTAATATAAACGTTGCAGGCTCACCGTCAGTATCACCGTCAGTATCCTTGCATGACAGTTGAGTGGTTTTGCGCTGTCAAATTTCGAAACGGAAATCTAAGTGTTTCAACTGATGCGCCATTTTTCATTAATATATCCCTTAGAAAAATTGACAGATAAAATAAAATTGGCAAAGCAACACTTGGAATGCAAAATCAAAAAAATACCCATTTTGCAGACATAGTAGGCCTACCCAAAAACACATTAAAAGTTATCAAACAGGATCCTAACAGCGGTGAAAATTTCGCAAAATTATATTTAATATTTCAAAAGTTAGAACATTTGATACGTAATGGGTTTATAGACAACTGATAGAGGGACGTCATAATTTCAATTTACTACATGTCAATTATCTAACTTTTGAAATACGCTAAATAATTTTTCAAAATTTTCAGGGCAGTTTGTATTCTTTTGAAAAATAGTGTTTGCAAAATTGCAAGAAAATCTGTTGAAAATTCACTGCGAAATCAACGAAAATCATTCGATCTTGGTTTAAGACCAATGGTAATGTGTCTTTGAGTGTACGTGATTTTGCGCTTCCGGCGTCTATCTAAAAGATAGGAGATTTTGCGTTTTCATCATTATATCTGTTAGCTCCCACCATCGATAATTTATCCCAGAGATATCACAACGTGACACATTGGACACGTGTCCTTCTATAATACTAGTTAATTTATGACGTCACATAATGGTCACATAATAAAGTGGTAAGCCTGCTATAGGCCTATACCTTGCTATAACCTGATAACAATGATAGCCTAACATTGCAATTATGATAACATCTTACATACGATGTTCTTATTATATATATTAGCCCAGTATAATGCATTTACCAAGATTCGCATGGATCCCACTAATTTCTGGCGCTCTGCCGCTCACCTCGATTCAAAATTTGTTTAAAAGGTGAGCGCCCACCGCTCTGTTGCTCAGCTGAGCGCCAGCGCACACATGTGAAAGTTCTAATCATATTACATAATGTTTAATTGACAACAGCATCGCTCTGCCGCTCTGCCGCTCAGCTGAGCGGTGACATGTGAAAGCTGCTTAAGAGTGAGCAGAGAAAAAACATTTTCCTCTGCCTTGTTCCGTTCTGTTTTGCCTCGTTTTGTTTTGCTCTGTTCTGTTCTTTTCTGCTCTGTTCTGTTATGTTATGTTCTGTTCACATTATTATATTGTATTACAAGTTTAAAGTGTGGATGACAGAGTGCAATCCGCAGCTAACATAGTATTTATTTTACTGAAATTTTCAATCGCTTGAAGTTGTGTATCGCTACTGCGATCCACAACTTCAAGTGACCCATAACTACTTGGAGTTTTGATATTTAAGTCACACTATACATTTGTCTTACAAATGTGAAATATACTTTAACCTTTTCAGTGCGGGGATCGACTATAGACGCCAGAATCACGTCAGATTCTGACGTCTAAAGTTGAGCCTCACAATAAAAGAGTAAAATATTTATAACAATCGTAGACCTTTAAGGTATTCAAATGAAGCAGACAGGGTTAACTGAGACATTTAGGATTAAGACATTAAGGATTAAAAAACGTTTGGTATTCACGGTTTGTATAAAAATATTTCATCGCTTCAACCCTTTCACCACTGAAGCCCGTTTTTATGTGCTGAATGCTAGGGCATTCAGCACATAAAAATGGGATTCAGTGGTGAAAGGGTTAAGGGTTAAAAATAGTTTTAATAAAACACAGAAATATATCTCTGGTTGACATCGGTTAAATTATTAGACAGAGGAAGAAATGGCCGCGTTGGACTATTCACTTGTGCAATATCTCATGAAGATGCATGATGTGACATGAGATTTAAATTGCACTCAATCACATTTGTGGGGGGGGGGCCTGATGCAGTGGTTAAATGAAATGAATCAGGCTTGAGGCCACCTTTGGTCACATATAGGCTAAACTGGGCCAGGAGAAGATGCAGTGGTTAAAGCTGCCTGCTTGGAAAGTCGCAGACGGGATGCCTGTTTGACACCTCGTTTCGAGCTGGATGTTTTGTATTATAGACTCGAGAAATTCAAACAAAAAGGCCACAAACAAAATACTGTTCATACCAGCTCGATTCGATTTTTTAACTGTTTATATATATTTTTTTAGTATAACATAGTTTAATCAGTGATTGCTGATTTGTGAGCCTTAACCCTTTCACCACTGAAGCCCGATTTTATGTGCTGAATGCTATGGCATTCAGCACATAAAAATGGGCTTCAGTGGTGAAAGGGTTAAAGCTCTGATATATTTTTCATATGAATCATAGAGACCAAAGGGTTTTTTCAATTTGAAATCATCATAAATCTCTCAGTCAGGCTCTTTCAGCTTCATTTGAATACCCATGTTATGGGTCTACGGCCATTAAAAATATTTCAATTACTAAGTGCGAGGATTGACTTTAGACGTCATAATCTGTGTTTTCAGACGTGAGATTATGACGTTTAAAGTCGGTCCCCGCGCTACAAGGGTTAAGCATGAGCATAAACCAAAATACCAAGTACACAAGTTTATTTATTAGTTGAATACTATATTATGACACGATAATCATGATATTAAATTGTTAGCTACAGTGACGTCAAATACCGAAAAACGAAAATCGTTTGTTGTGTATAAATTCGCCCAATTGTTCCTTGGTTGTAGCCTACCAACGTCATCGAATACCCCTATGCACAAAATGACAGGGGGTGTATCCACAATTTAGAAACAGAGGGTTCGATGGGAGTTTGGTGTTAAACCTCACAGCGCTAAAATACTCTTGTATAAACTATGGAGACCAAAGGGTTTTTTTCAATTTGAAATCATCATATAAATTTTCAGTCACTTGAAGTTGTGAATCGCGGTAGCGAGACACAACTTCAAGTGACTGAAAATTTGGATATTTCCGATTCGTTTGAATACCTTTGTTATGGGAGTTCACGGCCATTAGAAATAGTTTAATTGTTTCAGTGCGGGGGTCGTCCTCATACAGTTTACAGACACCAGATTCTGAAGTATGAAGACGGTCCCCGCACTAAAAGGTCTAAACCATTATTTTATTAGTGGTCTCATCTAAATGATTGCATCATATAGAGCTAGGTGTTTACATTGCGCCTGTCAATATTGTCATCGGCAGCAAATGTTAACCACATCATAATATCGTTTTTATTATGTTTCTCAATATGTCGTTTTTGTCGAGTTTGTGTCCTATTTAGGGGAAAGAAGGTGCTGTATGTTTCCAAAGTGTGCAAAAGTAGTTGGTTTAACGTTGACCTAATGTTGTCTTACCATATCATGTGACGCCGGCTCAGCATTAATCCAACACTCAGGTCAACAGCTCGTGCATTGTGGGTAAATTGAACAAATGACAGGTGGCGAGGAAAAAGTGAATTTAGACGTTGACCTGGTGTTGTATTAATGCTAGTGCACAATTTGCAACGCTGGTTTAACATTAAGTCAACATTGGTTCAGTGAATCATATTTACTAGGTGTCCATTGACCAAGTTTATTGACTGGAACGCCGTCGAACAGAAAAAGGATAGCAGTGGCGGATCCAGGAATTGACAGACGGGGGAGGAAGGGTTGCGCCGATTTCTCAAAAAAATATACACACCAGAGCTGGCACTTATATGCTCTAGATGGTTCCGGGGGCATGCTCCCACGGGAAATTTTTAAAAATTAAGGCCTCAAATGACTCATTCTAGACCATATTTCGGCCGAAATATAGTCTTTTTTTTGTTATTGAAACCCTGAACGGGTTCAGAATGGCTGCCAAAAACCTAATTCCAATAAATCTGTCATAATAAAAATAAACCAACAAAATTCAAAATGGCAGCCACAAAAACTCATAAAACCAAGCCCAAATATTATTGTTACTTGAAAAGTCACAATTCATGTCTAGTACGTGATATAATCGAAGAGGTTTTCTTTTCAAAGCGAGACCCAACGTGCTGCAAAAAATATAAGGCCGATTTTTTTGTCTATAGCACTAAGCAGACTTTGCAGAGATGACACATTGCAAAATTGACTTACCGATAAAGTATATCTATTTAATAACTAAAGATCAAATATAGATAAAAAAAAATATTTATATAATTTAATAGTATCAATATTGAAAAACCACAACATAAAAGTATATAAATATTGTAGAATGATCCATTTTGCAAACGGAAGATGTCCTAAAGTTTTTTTGAAAGGCAAGAGCTTCTATTTGTCAGATATGTACAGTAAGTCTCCTCAAGCTATTGGATAAATACTTTATATTTAGATCCATGGGAATTTTAAAAAGATAAAGGACCGCGCTGCGCATGGGCCAGCACGAAATTAACGTCGATTAACTTTTTTCAATCGACGAGATATTCATTAGCGTGATCGCCTAGTTACAGTGAGGAAATTATACAAGAAAACAAGGGTATTTATCTGAAAGACCACGCAGCATTATCTGGGTTAGAAAGCGGGAATCATGTATGCCTGGCGTGTGGCGTGGCAGGCAGGCGATCCACCCATGCGTCACGTTCCTTCTCTATATATATATCAGTACTGATGTCACTGTTACTTAATTATCCATGAGACACTTGACACTGAACCTGTGGAGGCTCTATGTTGCGTCAGTGTCTGAAACAATGGCCCGCATTGATATACAATATGACTTTTGTCATGAGGTATCTAGTAAACATTAACCATATCTGGCCTATGGTGGCTCAATGCTGACCACTGTGACTACGCCGTCCAAACATTGAGCCTCCACACTTCAGCAAAATGAAATGAATCGGGCTTTAGGCCACCTTTGTGCACATATAGGTTAAACTGGGCCAGGAGAACCTCCTGAGGATGGTGAGATGATTGAGATGACACTGTCCTCCAGACACAGAACTCGAAATTCGAGCCCTGGTGGTCTGAGGCCGAGCACGCTACCTCTCGGTCACGGAGGCTCCCCACAATACTGACTTTCACACGTGGATGGGGAAGAAACATTTTTGTTTCTTTCAAACCGCCGAAACCGGGAACCGAACCCCGAACTCTGGCGTGAAAGGCAGCGGTGCTAACCACTACCCTAGGGCCCCCGCCCTCCACACTTGAGCAAGCCTGTGTATTATCTTGGTGAACTACGAGCTCTGCGTTATCACATGATTATTTGACTTTGTATTAATGTCATTTGTTCTCTAGACGTCACTTTGATAACAGTTCACCATGTATTGAAGACTGTACGTATAACATGTTTTGAATATTGGGGCGTAAATGTGCATCCACACGATGCAAGACTATTGTATACAGGAACATTTATGATTATGAACATACAATTAAAGTGCATGTTATAAAAATCGGACAAGAAGGGTAAGCACCGCCTTGTAAAGATGAAAGTATAAAATGTTTAGAATCTAAGCGTAAAATGTTTAGAATATTGCCCAGCAGACACAAACCGTTGGATCAATGTCTGCTTAACGTTGGTCCACCGTCTACGACGTTGGACCAACATTAAACCAACACTGATTCAACGCCTAGTGTCTGCTGGGTGGTATTATTTACATCCATATATAAAGCAATGTTCACTAGATAGGTTTCTGATAATGGCTAAATACATAAGCTTGTGGTGCTGGCTCATTAGGACCGGTCCACGGTCGATATATTATTAAGTTTATTTTGCCTGAGTTTGTGTCCTATTTAGGGGAAAAGGGGGTGCTGTGTGTGACAAACGATTCACATTTATGTACACCAGTCCTTATTAACATGTGGAATATAACGTTCCAGGTCCTTAGGTTAAGTACATTTGTCTTAAACAAGTGTTCAGAAAAACGTAGTCATGATTATAGGCTATTTGTGGTTAAAGGGACATGCCCAGGCTAAAATCATCAAAAAATCGGTGATTTTATTTCGGGTTCTTAATATGACCATATGATGTAATCATGTACATAGACTAGAACTGCAAATTTTTATAATTTTTGTGCTGCGCATTCACCAGTTAGGCTAGATATAGAGACGAAATTCACGCATTTCCTATTTTTGACATGGTTGTCAATAATTAGAAATCAGGAATTTCGTCTCTATATCTAGCCTAACTGGTGAATGCGCAGCACAAAAATTATAAAAATTTGCAGTTCTAGTCTATGTACATGTTTACATCATATGGTCATATTAAGAACCCGAAATAAAATCACCGATTTTTTTATGATTCTAGCCTGGGCCAGTCCCTTTAAGCGCTTAAAGGCTTAAAGGTTGGAATGATGTTGGCCTAGTGTTGCGATGTGTAGGTCACCGTGTGGTGTGTAGGTCACAGTGTGATGTGTAGGTCACCATGTGATGTGTAGGTCACAGTGTGATGTGTAGGTCACAGTGTGATGTGTAGGTCACAGTGTGATGTGTAGGTCACATTGTGATGTGTAGGTCACGGTGTGATGTGTAGGTCACCGTGTGATGTGTAGGTCACCATATGATGTGTAGGTCACCGTGTGAAGTGTAGGGCACAGTGTGATGTGTAGGTCACAGTGTGATGTGTAGGTCACAGTGTGATGTGTAGGTCACAGTGTGATGTGTAGGTCACAGTGTGATGTGTAGGTCACATTGTGATGTGTAGGTCACGGTGTGATGTGTAGGTCACCGTGTGATGTGTAGGTCACCATATGATGTGTAGGTCACCGTGTGAAGTGTAGGGCACAGTGTGATGTGTAGGTCACAGTGTGATGTGTAGGTCACAGTGTGATGTGTAGGTCACAGTGTGATGTGTAGGTCACAGTGTGATGTGTAGGTCACATTGTGATGTGTAGGTCACGGTGTGATGTGTAGGTCACCGTGTGATGTGTAGGTCACCATATGATGTGTAGGTCACCGTGTGAAGTGTAGGGCACAGTGTGATGTGTAGGTCACAGTGTGATGTGTAGGTCACAGTGTGATGTGTAGGTCACAGTGTGATGTGTAGGTCACAGTGTGATGTGTAGGTCACAGTGTGATGTGTGGGTCAACGTGTGATGTGTAGGTCACAGTGTGATATGTAGGTCACAGTGTGATGTGTAGGTCACAGTGTGATGTGTAGGTCACAGTGTGATGTGTAGGTCACAGTGTGATGTGTAGGTCACGATGTGTAGGTCACAGTGTGATGTGTAGGTCACCGTGTGATGTGTAGGTCACCGTGTGATGTGTAGGTCACAGTGTGATGTGTGGACCCCACCCTGTGATTCACGGGTATATAATAATAAAAATGTACCACTACTACTTTACACAAACTCTTCATTCTTTATTTTGAGTGCTTTGTTGGTTCGCTCCAGCCAACCGCGCTCGACTTCCCACATCTGATACTACTAGGCGGAATAGTTATTAGCAAATACTTCTTTGAAAACATATTCCAGATGTAAGAATGTTTTATGTGATACATGCGTGTTACATAAACATGTTACGGCTACACGTGTGTTAATGGATCGTTATCCACTTGGCAAATCATAAACAAAAAAGTCCTGAATGTCCCAATTAATATAATAACACTATTAATGACTGACAGTTTGTCATTATTTCTAAATGAGATGCTATATACACCATACAATAATTAAAGTATCAAATGGCTTGTGTCAGATATTCAGCAATAATTGAGTAACAAACTTTACATCTGTCTGTTAGCTAATAGTATGTACTTAATCGTACATTGGTCCCAGTTTTACGTGATTTTATCCATGTGGTCAGTGCTGTATCAATTGGTGAGAGTAGTCATATATGTACACACTGGGCTTATTAGGCTAACCCTTTTGTTTTATTCAGAGGTGAATAATGTGAAAATGGCTGAAGCCTATTCCACTCCTGATTTCTTGATCTTCTATGAGGAGACAGTGTCAAGTAAACATCTACTGGATCTGACCAAGAAGATCTGTTCTCATCTGGAGGACCATGGGTACAGGTGAGAGCCAGAGTCAACTAAACATCTACTGGATCTGACCAAGAAGATCTGTTCTCATCTGGAGGACCTTGGATACAGGTGAGTGACAGAGTCAAGTAAACATCTACTGGATCTGACCAAGAAGATCTGTTCTCATCTGGAGGACCATGGATACAGGTGAGAGACAGAGTCAAGTAAACATCTACTGGATCTGACCAAGAAGATCTGTTTCATCTAGAGGACCATGGATACAGGTGAGAGACAGAGTCAAGTAAACATCTACTGGATCTGACCAAGAAGATCTGTTTCATCTAGAGGACCATGGATACAGGTGAGTGACAGAGTCAAGTAAACATCTACTGGATCTGACCAAGAAGATCTGTTTCATCTAGAGGACCATGGATACAGGTGAGTGACAGAGTCAAGTAAACATCTACTGGATCTGACCAAGAAGATCTGTTTCATCTAGAGGACCATGGA
The DNA here is from genome assembly GCA_964017125.1 of Flabesymbios commensalis. Taxonomy (NCBI): domain Eukaryota; kingdom Metazoa; phylum Annelida; class Polychaeta; order Terebellida; family Flabelligeridae; genus Flabesymbios; species Flabesymbios commensalis. Next base: position 94,546,371 of record OZ024907.1, read on the forward strand.
TACAGGTGAGTGACAGAGTCAATATTTACCAGGAAATACGTGTCTTACAGAGGTGTACAGTAAGTATGTATCACTGAACTTTGTACTGGCTGACGGACTGACTGACAGACTGAATGACTGAATGACTCACTCACTCACTTACTCACTCACTCGTGCACTCATTCGTGCACTCACTCACTCACTCACTCACTCACTCACTCACTCACTCACTCACTCACTCACTCACTCACTCACTCACTCACTCACTCACTCACTCACTCACTCAATTACTCACCTACCCACTCACTCACTCACTCACTCACTCACTCACTCACTCACTCACTCACTCACTCACTCACTCACTCACTCACTCACTCACTCACTCACTCACTCACTCACTCACTCACTCACTCACTCACTCACTCACTCACTCACTCACTCACTCACTCACTCACTCACTCACTCACTCACTCACAGATGCAGATGGCTTTACACTAGCATAAGTTGTGGTTAATAATAGTCATTTGTTTACAGGGTGTTGTATACAGAGCAAGATAACTACCACGACTTATTGTTTGTGCTACATAGGGTTGAAAACAGAGAGAGATGACTTTACACACTCACTCAATACCTCATGCAATCACTTTCTGACAGGCTCACCCACTCTATCTATATAGTCATTCATTCATTCATTCATTCATTCATTCATTCATTCATTCATTCATTCATTCATTCATTCATTCATTCATTCAATCATTCATTCATTCATTCATTCATTCATTCATTCATTCAATATTTCATTCTTTCATTCATTCATTAATTCATTCATTCATTCATTCATTCATTCATTCATTCATTCATTCATTCATTCATTCATTCAATTATTCATTCATTCATTCATTTATTCATTCATTTTTTTTTTCATTTATTCATGCATTTATGCATCTAACAGAGGGTTATGTACAGAGAGGGACGACTACGATTAGGTCTCATGATTTAATGTTGTCTTACAGACGTTTATATACAAAGAAGGGTGATTATACATTAGTATTAGGTATCTTTATTTATCGTTATCTTACAGAGGGTTATATACAGAGAGAGATGGTACACCAGGAGATAACAGATCACAGTTCATCACAAGTCAGATCTGCTGCTGTGATTTTGTCTTTATTCTGGTTGATCAGCAGACGGCAGAGTCCTACACGTCTAGCTCACTACAAGATCATGTACAGATGGCTGTGAAACGTCTACAACAACCTAATAAACGTCTGTTCTTACTGTACTATAACATGATGGAGGACCAAAGGCAGGCGTTCCTACAAAATGATCCCTCTCTACAGACCCTGGAATTATTCTACCCAGTATTTATTAATAATTCAGATGATATTTGGCTCCAGAAAATTGTGGATGCGATGACGTCAACACCAGCGGGTAAGTGAAACACACTATATTTCAACTTGCTACATAAAAATGTGGACGCAAGAAAGCCTACAAATATTAAAAAATATGTTAAATACATGGTATTTATATGACAACAGTGATACAAAATCAAAATACACTAATTTGTTAAGTACAAAAATGTGTTAATAAAAGGATTTTTTTGCGACAGCGACAGTTATTTAAAAAACTTTACAATTCCGTAAATGTAAAGAAAAATAATAATTATCTACAGAGATGACTCGAGGGTGGGATGATGATGGTAGTTCATTGACAGTGTTTTCCTTCGTAAATGAGGTCTGGGCACGTCCTAGGGATTAACCCCCAAACATACCCAGATGACTGGAAGATTCGATTGTGCTGTGCAATTTAATGAGGACATACAGTGGCCTTTTGTCCTCGGGTCGGATAGTCTCCAGTGTAAAAGTAGAAATAATCGATGGGTAACACCCCACAGTGTCAAATAACCTATAGATGGTGTAAGGCCCTAACACAGCCACCGTGATATTTAAGATATGAGAGCTGTTTATTGGCCAGATTCTTAAGAGGTTTTAGCTTCTCCTGGATGGTAGATTAATTACCATGCCGTGTACCCTAAGTCATTATGAAAAACGTTCAGTTTTATGTTTTTCACACTACATACTTCGAAATGTCTACCAGTTCTAAGTAATATTGGATTTAGATTTATAGTATAAATAGTATTGAAATGAAATGTTTACTGTTCCATATAGTTAAGTATTTCAAACTGATTTTAACAATACATTGACGTTATATCGTTAATACTAATAGTTTAAATGAGTATATGTTACGTTATTTGACACTAAAATGTTCGTGTTTTAGCCACTTTGTTCATGTATTCCATAATAGTTGGTGACTTGATCAAGAAATACCAGGATATTTTGCCACAGATGTGTTCTCCCCTTCATAGAATGCAACATTTTCTCCATTGTCCAGATATTTATCTCCGACCAGAGGTAATAATTAGTGACGGCAATGATGTCAACTTTGCCAGACAGAAAAAGGCATTGAATATTTTCGTTAATGGCAAAGCAGCATGTGACATGGAGTCTATGCATGAAGAATTTGACAATCCTAATTTAGATGCGGATCTTAATCGCTTGGCATTGACAAACACAAATGAAATAACGGAACCTACTTCATTAAATAAGTATGATATTATTGAAGAGATCTTGATGAAGATGACACCAGGTTCTAAAGTTTTAATGGTGGCAGGAGCTGGAATGGGAAAATCACATTTTTCTTGCCATACGATCAGATTATGGATTAAGAACAGCACACTACGGGATAAATATCAGCTAGTACTGTTTTTGCCATTACGATTTGTCAATAATCACGATGGACCAATAGAAGACCTCCTGTGCAAGAAAAACAGCTATGCACTATTTCCATCATCCGCAAAAGGACAACTGAGGCGCATGTTGAAACTTACCCCTAAAAATGTACTGTTTATCTTAGACGGATATGATGAAATTCCAAGAAGGCATCAAAAAAATACAGTTATCAATGATGTTATCAGAGGGAAAGTTGCATCAGGTGTTGGTGTAATTGTGACGGCAAGGCCAGAATATGAAGAAGTGTCATCCCAGATGACAACATGGTTCATGTATGTTAATTTGAAAGGTATGACTGATAAATCTATAGATGAATACATTAGTCAAGTCTACACAGCAAGTAGTGGCAGGCGACACACAGAGGCAGAAATGAAGAAAATAATTAAGGTTTTTCTCCCCACAAATCTTCTCAGAATACCCTTTTTGCTCAGCTTTGCTTGTTTTCTATGGCAGACAGGTGACAATTATCAGCTACCAGACGTGGAGATGGCCAGTGAATGGGATATAATAGGACATGTTCTTGGTCTCTTTATAGCTATAAACGTGGAGAAGATTGATGTAGAACAGTTCCCAGTTTACATATCGACTATTGACGCGAATATACCAGGTGAATGCAAACTGATACTAGCAAAGATTCATGAAATGTGTTATGATTGTGTCATGGATGGCGAGTTTGAGTTCCGCAATGATACGCTCAAAAAGTATGATCTTTGTGATCATAAAATACTTCAACAGTTTGGCTTTTTCGATGTTTATTTCGACGCCAAAGGACGTTTGACAGCACAATGTATACATCTACTCATACAAGAGTATTGTGCAGGCATGCACTTAGCGCAATCTGTACAATACAATCAGACTAAAAGTAAACCATTCATAGAGTTAGAAAACAAAATTATGGACTGTTCCGGATTGTCATTTATAAATACCCATATTATGCAAGTAATTATTGCAGCAATAAGTGTCAACTCCGACCTAGCAAAACGCATGTGTAGCATGAATATGTCTCATCCTAAACACATGTTATATCAAGCTGAATTATTGAGGTGTCACGATAGTTTTCGAGCTACTACATCCCATTATAGCTACAAGTCTGAAGCGCAAATACTACAAGTTTGCAAAAATGATGACATAAGGAAAGAATTTGTGACACATCTTATGCAGGTTGAAACATACCAATCTTTCTCTATTGAAAAACATGCCTTTGCATCTTCATCTGCTTACACGGCTTTGTTCCATGAATTAGGTCCACATAAATCACTGCGCCTGATGAAATCCAGAGTTTTTCAATCCATTGAGATAGAAGGGATATTAGGAATACTCCGTGCCGAGGAGAAATTAGTGATATCAGACGTATTGATGGTGGGGTGTTTGCTATTGTTACACATCGTGGGCGCAAAAGAAATAGAAATCGGCTGCTGTACACTTAGTCCTTTACTCTACACAGCGGATGCTTGGAAACAGGTAATATGTTTAAGTTGATAGTATATATTACGTGTTTTGAACGTCATTTTAATCGTTGATTAGCAACAACAACTGTATCAGTCACATATGAAGCAGCTGAGTTACTATATCTAGCATATAGGCAAAAAAAACATTTTGATCCAACAGAAAAACTTTTTTATTTTTGATTTTTTGTTTGAATGTAATAATTATATGCTATATAGGAGAGGAAGGTGAACACACACGGCCGAGAACTGGAAGTTTTCGGATTAGAATGTACATCCAGAGAACTCATCACCTTGATACGACTACTGGAACCACTAGATGGGTATCAACAAGTGAAACTATCACGTTTGCGATGTGTGGCTGATTCTGAAAATGACCGATATACTCCTCGAATATATATTGATACACTACATATAGAAATGGCTGGCTCGCTAGATTCCTTTTGTTTGATATTGAGGTCACTTGAGACAAAACGTCTTTGCATAGTTGCATTTGAGCCTTATATACCACAGAAGTTAGATGATGTGAAGCGATTGGTAATTACATTTCCTGTACGTAGCCAGTTCTCATTGCTTACACAAATCATATTATTTCAGCTGTATATTTTATACCATTAAGACACATCGAGGATATCACCAGGGATGTGCATTAGTAGGCTACATCACATTTTACATTTTTGTTATCTGTATCTAATTGTAAGTAAGTACGTATGTTGTGTTGATCATAAAACAAATCGTTAAAGGTGATTTATTACCCCTTATAAAGTATGAATAATTTTGTGACAAATAAATCAAAGTTGCCACAAGATGGGGCACAAGTGTTTCCTTATATGGGGTGATCATGTGATCCTCTGAGAGGGTCACATGATAGCCAATCACCCCCATATATGGGGTGATTGGCTATCATGTGTCCCTCTGAGAGGGTCACATGATAGCCAATCACCCCATATAAGATCATAATTATTCATACCATATAAGGGGTGATAGATCACCTTTAAATCCCATATTGGGGTCTGGTTTAATAACTTAATCCATGCTAATCGAATTACCGTTCACGTATGATAATGGTATATGACATATGTATTCATGATATATTATCAAAACATCTTATTGTTGTCGGATAAATGACACGAATAAAACAGAATGAACCAAATGGTGATGATGTTCAAGCTGATCCAAATGTACTCAGGCCTGCTGTAGGCATGGTAGGTAGATAAATCATAACTGGTTAAAATATTGACTGTTTCTAGGGAGCTGCTATTGGTAATTCAGCTGTGGAGTTCAGGTTTTCAATTCCTCTTAGGAGTGACTTCATGTGTGAATTGCTGAAAATAATTAATCCAGCGGCTGGATTCAATGAAATAAATCTCATTGCCGTAATGCCAGTGAACAAACATGTGGAACAAACATTATTACCATCAACACATAGTATATCAGCGGATGCTATTAGACTGTATTGCTACAATATTACAGCGGTTAACCTGACGTGGATTCTCAGCCATTTCACTGATTTGAAAAAACTTGGTGTATTTGATGCACAAGATATTTTTGCTTTCAACAGGCTTGAGGATGCTTCAAAAATAGTAAGTAAGACCATCATCATCATCATTATCATCATCATCATCATCATCATCATCATCATCATCATCATCATCATCATCATCATCATCATCATCATCATCATCATCATCATCATCATCATCATCATCATCATCATCATCATCATCATCATCATCATCATCATCATCATCATCATCATCATCATCATCATCATCATCATCATCATCATCATCATCATCATCATCATCATCATCATCATCATCATCATCATCATCATCATCATCATCATCATCATCATCATCATCATCATCATCATCATCATCATCATCATCATCATCATCATCATCATCATCATCATCATCATCATCATCATCATCATCATCATCATGAAAATTAAGTCTCTTTTAAGGGATGTAAAATGACTTTAATGCATCATGAGGGGGCTTACGTGGTTAAATTGATGTTATTTGGAGCAAAATGAGCGTTTAAACGTAAAATATTTGCAAATATTTTGTTTCAAATTAAACAAATCTGAGTAATTTTCACCCACTTGAAGTTGTGGATCGCGGTAGAGAGACATAACCTAAAATGAGTGACAATTTAATTGAGCAGTTTCAGGGTTAATATTTTCCCGTCACTCACATTGCTTTAAAGCTGCACAGATTCTATTGTTTAATTACCCAAAGAATGTGTCGCTTCTGTTGACAGGGCACTGGTATCATTAGCAAACTGATCACATAGATTTTACACAGATGTCAATGAGTGTGCGATGTTTAGCATATTTCTTATCCTTAGTTACACCCACAGACGGCATAAAATCTTTATTACTTGCCAAGTGTGATCTGCGACCTGAACATCACGGCTCTTGCGACAGATTATATTCACCAAAGCTTCTGTTGACTCGATCTGTATAAAGCAACGTACATTGTCCATGGGTGGACTAACAGATCTTCTGTGCTCATTGAAGCATATCAGCTGTCTTTATTTACAACCAGGTGGTGACTGTCTTGAAATAATACCAGATTCTGGCCAAGAGAAAGCAAAGAAAAGGATCAAAAGTGCGGAAAATATGGTATGTATTTCATTGTGTTTAATAGAGCTGTCACACTTCAGCGTATGAGACGTAAGAAGAAAATGTGTCAGTATACCATCATACCTCGAGAACGTTAGTCATATAGTAGAAGCACGTTGTAAACAAGTCTCTATCCACTGCACGTTGTCATACCTTCGGTTCTGCACAATTTGCATATATGTTCTAACTACATGCACCATCTGTGAGTCTTTCACGATTCACTTCTACCTCTGGGCAAGATTTATAATAAAGCGAAAAAACATTATTTGGTTATTATAGCAATGTCTTCTTCCTCTAACTTGTTCGGTCTGTCCATAATCCGACAAAAAACAGGGGCTAATTCTTGCATTGACAAAAACTTATTGCCAGTCCCTGAATAAATGACGTCGTATCGCACCCAGTTCACGAGTGAAATGAGGTAGAGTTCCACACTTCTCAGTGGACATACTTGTGGCGATATCATGTATTGGGGTGTAGGCCTACTTGAAATGTTTACCAACCCCAAAGCTGACCCACAATTCTTCCCCGCATATCACACACAAAGTTGATGACGGCAAGTACCACTACATCTATGTCATTAAGGAGCATCATTTGCTTCATGCTAACTTTCTCTGCAGCATGTGCTGCATGCAGAATAACGCGGTAATAAACTCAGCATAAAATCAGTGCACATTCAAATTAGTCGAAGATTTCGAGGCTATTTTGTCGACGGCAGCCATTTGGATTTATACAAATAAGCACTCAGGATTATTGTTGGGATAGGACCCCCCTCCCACCAATATGAACCAAAATTTATCAGCTGTACAAATGTGCCATTATTCCATTAATATAAATACTGGGTTAATATAGTCTTATAATTTACCTGGGAAGGTCTCATGTTTTAAAATGTCCATGGTTCAGGCGGTAGGCAGGCGTGCACTGGACCATTCCCCCCCCCCCCCCCCCCATCAAAAACTCCTGGAATAAACCCTGCCCTATAGCAATGGAGCCTTATAGGGTATGCTGTAAAGGTTTAAGCCATGCACAAAATCACGCAGATCTGACCAGCAGTACTTGAACTCTACTCTCGCCCCGCAGGTCTCGGAAATCACAATTTGAAGTTGATGTTGAAATGACTTCGAATAGTCCACCACCTTTGTTTGCAAAAAGATTCTTGAATTTATAATAAGATTTATCACATTCCATTGACTAGTGTTTTGTGGTGGTAAAGATCGATTTTAAAAATCTGCGTCCGTAATGTGATCAGTATAATGTATAATCTGCTTTGTATAATCTCTAGACTCATTTCCAAGCAAACACATATTACACCAATATTAAAAAATGGGAGTAAAAACATTGTAAATAACGATAGTATAGGCTATTCATTTCTAAAGCACATTGTAATATGACATTTACATATTCTGCAGACGGTCATTCACGAACACAGGTGTATTCCCTGATAGGCTAAGGAGTCACCTTGACCTCAAGTACGACATGAGTATGACTGAAGGTCATGACTACAAAGCAAATTGTAAATATGGTATCCAAGGCTCAATATATGTTGAGTTTGCTCAACGTACTTTAAGATTTCACCGTATAGGCCTATATCAACCTGATAACACTCTGTCCTCCCCTGAGTGATTGCGAGAGGATTCTCGCCATTTTGTTATTATTCTATAAATAATGTATATATGATTAAGAACAATTTAAATGGTATTTACAGTTATGATAATATGTTTATTAGGCAACATACATTTTAAAAATAATTGACAATAAAAACGATCCATACAGGGAACAATGTAATTGCTAGTCGCATACTCTTTCCTGCATCTGTCCTACATAGTCCGCATGTCGCATTTGATGTCTGAGGATCCCAGTTATAAATTGGGCAAAAATTATTCCACGTTGGCCTCCGTTAAAAAACGCTTCGAAGGTCGGGAAATTAAATGATTGGACATTATCGGCCTACGTTTGAGGAATTTAAAGTGATTGCAAATACGTCCAATATGTGATAGCTTCTTAACTTAGAACACTGGCGTTTGACGATTTTTCACTTTGTATTGTGATCGATAGCAGCTAATATGTATACTTAAATAGTAAGCAATGTGTATACTTTTGGTTACAGGTGATTGAGGAACTTGTGGGATTTAAAATTCTAGGTCAGGTCAAATGGATCGGGGTCAACTTAGTCTACATTAAGAACTGGGGAAGTCGGCCATTGGAAACCGAAGAAACTGGATATTCTGGCCAGAGCAGTGATGACATCCTGACTCGCAAACAGGTTAAAGTGATTTTCCCCACTGCATTGATCAGATTACCTGAAGATCCTTTGATGGAACAGATTACTGGTCTGTTTTAAATTATTATGTGCAGATACATAGTATGTATGTGATGTGTAGGCCTAGTACAGTAGACTCACCTAACGGTCACATCACCAATTCAGTCCAACAGCCATAGCAGTCCACTTTTTTCTCTGTCGAAGTTATATCAAAGGCAATCACAAATGCGGTCAGACCGCCATTCCAGACTACAGTGAAACCTATATGGCAAAGCTGCAATCGTGAAGGAGGGCAAAATAGGTGTCTTCACTGTTCCAGTTTGTCGTCATTTCAAATCCGTATTCCCACACACATATCAATATAACTACTTCCACTATGTGACGCCAGTGACATAACTAGGATAAATAATATTTATTAAAATATTCGTTTTTGTACCAAATTGCAGTTAGTCAATAATAAAGATGTTTGTAGCACTTGTTTGAACTTCAATTTAAAATTATTGCTTCTGAATCGCTCATTAAGTAAAATGAGTTAAAATTTCCAAGGGCATTGGAATTATTTGTAAAGCGAAGCTAAACATTACCACATTACTCTCATTGTATAATTGTTTTGTATATCCATATTTTCCCTATTGCATTGACATTTGGGGATCGGCTGCTGATGTACATTTACAGCAGATAATCAAGTTACAAAACGGGTAGTAAGAATAATAAATTATTTGAAGTCATCAGCTCTAATATTTCAGAAATTTAAATTATTTCAAATTAAGGAAATGTATAATTATTCTATTGTTATATTTATGTATAAGCATGCTCATCATACATATCCTAGGATACTTGACTCAAATCGTTATAAAGAATATTGAAAAAAACATGCACAATACTAGACAATCTAAATACTTTCACAAACCAGAATTAAAATTATCTTTATCCCAAAAAACTATAAACTAAAAGGGAGCTGCTATATGGAATAATATATATTCTAAATTTAAAACAAATGTTGCTTATAATCAATTTAAATCATCTTTAAAATTATATTGCTTGTCATGTTGAATATTTAATATTTGCTGTTATATGTGTAAATTTTGTTTGTCCTTAAGATGTAGTATATACATATATCTTTTTGCATGGAATCAACAAAATTCTTTTATGTTATGTTTTTATCTTCAAGGAGATCATGACCGGAATATCATTCTGCATTATATGTGTAGCATTTATAATCAAATCGGGTCGAGTCAATGGAATAATATATATTTGCTACTGAAATGTGCAAATTACCATTGTGATTTTTGACAAGATACGTGTATGTATTAAATAATGTAGCAGTTTGCATGTATTAGCTTAATGTGTGTCATCACGTCCCAATCATACATACTTTATCGATCATAATTAAAAAAACTACCAAATAGTAAAACTTCGTAGGATCATATATATATCCACCAAATTTTAATAGTATGTTGTATGTCAACAAAAAAATCACAACATAAACCGTATTTGTATAAATGTATTTGTATATCTATATTTATTAACCTGCTAACACAGTTAATACATAGTAGCACTGATTTTTCTGGGTGGCTGGTGTAGGAGTCAAAACATGATAATTTCGATTTTGACAAGGTTTATGTTTGTATATAGTAGCATAATGTGTGTCATCTCGTAACAAATCGTCCCACCATATGAATGACTTAACCATTTAATTTCCCATACAACATTGTCATACGTCATTGACAACAATTTTACAAAATTCGTCTATGTTTTTGTATAGGCTGATATATATCTGAAACATTTCAATGTAACGCTTGATGTGAATGAAAGGGGTTACAACAGCCTGTATTTTAAAGTATCTGGATATATTCTATATTAACCCTTGCAGAACTACTTCTCGCCAATTCAATCCTTTTCAACGCGGGACCGACTATATTCGTCTTAATAGGACGCCTATCGACGGCAGATTCTGTCATCTAAAGTCCATCACCGCATTTTTATTTATAGCTGTCGTAGACCCATAAAATAGATATTCAAATGAAACGAAAAGGGCCAACTAAGGTATTTAAGATGATTTCAAATCACATGGGAACCTATCTTTCAGTAAAGGTCAGTCCCTGGATATGTTGTTATATTAATTCCTATCTATATTACAGGAAATTGTATAAACAAACTTTGCATAACAGCCATCATCAATGACTGTGCATAGTGTTTCCATAAATGCAATAAATAAATGAGTATATGCAATCACATCGTTTTATTTTCATTATTATGTTCTCTGATATTGTAACATGTTTTTAAAGCTAATTCGTCAACATAGAACTTCTATCCTGGATCAAGACAATTGTTGGACAAATGTGATAGTTTGGAATTTGTTTTAATAATAATGTTTATATTTTGTCCTAATTTGCATACGTTATTCGGATTAGTATTAAATATATAATTTAGTATTAGCCTGTTGTATTTGACAAATAACAGTCAGAGTTCGTTTGTTCATATTCTGGAATAGCAATACGAGCTGGAAGTTGGCATACTTAAGCTAGTGGTATATCTTTTGATAATAAATCTACGTTTAACTGAAAATAAGAACGATTTATTAAAATTGATAAAAAGGCTGCCAAGCCTCGTTTTCGGTCTCACACGAAAACAGACGATGCTAATATTCACAGACCCCGAAAACCTATATACCAGGTTTACCTAATGCAACCACCTGGTTCCATTTTTTCCGACAGATGATATTATACAAATTATTACAGTTCAAGCAGATTATTCACCTGAAAACACAAGCAATAACTCTTTTGAAATTAATATCGATCGGAACAATATATAATAGCATAAGTATAATGGGATAAAAATGAAATATATTTATTCGCAACAATATACATAATTTCTGATCTTTTAACTTCCTTCCAAATCGATTAATACAAATAGCCATAGTAGCATTATTTTTTGTTTAAATCAAGTATGTGCCAATATGCTAAATAAATGTTTTAGTGTTTATCTAAACCTGAACAGTGTTAATAATACAGCACAATCTAGAACATTTCAAACAACCTCAGCTTATTTAATCTGCAAATACAAGCAATGATTATGTTATGGATAGGCCCTATGGTAGTATTATTACACAATTTGTTTGTGTTGCCTTGGCCAGTATGTATGACACTACGTACGCTACATGCAGCAATTGTCCATGGATAGGCCATATAGTAACATTATTACACAATTTGTTTGTGTTGCTTTGGCCAGTATGTATGACACTACGTACGCTACATGCAGCAATTGTCCATGGATAGGCCATATAGTAACATTATTACACAATTTGTTTGTGTTGCTTTGGCCAGTATGTATGACACTACGTACGCTACATGCAGCAATTGTCCATGGATAGGCCATATAGTAACATTATTACACAATTTGTTTGTGTTGCCTTGGCCAGTATGTATGACACTACGTACGCTACCTACTGCAATTAAAAATGGATAGGACCTATGGTAACATTATTACACAATGTGTTTGTTTTGCCTTGACCAGTGTATATGACACTACGTCCGCTACCTACAGCCATTATTGCAACCTAAGATTGTACTACATGTTTGTGTTTAGGTTGTTCTAAGGTTGACCAGTATGTGGCTCCCTGGGTAAATCATTGCCATGGTAACTGGTGGGTCACGCCAGCAGGTTCATAACAGAGAGACTATTCTGGTGGGTCACGGCAACAGGTTCATAACAGAGAGACTATATACATATGTGACGTCAGAGCAAGGTTAGAGCGTCAGTGAAGCTGAGACTGTCCACCAGAGAGAGACCGAGTTTATCCAGGCTCTTATAGAAAAAATCTGGAGCTTGTTGATGCATCTGTCGATACACAATCAGCAGTTTGCCATTAAAGCCTGCAAAACTACACACAAACCATTCTCCATGAGACGAATAAGTATTTACTAATAAATCACCATCATAGATTTCTTTTAGAACAAATGTAAGAAATTCAATTTGGTTGAAATTGCCATTTGTCATGGGCTCACATCGTTAATGGCATCAGTCGGAATAATTAAACTATTACATTACACTAATTACAATTCTACCAAGATAATCTGAGTAATTAGTCTTTATCAGTCGTCATCTATTTGAAGCTAGTATTTAAACCTGGAAATAGATCAAATCGATTATTGTGTTAAAAATATGCAATTTGGAACAACTCCATTCCATTATTGTGCATTATGTTTTGAAGAAAATATGACTATGATCTTATAGTTTGCTGTGCCACATTCTGCAGAACAATCAGTCAATTACGTATGTATGTTTTATTTGCTTCCATAATGACCATACACAGGGCTAAGTATATTTGCCGCTATTATATGAACATACACAGGGCTAAGTATATTTGCCGCTATTATTAACCCTTACGGTGCGGGGATCGACTTTAGTCGACATAATCTGACGTCTGTTAACGACGGATTCTGACGCCTAAAGTCTATCCCCGCACTGCAGGAATTTAAATATTTCTAATGGCCGTAGACCCATAACATACATGTAGGTATTCAAATAAATCGGAAAGAGCTAACTAAGACGTCTATAATGATTTTAAATTGAAAAAAACTCTTTGGTTGCCATGTTTTTTACAAATTAACCCTTTCAATCCTGACTTTACATTGTCATCCTCATCTACTATAAGCCGCGAATTGCTGTCGCAATTCTCGACTTGTAGTGGATGAAAATGATTTGAAGTGGATGAAAAAATTAAAGAAAATTACCTTGTATTAGTAAACCAGTTTCATGGACATTTTCATTCAAAAACCTTTGGTTGTAGGAAACTTAAGTGTGTTTTCAGGGACGTAAAATGATGCTTTAATGCATCGTGAGGACTTAAAGGGTTAATTCAGCGCTTTAAGGGTTAAAAGGGGTGGAGAAGAGTCGAGCGCTACAGCAAATACTCACTGCAGACCATCTCGTCATAGTGTCTGTGATCTTAACACTTATGACTAATTAGCCGAAAATTGTAGCCGTCAAAAAATGTTTAGATTGCAGTAACGCACAAGAAGTTATATAATGTTTTTTTTTTTAAAACACGCTTTGAAAATTTGAAAGTACAAACTTGCGTACCTTGTGTATGCCTGCATGCGCATCTGAACTTTGTAAGCAAGATCGCTCACCTTTTTTTATAATGCGGCAGATTATTTTGTTCCAGCCAATCCATTACATCCTGATTGGTCCACTTAATTACTTGACTCCTAGATGTGACGGGAATTGCTGCTACATGTGGGACTACTGGCACATCACCTTCACCTTTTGTGGAAACACTGGACGCTGTCAATTGAGCTGTAAAGAAACACATTCATATAGTATGTTATAAATGTCACAATGATAATATAGTGAGAGGCTATATGCAAACAATATTCTTTGTATTGTTGTATGCAGATATATTGCCACAATGAAAATATCGGAGTTAGAGGTAAGCAAGACATTAAAATTGATGCTTAAATGACCTAGCTCGTGACAATTACGCAATTTGTTAATCACAACACTAAAGTGTGTTGTCGGCTTGAAAGCTGACATGAAGTTGTGTCTACTGTGACAGTGGACGCCACAGGTGTTAGCAAGCAGGTGTCGCTGACACTAGAAATAAACACAAGGTCATAATGAAAAATAAATAGGCTCACGCCATGGAAATATTTATTTTTCACCCGACATACCAAAATGAACGAGGCAAAAGATAATATTTATATGTGAATAATTTTTGCCAGAAAAAAATTGCTATATTAAATCATTGATGGTCTAAAACTACAGTGGGTCAAGTCCACATGCCAGCAAAATTATGTTTATCATTTTGTTTCAACCTACAGACTAATATATCGAATTTTTTACCTTCAAAAACGATTTACACAAACAAAATTTGTGTTAACAAAGCAAAAGGTTGAGTTAGCTGACTGTTACTCCAGGACCACATAAAATACCAAGAGGTTTGTTTCTAGAGCAACAATTCTGTGTAACTCAATAGCCTTGACCTGTATTGTTTTCACATAGCAATATAATACAATGAAGAATAGGGGAGAGGATATATATAATATTGTTTTCATCGAGTAGCCATTTAAAAGGGTTCTGGTGACACCACTGCATGAGCAGAATGAGCTAAGTCAGACATTTCTCCTGTGTTGTCTTCACAAGCTTGCACACAGTCACTTAGTTTTCAGAATAAAAATACGCTATTAAAGTGCACATTTATCTGTGTTGTCACAGAAACCTAGCGAATATAAGCATGTAATACCATAAAACAACGTCTCAAGTCTACTTCATCCTGTGTTGGACAGACAACATGCTGCCATGTGCTCCTCTTCGTGGGAATAACAATAAGTAAAGTCGACTTGATCTGTTTTACTGCCAACTGTATACCTTGCCATAGACATGGTATGGTACATATATGAAAACATGCTGATCAAAATCAAGCACTTCAAAAAGCTGTGTGAACCCTGCCGGCATCTGCAAATAGCCACATCAAGGGACTCCTCCAGAATGAACCCTGCCGGCGTCTATAAATAGCCACATCAAGGGACTCCTCCAGAATGAACCCTGCCGGCGTCTACAAATAGCCACATCAAGGGACACCTCCAGAATAATAAGTCCACTTCACTCTTATATAACACATACCATTAGAATCCTCGTTATTCAAATAACAATATCTATACAATCAACTTATCTTATCAGACGTAATATTCTTTGAAAGCATTTTTTCGTCAACATTTTCGGACCCTGCGAAGCAGCAGTTTCTTTGAAGATGAACTGACAGGCTGTAATCTTTTTTTATATATCTATACAATTTATTCACACAATCAAACTTTAGACATACATGCAATCATACATGTATAATCCATTCATGGTATATAATTTATTTTTTCCACTTAATTTATGTAACCCGATATAAAAAATTACCATTTCTATAACTACATTGTTGTTTAAATAATATTATAATATCATTATAATCTCCATATTTAAATTTACTTATATATAATTTTGCTATTAAAATTAACCTGTTTAAAACATCATATTTACGGCTACCATGCTGTAATCTGAATAATTGTTTTTAATTTGGAAATGAGCTACTAAAAACATTACGTCAATCACAATTTTACTTACAATCTATCTTAATTGCCAAAAAGGTGGTTCCACACATGAATCAATGTTGTCACTTTAGTCGGAACAGTTAAGTATAGCAATATCAATAGCAATTGTTGCTGCAAGTACAAATGGAGCCAACAGTAACTTACTATATTCAGATTTAAGCAGCCAGACTGTTACTACCAAACACCGAGGGGTAGACCCACACAAACCTCCACGCACAGCCCTGAGAGAATACATCAATATGAAAGACAGAGCCACAGCAACATCAACTCCCTTCACCAAAAACACAAGAACACAAACACCACAACCCAGAACAACAGATGCCAGTCAGACCCAGACACCACACCCACTACCAAAACGATAGACATTCAGACATACAAAAACTTACACACGCCATAAAGGTACAGATTGGAGACATCATCATAGAAGCCAGCGACATTCCTGGAGATTATAGAACAACTACAGCCTTCCTCACATCTCAAATCTTCAGCACAATCTCCACCACAGCCGAACTACAACAGGCCACATATACGTCCGGACACCACCCACTGACTCCGCACCGGACGCAGAACATTAATCATACACTTTATGGATTACCCTTTCGACAACCCTCTCAGAAACATCTACTATTCCAGTACGAAAAGAACCTCCGGTAAAAAACTATACCACTTTAATCATACTAATTTAATTGACCATTCTTAACAACCGTATTAGCTTATTCGAACTCTAAACACTCTCGAAATATATATTTTTTCAAAAAATTCCAAATATTCCTATATGAACGCTATTTTAAGCTCCTGTTCCCGAGAAGCACAATGAACATTGAAGAAGAAAATGAACATTGAATGTAATACCATATACACACACCTGTAACCACCATGCAATACCATATATTAACAATATACAACCGCCTAATACCACACCCCCTTTGGAACTCAATAAACCCCTTTTCCACCCTCGTATTAACGAATAATAATAATAATTTTAACGGTAAAAGCTGTCGGACACACCCGCCTGCTAGATTATCGATGATGATCAGCGGCCGGATGTGTCCGACTCATAACTCTTTAAGAACTCTAAACGTCACAGAGTCATCCGGACTGGCCCAAGTGGGATGTCAGGCAACTGGACACGTGACACCCAGTCACCGCCATGCCGGCCGGATGACGGAGCCTGAAGTGTACCGTACAACCAGACCGCCTCTACCTCACCAGGCAGTCACCCCATTTTTACTCCTCACACACACACCGCTCCACCAGTACTGTACCACTACTGCCGGACACCCTCCGGCCTGTCACCCAACGTTATATACTATACACACTCCCATCCCCCTGGTGCTAAACGCATCTCCCGCAGACTTCCGGCTTATCTGGATAACTGCAGTGACAACTATACACACTCCCATCCCCCTGATGCTAAACGCATCTCCCGCAGACTTCCGGCTTTTCTGGATAACTGCAGTGACAACTATACACACTCCCATCCCCCTGGTGCTAAACGCATCTCCCGCAGACTTCCGGCTTATCTGGATAACTGCAGTGACAACTATGTACACACTCCCATCCCCCTGGTGCTAAACGCATCTCCCGCAGACTTTCGGCTTATTTGGATAACTGCAGTGACAACTATACACACTCCCATCCCCCTGGTGCTAAACGCATCTCCCACGAACTTCCGCCTTATCTGGATAACTGCAGTGACAACTATACACACTCCCATCCCCCTGGTGCTAAACAAATCTCCCGCAGACTTTCGGCTTATCTGGATAACTGCAGTGACAACTATACACACTCCCATCCCCCTGGTGCTAAACGCATCTCCCGCAGACTTCCGGATTATCTGGATAACTGCAGTGACAACTATACACACTCCCATCCCCCTGGTGCTAAACGCATCTCCCGCAGACTTCCGGATTATCTGGATAACTGCGGTGATAACTATATACACACCCACTACTACTATCATTGTTGAATCCGCTTGACCATCCATATAATAACCATTTAAATTATATAATTCTTATATCTGTACCCCTCACTTAAATATCCAGGGAATAGCGGGCAGTTCATCTGACCGCATGCCCGCTGTGCCCACAGGATAACCCTTTCGAATTTCCACTTTAATTAATGCCTGATGTAACACATCGTTTCCGTGAGCCAGACAGTGGACGGCACGCAGGGGTGGCCCACAACCCTTGCGTGCGGACCATTGCTCAGCTGACATACTAGTAATGCAAAAAGAAGGAAGGATGTAACTGATCCGGACGGTGCAGATCCGCCTGCCATACACAATCATCACCGGAACCAGCCTTTTCCCCTCGATAGCCCACACATACCACTGGTGGAATGTGCCGGCTATTAAGGCAAGCTCACTAGAACACGCAGCTCCATGATAATTGATACAATAATAATTTGTATGTAATCGAACCTTGATTTGTTACTATTATAATCACGAATCTACACTGAATAATAAAAATCATCAAACTTTGTATACCATGTTATGAAAATTTTGAAATCTTTATCATTTAAATCGATTTTAGTTTTAAGTTTTAAAGAAATATTATTTACTTTAACTTTAAAAGTCACCATAAAACTGTCACAACACACCCCCACATCAACACTTCAAACACACCGACACCACCAATCAAAACACAGCACCACACTCCATAACTAAAAACAATATATACCCACATCTATGACGTCACAACATACAATCAACAAACTCATAAAACAATGTGTAGCACCACCCTGTATCCATCACTGTATCCTGAAGAAGCAACAATGCGAAACGAGTTGAATAAACAAATATAAGTTGAATAATAACAGCTTAAGCACCACCTTTATGCTGATGATTCACAAATATACACATCTTTCGGTCTTCAATTGTTGTACAAAATTGTATGCTGGGAATCCAAGATGAATCAAAACATGCTGAAACTTAATCCTAGTAAGACAGAGTTCATGATTATTGGTAATTTAACTCAACAAAAAAAAGTTGCTTATATTTCCCCAGTTGAACTTCTGAACCAAAATGTCGCCGAAATAGACTCCATACGAAACCTGGGTGTGGCTTTTGATCCAGCTTTTTCAATCAAGAAACATGTCTCGAATATTTGTAAATCAGCTTTCTACCATATTCGAGATCTTGGACGCGTTCGAATTCATTTGAATAAAGATACTGCAATTTCTCTAGCCAATGCTCTAGTGAGCAGTCGCCTTGACTACTGTAATTCGTTGCTGTTCGGCTGTTTCGAAAATTATAAAACAAGTTTGCAGCGTGTACAGAATTGCCTTGCCCAAGTAGTGATCAGGTCAAGTAGGCTTTCAGAGTCTAGGCCACTACATCGGTTACCTATTAAATCACGTATCAAATTTGAACTGAACCTGACATATAGGCCTAAAGCACTATTCATGGGTACTCCCTCATATCTCGAGAAACACCAGCAAACACTGAGATCCGAAAGTACGAAGTTATTACATCCTGGACCGTGGTCAAAAAGAAATTACGGCAATTCATCGTTCGTGGTTGCCCCACCACGCTTGTGGAATAAATTGCCTCTTGAAATACGTGAAGCAAAATCAGTCACTCTTTCGGAAAAAAAGAAAAACACACCTTTTTACATTAGACCTACCACCTTAATCTGAGCATCCACCGACCGTCATATAACGGATTCCTTTACTGACTATGGACCTCCACACTGAATACTGATTTTAGTCCACAGCGCCATTGAATCTCAATATTGTTGAGAGATACTGGTGCTATAGAAGTCATTATACTTATACTTAAAAGGTTATTGGTGTGTGTACGGATTTATTTCAACACATACTAATCTTACCATCATAATGATGTGGTTTGCAGTGTTTGATTAGCTTGCCCCGATTTTTCAACTCTTTGACCAGTGCATCTAGTGACTCACTGATTTGCTCTTGGGAGAAGTCAAAGTAAAGTTTACTACCACAGAGAGCTCCCAACCATCCGTCAGCGCGATAACGAGGCTGCAACACCAGAGGCACAATATCCTTCTGTAGGCGGAATGTATACTCTGCCTCTACAACAATATAGTATAGTGTCTACATAAATATGGGAATAAAGCATTGATATGTCAATGTGTTGAGACACAGTCCTATTATAGTCAATGACTAAAACAGTCAACATAATTATATAAACTTTGTTTCTTGAACAAAATAATTTACTAACTTCAATGATAAGGAGAAAGTGATTTAATTTGATTTGATGTTACTTTTTGCACTATAGGAAAAAGGGATTATGTTCTACTGTCTGTCTGTCCGTATACTTTTCCTAATTGCTTCAATGGTACTTATAGTGTACAGCAGCATGGATATCACTGCACAATCTTTAGATGCACAACATACAGCACAGGTGTGATTTGAACCCAACAAATATCCAAAGCTATAGGATCAATCTATTAATTATCAATATATTATCATTACATTTACAGCTTGTACGTCATATATTTTTGTTCGAGTCTTGGATTATTATGTTCTATATCATATTTAACAATATGACCTAGATTCCACACTTTAATTTTTTCCGTGATTAGTGAGATAATAGTCTGACCAATCATAGCACTAAGATCTGAAAATAACCAATGACCAGTAGTAGTAGTAAATTATTGATTTAAGTCACGCTTCGCACAAATGGTCATTCAAGTGAAAGTGACATTGTAATACGATAAAAACGTTGTAGTCAATTGATGCGGTGAATGATGTACAGGGTACGAGGTTCGAATCCCGATTGGGCCAGATATTTGTCATCGTGGTTGTGCATATACAGTGCTCAAAACTGTTCAAATGGAGTGTACAGTGCTGCCTATGGTACTGTGCATCATAAAGAACCCTTTAAGTCATTCGAAATAAGAGAAGAGCATAGTCCCGACTTCTGGCTTCCTTCTGTTGCGATATTGCCATGATTGTGCAGAAGGCGACGTAAAGCAATATTCATTCACCCTTAAGAAAATAATAAACATTTTCAGAAGAGAGGGACAATATACATTACTATATTAGAATTTACTCGAAAACATACATTTGACACTTTCTTTTTGCATTCAGTGGTAGGTATTTATTATCGTCATCGTATTCTAAGATTTAGAAAAATGAACATTGACCCTAATTACCTTTTCTAACATCTAAGGATCTAAAAATTTTGACTATTTTGAAAAGAAAAACACTAAAATGTGAACTACAGACCTGTTCGACATGAGCTGCTATCCTTATATTTCTGTGACATACAGACAATCACTACGGCTGATTTCTCAACTGCCTCAGCCATGGCTTCCAAAATCGACCCACCTGCAAATAATCATACAAGAAACGTTTTCAATGTCTAAATGTAGGTAAATATGTGGACTACTTCTCTATCGTTTGCTTGATTCAAAATTATTAAGGCCATCCTAAAAAATATCCTTGTTTCCGATTTCATGGTGTGAAAATTTCCATGCGGTAGGTCGGAAAAAGTTTTCTTTTAGACTGTCAAAAATCTGAGGCAAGTTTTATTTTAGACTGCCAAAAATTCCATGCGGGATTGCGGCAATTTTATTTTTATATTGATATAAAACATGTTTGCACAAATAATTATATTATTATATATATGACAGTAGGAAAGAATACTTTCTGAGGTATTCTACGATGTCCCTACATGAAAATAGAGATGTGCAGTCACCTCATGTTAGCTGTGATGATATCAGAGTTGTCATTCTACTCACTCATATTGTCTACATCCATCCACACTTTATATCCTTCCTCCATCAGTCGATCCCGCACCTTTAGTAACACAGATTGATCCTTCCACTGGTAGCTGATCATCACATGCGGAGCATCTAAGAATAAAGTGGTAAAATTAGGCTGCTGCACTGCTTAAAATTCACAACTGCATTTAGCAAAATTAAGTCCATGGGCCAGATAGGGTTACTGTTTGTTACTGTGATGCATGGGAACTGTATCTGGCCCATGGACTTACTACATTGCTTTGGTGATAACATTGCTGTCATTTTTGACAAGAGTTGCTTTGAATAATCTCGCACATGCTCATTTTTAACAATAGCAGTTGCACATGGAAATAAGTTACAATTTTGATAAATTATTGAAAAAAAATCATGATTATAAGTAAACATGAACATAATGAGCTAGTAACACCGACAATCCAAATGACCAAAAACATAACATTTGATGCCCTTTCAGGGGTGTTAAACCCTTTAACCGCCAAATTATTCAATTGGAATTGTCACCAACTTGAAGTTGTGTCTCGCTGACGCGATCCACAACTTCAAATGAGTGAAAATTATTCAGATTTGACAAAATGGAGGTCAACAAATGTCAAATTAATGCTGATTAATGTCACTTTTTATCTTTTACAGGTTTAAAAGCTGATGTGTAATGTGCAAATAAAAAATGTGAAAAACGGCACCGGCGGATAAAGGGTTAAAGGGGGATGTGTCACGTGAAGAAAATACACACTGTAGCATAGAGGTGATATTTGCGACTATCAAATGCTAGATGTAGCGTGGAGGCGACAATTGATATAGGATTTAGCGATGGAAGCGACAATTGATATAGGATTTAGCGTGGAAGCGACAATTGTTACAGGATTTAGCGTGGAAGCCACAATTGATATAGGATTTAGCGTGGAGGCGACAATTGATATAGGATTTAGCGTGGAAGCGACAATTGATATAGGATTTAGCGTGGAAGCCACAATTGATATAGGATTTAGCGTGGAAGCCACAATTCATATGGGATTTAGCGTGGAAGCGACAATTGATATAGGATTTAGCGTGGAAGCCACAATTGATATAGGATTCAGTGTGGAAGTCACAATTGATATAGGATTCAGTGTGGAAGCCACAATTGATATAGGATTTAGCGTGGAAGCCACAATTGATATAGGATTCAGTGTGGAAGTCACAATTGATATAGGATTTAGCGTGGAAGCCACAATTGATATAGGATTCAGTGTGGAAGTCACAATTGATATAGGATTTAGCGTGGAAGCCACAATTGATATAGGATTCAGTGTGGAAGCCACAATCGATATAGGATTTAGCGTGGAAGCCACAATTTACCTTCATAACTGGGAGTCCTGTTAAGAGATTCTCTCTTCTCTGACACTGGGCGTAATGATGGCTGCTCCACTTTATTTGTTTTCTTGTTAGTAGTTTCTTGTTTTTCTTTCAGAATCCATAAAGCGCCCGTAGCCTCTTTCTTTATCGGATCATTCACGCCAGTAGATGCCAAACGCTTCAAAGCTGAAGTGTGACATAAAACAAACTATGTATTTTTCGTATTTACCAATGACAATGACTTATTGGTAAGTAAGCAAATTTTGAAAGCAATATTGATATATGTTTATCATTATCTGGTTTAAATTTACAATATACAAGAAAATATTTTGATCACATTAGTTAAATCGGTAGTGTTATTATTGCTATTCACAGCTAATAATAATATGGTTCAAGTAATTGTCAGAGCACCATCAGAGAAAATAATATTTGGCTACCATCCCTGACGCAATCACAACTGTGCAATAAGACTTAGTTGGGCTTACATCCCGCTTTATTTGGGTACATTATATTGACCTTCTATACATCCTGGTTGTTTAATGATGCTATCTTTACACTTGAATGCCAGCACCCACATCCCTCTGGCTGCTGTGAGCTGCTCGTGAGGTGAGCACTGCTCATCCATCAAGCTCAAGTAAGAAAGTAAACCTCCATTCTGCACAATACAATATTTATTGGAATCGTTAGCCGCAAGTTTAGTCAGGCCGTTGAGGATTTCCACTGCACTGAATCCAACACTAGAGATATGGTCTTGTGATGCTATGGCGTCTTTTGCGATAGTCAGGAGAAAAACAATGTTGGTGTCGTCTGTGTTGATGACGTCATTCTCGTCCTCGGTGATGATGTAAGCCAGTACTAATTGGGCAATGCACTTGACCATTTCATTGTCAACATTCAGGAACCTCTGTAGATAATATTACCAACAACACAGAAAAGAAATTACATACAGAAATAAGTAGAAGTGAAACAAAGGTATTTTGTATATGACATGGCGCCTATGTTTTACAAAGAAACAGGCATGACATTCCGAATAATTGGTCAGTGTATCTAGTGTCCTCCATATCTAAAAGATAAGGAGGACACTAGATGACAATTAAAAATATGCTTTCAAGAAGTTGTAATATGTAATTTTACTATACTGACCTGTAGGATTGTAAATGCCTGACAGCCTCTGAATATTTCTCGTGAATCACATTTAAGCACTATGTTGTGTAGAATCCCCATCACTCCTCTCACTCTAAATTCCACAAATTGGTCACTCAGAGATGGTGCTTGCTTGTCGTTGCCAAGGTGACGGAAGATGTCCTGATGTACACAGCAGTCCAAGCATTGCTGACAGAGGGCGGTGGATTTATCCGTTGAGTTCCACATAATGGTCATCGAAGTGTTCAACCGTGATTCACACGCTACTCTATCATACAATTTGTGAAGATTCAGAAACAAATCGTTCCAGATCTTTTTGTAAATCTTGGCAAAATTTAGCTCTGCTAGCCGATCAGCTAGATGCTGCCTTCTTTGTAGAATTAACGGCGGAGACGAGCTGACAGCTAAGAATTCTAGAGCCTCATCTCCCTCTGGTGTTATGAAGTCACACACAGTGGACAGTGATCCCATGCAACGATTGATCGCAGAATCAAAATCAACATCTCCCATCTCACTGATCATCAATGACAATGCCATCATGAAAAACCTGCAATAACATTAAATAGCCACACACGTGTGCATGGCATTATTTAAATATTTAGATCGCTAATAAAGGTACTAGTCCAGTCATTAAAGGCCAAAATCATACGAAGTTTCAACAAAATTACTTCAAAAGATTTTTTAGCCTTTATTGATTCGTTAGTATGTGTACTTGCCTCTCAAAAAAGTTTACCAAAAATGTAGCTGGGGAAAATACTGAAAAAGCTAATTTACAAAATGGCCGCCATCACTAATTGTGAAATCCCCCTTATAATCAGTGCATACCATAATCAAGTTATTGGTATCCACACTTCTGTGTTTTGTAAAAAAGAACACAATGGGATATGTACTAAAATATGGCCAAAAATGTACATGACCTATGTGCGATTTTGGTCCAATTTTGATAAATCGAGCACATTACACATTTTTGCCCGCTGAGTAGACAAATATTAAGCTATATGAATCTATTTAATATCTATAGAAAACTACTGGTACAGGCTTTTACATGAATGTAAAATATTTTGTGTCCGATCATTGAAAAATACACAAGAGAGCTTTAAGTTGGTATTTTATCTAATTTGACCTATTTTTCATACTTTTTCAGAAAATAGTCAAAATACTTTTCTCTCAGCAGATTTTCGTATAGACTAAGTATACATGTTTAGTTTTTATTCAAACATGTTCTAGAACTATAGCTGACTTAAAATTGACCCATTTGGAATACAAATAATGAGTTATGTGAACATATTACATGATTTTTTTGGTTATACGTACAATTTGCTGCCTTTTTTTGTGGCTCGGGAAAATTGACAGTATCTTACATTATTGCCCACAGAGTAGTCTAGTCAAATTTTGAGCTATATCAATATATTTAATATCAATAGAAAGCTACTGGCACAGGCCGTCATATAGATGTAAGATATTTTGTGTCTAATCATTAACAAATGCACAAGGTAACTAGTTGGTATCTCCCCCCTATTTTGACCAATTGTTCATACTTTGCCAGTAAATAGTCAAAACACTTTTCTCTCAGCTGATTTTTGTATGGTATAAATGCTTAGTTTGGATTCAAACATGTTCTAGAACTATTGTTTACTTAAAAAACAACTTTGGAATAAGAATAATGAGTTATGTGAATATATTACATGCTTTTTTGGTTAGACAACAAATTTGCTCGCTTTTCTTGTGGCTCTAGAAAATTGACAGTACTTCGCATTATTGCACACAGAGTAATCAAATTTTTAGCTATATCAATATATTTAATATCAATAGAAAGCTACTGATACAAGCTTTCACATGGATGTATTTTATGTTCAATCATTGACAAATAGATCACAACGCGATACACCATCAAGTTATATGGTGTAGTAAATCGGTCCGTCTGTGTACAATATGTACGTAATACTAATAGTGGTTAATTGTGGGCCAATATAATGTTACATTAGACCAACATCTAACCCTTATTAACAAACACGAGACGTTGAGCCGCATTGGTTTAACGTTGGGCCAGAGCCGTAGACGATGGCCCCGAATTAGTTTCACATCGGATCACTGCCTCGTGTTGGCTGCGATGCCAAGCCCACCCAAACCACCGGTTGGCGTCCTAAGACTAGGTCAGCCCCCATAATAACTCGGCAAGCACGAGTCACTGACTCATTGATGGTTCAATGCTGGTCCAGCTTCTACGACGCTGGTACAACATTGACCCATCAATGGTTGATAGCCTGTTTGCTGAGAACTCAGCTACCGGTACCGTGAACGCTGTTTTTTTACAATCATTTTATTTACCACGTTTCGCTATTTATATAACTGTATGTGATGACTCACGATGAAATAAAATAGTCTGATATTTTCGAATAGCATTGTCACTATATTTTGAAATGCCAGTGAGGTATCAAATAAAAGACTGCGGAAAAAAAGATGATTTACTTCACTGAATTTGGAATTCGGACTGTAATTTCCCACGGTCGGAGGAGAGCGTCTTAATGGCAGGCCAAAGGCTCAGATGCTGGCCCACACTTAAAAGCACCATACTGAAACAGGCTCCTATTTTTCAAGTGAGTGACATTCTCTATACCGGTACCGAAATTAAACATGACATTATATGCAGATATGACTTATATCACACAAAGTAATAACTTCTAGATATGTCTAAATGACATGAGATAATACACATTGTACTGTGAAATGTATCTATGATCACTTAAAAAATAAGAATAATTTTAAAAGTATTCCACTCTTTTTTTAATGTTGACCGTTATCTGCCACTTGGTACTTTTAATGGCCTGGTTATACAGACAGTATGTCTTACTCCGCTGTGATCAGGTCTGTTTTGGTGGGGCAACAATTGTAAAAAACAACAAACTTAAATCCTTAATAACTTGATAACCGGAGCAGTAAAATAAAAAAAATAAAACACCATTCTCCATGGCATTATCTTTTGATTAAAATAAACAAAACAGTTATGCAGCTTTAAATTTACCTATTTGTCATACTATTCCAGTAAATAGTGATAATACTGTCTCTCAGCTGATTTTTGTATGTAATAAATGTTTAGTTTTGAGTCAAACATGTTCTAGGGCTATTGTTGAATTTAATAAACAAATTTGAAATAATGAAATAATGAACTATTTGAACATATTGCACACTTTTTTGTTTGGATGTAAAATTTGCCTCCTTTTCTTCTGGCTCGGGGAAACTGACCGTGTTTCACATTTTTGCCCCATGAGTACCCAAATTCAAAATGTACCAACATCCTTGATTTCACTATCAAGGGCTTTAACGGGGATACATAATATTGTATTTCTGTTAAATACAACAAAGCGCTAAGTTTGTATTTTATTCCTCCGTTTGAGCAATCCAACTTTTCTTTAAGGAATACCAGCGGGTCTTCTCGCTCATGTTAGTTTTATATGGTATAAATGTGTGTTATTACTTTTACATTCTCTGGAGCAATTTTTCAAAAGTGATCTTGATCACTGAAAGACTTCTCACCGCCACTTTAAAAGGGATCTCAGCAACTACAAAAGTTATCTTGGCCACAGAAAAAGTGATTACAACCACTTTAAAAGTTATCTCAGCCACTACAAAAGTGATCCTGGCCACCGAAGAAGTGATCACAGCAATTTAAAGTTATCTCAGCCAGTACAAAAGTGAACTTGTTTACTGAAGAAGTGACCACAGCTACTGAAAAAGTATCTCAGCCACTACAAAAGTTATCTTGGCCAATAAATAAGTGATCACATCCATTTTAAAAGTTAGCTCAGCCACTTCTAAGTTGACCGTGGCCACTAACCGACTAGTGTCAGCCACTGATAAAGTTACCTAAGCCACTACAAAATGATCTTGGACACTGAAAAAGTAATCATAGCCATTTTAAAAATTATCCTAACGACTACAAAAGTGATCTCGACCACTGAAGAAATGTTTGCAATTACTTTAAAAGTTGTCTCAGCTATGGTACTACAAAAGTGATCTTCGCCACTGGAGAAGTGATCACAGCAACTTTAAAAGTTATCTCAGCCACTACAAAACTCCTCTTTGCCACTGAATACGTATATCACAGCCACAATCTTACTTATCTCAGCCACTACAAAGGTGATATTGGCCACTAGCAAACAAGTTTCAGCCACTGATTAAGTTATCTAATGCACCAGTGATCGTGGCCAACGAAGAAGTGATCACAAAAACTTTAAAAGCTATCTCAGCCACTAGAAAAGTGATCTTGGCCACTGAAGATGTCGTGACATCAAGCTAAAATAAAATCACCGATTTTTTTTATGATTTTAGACCTGGGCATGTCCCTTTAATACAATTTTCAAATCATCGTATTTTCCAACTGCATTGGAGAGAAGGCGTTATTGTGCCAATTTTTTTAAAAAAAGGTAATATAAATGATGTAGAAAATTATAGAGGTATATAACTATCTTGAGAACACTGGGTAAGTTGTTCACAAGAATAATAAATAATAGGTTGATATTCTGGTCAGATGCGTTTAATATTATAGGTGATACACAGTCAGGTTTTCGTAAATCTCGCTTGACGGTACACAATGTTTTTATGTCGCAATCTGTTATTGATTCATGTCTGAATACTAAGAGGCGATTCCTCGATTTAAAAAAGGCTTTTGATTATGTGAACAGAGATTGTTTTTTGTATAAACTCTTGAAATTGGGAGTTGGAGGCCCAATTTTTAAATATTATTAAAGATATGTATTGTAATACAACTTCTAAAGTCAAGTATAGTGGAGTATTTGGCAAATTTTTTGACTGTAATGTAGGCGTACGACAAGGAGAGAGCTTATCGCCTTTTTTGTTTAATTTTTTCCTGAATGATATTGAAGCGGTATTAGAAAGTGGAGGTTTTAGAAGGGTAAGTATGTCGGATATCACTATCAGAACGCTGTTGTATGCCGACGATCTTTTATTAACTCCAACTCGGCATTGATATCCTGTATGACTACTGCACACGGTGCAAATTGAATATAAATATTGAAAAATCCGCTGTTGTAATATTTAGAAAAGGTGGATTGTTGTCACTCTGTTAACCGTAACAAATACATATTCTTATTTAGGCATGCTTTCAAGTGACATGGGTAAATTTGATGCATTACAAAAAACATTGCAAATTGTAGTACTAGGGATCTCTTCAAGTTGTATGACGATTTGCATCATTTACACAATCCTAAAATACATTTCCAATGTGAACTATTTGATAAAATTATTTTACCAATTTGTGACTACGGGTATGAGGTATGGTGATTTCATAAAGCCCCTGCTATAGAAAGGGTTTATCTTCAATTTTGCAAGCATATTTTACATGCTAAGAAATCTATAACATTTTTTTTTGTTTACGGTGAATTGGGAAGATTCCCATTGGCAGTAAACAGACATTTGAAAATTATAAAATACTGGTTGAAAATTATAAAACGTGAAAAAAACCCATTAGTGTATAATTTATATAGATATCAGTATGAAACATATGAACTCGAACACGTCAATAATTGGGCTAGTAAAGTCAAGGAAATGTTAAATAACCTTGATTTTAATTATGCTTGGAAAGATCAGAATGGTCATAATACTTTAAGTTTTTTTTAAATTATGCAACCAACGGTTGAATGATCAATGTGTTTCAAAGTGGAATACTTCTATGTCTAGTAGTTCAAATGGAAAGCTATATAAGTTAATTAAAGAAAATATAATTTGTTCTAAATATATGAATGGAATCAAAGTTCAACAACACAAGTTCGCCTATATTAAATTTCTGACAAAAAAATTGCAACATCCCAGTGGACAGCGGAAAATGATATCATAGAAATGTTTATAATGAACGCATGTGCACAACTTGTAATGTTCTTGGGGATGAGTACGATTTTGTTATAGAATGCCAGATTAATAAAGATAGCAGAAGTACATATTTCTCACCTTACTATTGGCGAAAACCATCAATGTCTAAATTTATTGAGCTTATGACATGTGATCGTTGTAATATTATTTCTACATTAGCTGTATTTATAATTATATTTAAAAGTATAAATCTGTTAACTGAACCATAGCATGAAATATTACTGTTATATGTTTTTATATCCTCGTACAGACGCACACATTGTTTTTTCACATTGTCGTTGTAAATGCACACAGGCTCTAAGGAGCCTATTGCTGTTTCGAATGAACCATTGATTGATTGATTAATTGATACAATTACCTAAGACACTACAAAATGATGTTGGCCACCAAAAAAGTAATCTAAACCACTAGACAAGTGATCTTGACGACCGAAGAAGTGATTGCAACCACTTTAAATGTGATCTCAGCCACTACAAATGTGATCTTGGCCACTTAAGAAGTGATCACTGCCACTTTGCAAATTATCTAAGCTAATACAAAAGTCACCTTGGTCACTGAATAAGAGTTTTATTTCTATGGTCAATGTTGTCTGCTTGTCACATGACAAATACATGACTAATGTCAACAAGCACATCAACACCTGAAACAAAACGTGGGTGCATTTGTTCCCATTAATCACTATATTTACATAATTCTGTGTAAGATGAGCAGCAACCAAATGTGGTGATCTTTTATTATGCTGCAAGAACAAGTCTAAATGTTATGTTATGCAGAACACCCTATTATGGATAGGTAAACGTCCAATTTGGCACAAGCATCTAGGCCTTGGTCCAGAGGATTTCTAATGTGCATTTAATTTTAATTAACCAAATTTATTTGACATAATTAGCCTTATTGATCCCTCTAATTAGTGCCAAAAAATCTTCTCCATTGTAAAAACACCAAACGTGCCTATGTGATAAGTAACGCGAAGGCTTCTGAGCGAACATATAATGAGCGACAGGTTATCTAGCATTTACCATATCACGATGCCATTAATTATGTAATAATTTTCAAAATGGCCGCCAAGAGGTTATCGTAACAAAAGAAAATCTTAATTAACGGCTTAAAATTCTATTCAAACGCTCTAATATTACTAATCTATGGACGCACAAATCATTGCTGGCATTAGTTTTGTTTTATTGCTCATGTAAATTGTCAAAATTCAAAATGGCCGACAAAATGGCTGCCAAATGGTCTTTCTATCATAACATGTGTATTAGTTCAGCGGATTTGATTAATATTTTGGGAGAATCGTTCTCATCGTGTTAAAAGCACCAAATTTGTTACAGAGCTGGACTAGAGTAGCTAAACTGATCCATACTGGAAGCGGAACCACCTTGTAGCAGTACTGCATGAGCTTCGTTCAGGGCATTTTCAACCCCCCTTATATTTTTTAGTTATTATTTAAAAAAATGAAATGTCCACAAAACTGTTTAATAATGCTTTTAGCAGTTTATTTAGTCAAAACAAGGGCGGATACATAATGTGTGTGGGGGGGGGGGGGGGCATCGCACCCCTTTTTTTCGACAAATTAATACAAAAAAGTACTATAAATCGAGTAAAATAGCTGAAAATGTGATAAAAGCAATAAATTTTGCACAAAGCTGCACTATGGTATAATAATATAGGAGAATAACCTAGTAACTGTAGTGAAAAGACTTCGCCCAGGGCATTTTGTACCCACCCTTATTTTTTTCAAAAAAGGTGTCATTATTTTTAAAATTTATGTTTCACCAAAGATATCTACAAAACTGTTTATTATTGTTTTTAGCAGTTTATTTAATCAAAGCAGTGGTGGATCCATTGCGCATTTTTTCGACCAATTATTATAATAAGTACTCTAAATTAGGTAAAATGGTTTGAAATGTGATAAAAGCTGCACAAATGAAGGAGAAACAATTTGTAGCTGTAGTTTAAGGGTTTTTCCCTCGGGCCATTTTTTTTGCTCACACACCTCTTTTTTGCCAAATTATTATAAAAAGTTCACTGACCTGGCTTGAAAACACAAACAAAAATCTTTGGGGCGGCGAATCATCCACACAATATGGACTCGTTATTGCATTTAAACACTAAAAACGACCAAATTTTGAAAAATAATCTGTTTTTATTTTGCTATTTCTCCGGTATTTTACAAAAAAAGATGCAAAGAATTAAAACATTACCTGAAAGCAAACTTTTACCAATATTTTTTCCATATGTTCACATACTGTGACACCACCAGTGCATTGAAATGTCAAAACTGCTTCAGCACATTTATCGTGCTATTTATCAGATGTGAGAGTGTGCATATTGCTGTGATCATGCATGTATGTATTTATTCTTGCTGTAGTTAAATTAGACTTCCCTTCGCCAACATACTGCACATCTAGAGCCTCCGTGGTTCACAGAGAGCTATGTTTGCCCCCACATGTTGTAACATAGGATAACTAGAGACATGGATTATTTTTTGATTAACATGCTCCTATATTTTTAACATCAATAAATAATTTGTACATTTTTTTGTTTTCACACAAATGGAATGACAATAGGGACATACATGTATTATACGATTTCTAATGATAGCTATATATGGCAGTTTAAAGATACGAAGAGGTGTTTTTCTAACTATGCATGTCTTCAGTACCACAACGAATATTATATATATATATTTCCATGACAATGCTAATTTAAAAAAAACTCCACATAGGCAAATATGATTCGAAAATCATTGGTTGGAAGTAATCGTGGATTCTTTCAAATGTACCTGGTATTGCTCTGGTATGTTTTAAGTTGTTGCAATCGATTCGTTGACCCAAAACAATGAAATCCATAAACACAAGAATTGAGATTCTATGTCAATCAGAACTGGAGATAATGGCCCAGCTAAATTTCCAACATAGGCTATCAATACGTATTTCTGGACGATAACTGCATAAAATAGAAGATCAGAGACACAAAGCTATGTTTTGTAACCATACCTCTCCTCATTACTATAACATTTTATTATTTTTATAGAATGTTAGCGAATAGAATTTGGTTTTCAATACAGACATTATGATTTTGTCAGAAAATTATTTTTGCTGGCAGCCATCTTGGATTTTTCCGAATTCGCGATATAGGGATGACCCTATCTTTTATTAGTGTGTTTCATTCCATTCTTTGACCATGAAAACATAGGTCTAGACACCAAAATTATGCTTCCATGTAAATAAGAACTGGAGATATTGTCCAAATTAGATTTTCGTTGTGGCAATTTTGAAAAATGGCCGAGACCTATATCGTACCAATTTTTTTTCTGGTAACATCGTTAATATCATTCACAGGAGTCCCCTGATCAACATGGTACAACTCATGGAGAGTATTGGGGGTGCACGAGGACCAATTCTGGCCCATGGACTACCTGTGTCAATTATAAATCAAGATGTGAACAAAAATAAACTTTGATGGAGCAGAATGGCGGCCATTTTGAATTTTGCATGATCTTTTTTTCAGGTAATTTCAAAACCCCTTCCAATCGTTTCAGCACCCTAAAAAACGTTATACTGAACATTTTGATCATCCAAATTGGCCAACTGGTGCAAAAGATACTGACATATAGGATTTTCTGAATGGCTTCCGGCAGCCATTTTGAAAAACGTTTTCCCGAGTTGCTACCATGATCCAGCATGTCTACCCAAGTTTTTTTTACTCCTTGGGTGGTCCCCTAAACGAATTTTAATAGAAACTTAGGGGACCTAAAAATGCACACAGGACCCCCCTCAGCAAGAGGACTATGGCCCGGTAACACGAGGCTGGTGGAATATTGTAAGGGCTAGTGGATTTCCCTTACAAATACCTAGTAAAAGATGGTAACGGCTGTTGCGACGTTGAATCAGCGCCAGTGACATCGATTCAACGTTGCCATAACGTCGTGTGCCCAGTGGGATATTATACTGCTACTGACACATCAACACCAATTGCCCATACTCCGATATAGATAATTAAACACATAACTGATCACACTTCACAGTTAAATCAATGTATCTCTTCAAATGACCTTGGTTAGTGACCTTCAATAGCCTCTGGTGTCCAATCCCACCACAGCCAGCATCTCAATGTCCATTGTCAGACTCCCACGGGCCAGATAAATAACCTTTCTATTGATA
Source organism: Flabesymbios commensalis (assembly GCA_964017125.1). Classification (NCBI taxonomy): domain Eukaryota; kingdom Metazoa; phylum Annelida; class Polychaeta; order Terebellida; family Flabelligeridae; genus Flabesymbios; species Flabesymbios commensalis. Next base: position 94,580,838 of record OZ024907.1, read on the forward strand.
CCAGTCACAAACTTGGTCAAAGCTTTTAGTTAAATCACCCTTATATTTTGAAATGACCTTGGATGATGACTTTAAATGACCTCTGGTGACCTTTTCTACCACTACCATTTTATTTGCCGTACTCTCAGATGGATAACCTTACTGAACACACATATGGTCAACTGGTTTATTGAAATCCCCTTTGCCTGTTTGTGTGATTTGAAAGTTATGACCAAAAACACGATTTGTCACCAATTTTGGCGGCCATCTTGAATTTGGACAATTTATATGAGAAAAAAAGTAAAAATTGTGCCGGTAATACATTCGGCACTAATAGAATATTAATAATATAGCCTTTCAATGGATTTTTAGGCCGGCTAACACGAGGCATTCATCCAATGCTGTTTCAATATTGGCTGACCGTCTTCGATGATAGCCCAAACATTAAACAGAATTGGATTAATGCCCCGTGTTGGCTGGGCAGTAGGTGACGTTGAAGGGAGGCTTTCTAGCAAAAATCAATTAGATGGTGAGGACTTGTGCCTTACACGTTACATGTACATGACATCTTTGATAATCGTCCAGTAACAATGCTCTTTCAAATACTTACTTTTGTCCATGATCTGCGATTGTCAATTTGTTTAATATCATGGAATAAGCATTTGAATATTAAGATATTATATTTTGAATATCAGGATATATATATTTCATAATAAAGTCATGGCATTGTATGGTATTGTAACGAGATGATTTTACATCAGAATATCATAATATGACATTAAATTAATTGATATGACAGTTTATCGTCAGGATATGATCTTTTTATGTCAGGATAATATCAGGATATGGTATTATAATGTCCAAATATTGCTCTTTAATATATTAAAATGATGTCTGGATACAGCTTTATAAAGGCAGGATATGGTGGTTAACCACCACGTTATAGTATTAAAGTGACAGGGTCTTATAGTGTATTGTCACGATATTATTATATTATCATGATATAGCATATCAACATCACAATATGACTTTTTAGTGTAAGAGGAAATGAAAGTAAGAGAGGGCAAGGGCACATGCTGTTCAAAGAACGTGTGTCCTAACCCTATCATACTTTCCATTTTATTAAATCTTCCGAAGTGCTTTTGTTGTTGGCAGTTTTGTTGTATTTGATCAATGTAGAGGCCTTCCTGAATTATATTGCGATATTAATGTTGAACTGACATGTGTCATCCTGATATTAGAATGTTCTATGTCGATTTTGTATTACCATATGGTAACGTGCGTCTGTCAATATAAAGTTATTGAAATGTTATACCTTGACATAACAATATAATATGCTGGCATTAAAATGCCATATCCAGACTTCAAAGTGACATATCCTTACATTTTAAGGTTACATTATAATATTATAGTGTCATATTCCGTCATTATATTGTCACATTAGAATGCCGCCATATCTTGATTTGATAATGTCATATCCTATTATAAAAAATAGATTATCTTGGCATTCATATCTTATTTTGTGATATTAAAGGACAATATGTGGACATTGTAATACTATATCATAACGTTAAAGTGTCATATTCTGATATTACAATCCAATATCCTGGCATAGGCCTACAAATGCCAGATTCTGACTTCAAACTGTTATGTAGGCCTATAGATGGCCAAACTCTGGTAGCAAAATAACATGATTTAAAACATTTTCTCATTTAGTAGTAGGCCTACTAGTACATGTCAATAACCAACAGTCTCGTAGGACACGTGTTCAAGCTGCCATGGTGTAATATTGTACTTAGCTAATATTCATATCCTAGAATAATCACAACTAAAACCAAAATCGAAAACATTTTATATACTATATAAAATACCTACATTGGAATTAGTCGCTGGATTTGAAACGGGAAGTTCTTACGCTATCTCAAGCTGCAAATGAATGAAAAATTCACTTATCTTTTAAAAAAAAGACCTTTTCCACCCCACCCACCCCCTTTCGGCTTGTAGGCCTACTTCTAGCCTATACTTATATACCTATACTATACTATATATATATATAGATCTGCAGGGCATCAAAGCCAACACAAACTAAGGGCTAACAGGAAAATTCACCCAATGCTCAGGCCATCCTAATATGTTTGTTTTCCGATTTTAGACCGCATGGGTAAAAATAACGGTAAAAGATACCGCATGGCCTTTTGTGCAGTAAAAGAAAACATTTCCGCCAGCTCATGTCCAAATCAGCGCATGAACAAAGTTTTTATTGCTGTCAAATACAAAATTTCTATTGAAGTCAAATCACGCGTCTGTCTCTAGAATCCTAGGCCTAGCCTGGCTCACGTTGAGAAAATGGCCGCCCATGCCGGCGAAAACGAAGATTGTGTTCTCTGTTTCTCATTTTTTTGTCAAAAAAACAACGTGTATTGTACGTAATATAATTATTCGTGCAAAAATGATTTATATCAATACAAAAATAAAATAAAAACTTAGGCAGCAATCCTGCATGGAATTTTTTGCAGTCTAAAATAAAACTTGCCTCATGGAATTTTTGACAGTCCAATAGAAAACTACCGCATGGGAATTTTCACTCCATGAAATCAGAAACACGGATATTTTTTAGGATGGCCTAACTCGATATTGGGCTAGCATCTCCACATCTGGCAAAACATTGAAATGGCGTTAGGGTAAAGTCCCATGTCTGGACAGGGACGCTTTGCTTTGCAAACGCTGCACGCATATAGCCTATATAGGCTACAGACACAAAATATATTATTCCCTATTTATTTATATAGGGCATAATAACAAAAACACTAAGTGGACTCACGATATGACGGGACCATGAATAGGCATGGGGCCTACACGATTTTAGACTAAACCTATGTAACTAGGCCTAATCAGGGTTCGACACAAACTTTTATGAGCAGTGGTCCACAGGACCACCAGCTGAGAGGATCTGGTGGTCCGACAATTTTTTTAGTGGTCTTGACAACAACTAACGTTATAACACTTGGAAATCTTAAAATTTTTTCACGCTTGCGATGTGTTTCCACATCGTTAATTTTGTAAAGCCACAGAAGGCATGACACTGACAGGTCGAAGAGACAGTTCAATGATGATGATCGATCTCAATGTCAATAATTCATGACCCTAATGATTACAAATACGTGTTTTGTTGCGTCAAAAGGGTGAGAGAGGGTACAGTGTTTGTGGTATTATCACCCTAGAGTTGCGACGATTGTTTATATCTGTGTGGCATGTTACGATTCTGATTATACTCCCCGTCAGATTAACTTGTATTGCATGTTTTTCGCCGATTGTCAATTCTAAACCAATTTTCATGAAATTTTGCAAGGACTCTGTTCGGGTCATCTGCAGAATACCCTGAAATTTTCATCCAAAAATATTCTATAGCTCAAAAGTTAGACCATCTGGCATGTAATTCAATTTTTAAACTTTAATTTAACCAGTTTAATGGGTTTATAGAAGGATGTCGTAATAACAAATTTACTACATGGCAAATGGTCTAACTTTTGAACTATATAATACTTTTTGATGAAAATTTTTCAATATTTGGCGGGTGACTCGAAAATAGGCCTTTCAAAATATCATAAAAATCGGTTGACAATTGGCTAAGAAATCGACAAAAGACATGCGATACATGTTAATCTGACGGCGAGTAGTCTATATGGCTATATATTTTGGTGGTCCACAGGACCACTGAATATAATGTTCTGGTGGTCTGACATAATTTCTGGTGGTCTCGGACCACCGGACCACTGTCAGTTGTGAACGCTGCTAGTTAATTTCGGGTCGAGGGGGTAATTCAGATTGGTTGTGGGTCGAGGGGATTGTGGGTTATGCAGATAGCCCAATAGACTATAGAATTTTGAAAGTCTGTGAAGTTTTTGGGTACCGAAACCCCTGTTTATCAATTTATTATTTTGGACATGCATGTCTGAAATTAAATTTCGTCAGTAGAGGGGTCTAGTTTATTTCTCTTTTAAATTGTAAATGCGCAACACAAAATAAAAAAATAAAATACACTATTCTAGTCTATATACATGATAGACTATATAGACATGCTGACATATTATGGGCATATATATCAAGAAGCCAAAATAAAAAAAAAAGATGATTTTGAACGGGGCACTACACCTGTCTGACACTTTGTTTCCAGACGGGGAGCTAGATGTTGTTTATAGACTCCGGAAATTTAAAAAAAATGGCCGCCGTTTATAAAAATACTGTTCATACCAGCTCGATTCAACTTTTTATTTGTTTATATTTTCCTAATGTGACCTTAAAAACTTATTGAAAGTGGCGGGCAGACAGTTAGATGAGGGCGGCCAAACATCAAACTGCATTGTGCTGGAAAAAATACATTCTACACCCATTATCTACCGGGGGTGGGGCATGTACACCTTTAGGGGGGGGGGGGGTATTTAGGTGCTAGCAGCGACCCACGATGTGCATTAATCAGTGTTTTGAAATACTCAATGTAATTTCACGCAATTTTCAGGGTTATTGCCAAATGACTAGATAATAATGGTTACAGAATTTCGTGACGATCCCTTGAGAATTGACTGACTGGATAGACTACCGAAAAGCTACCTTTCGTTTTGGACCATCCTCCACCGTCGGACAGATTATAGGCCCTATAGGCCTAGACTATAGGGGGCCTATCATAACCAGAAGATATCTAGACTTACTATAGCCTAGGGCGTGTAGACTACTAACCTAGTACTTGAGTACTGTATAGTCTTACTCTAGGACAGAATTATCTGGAGCGCATGCTTTTTGTCGATTTCTCCGTCAATTCTGAACCGATTTCCTTGAAATTTTGCACAGGACATTTCTAAGTCATGTCCTAACATCGGTAAAAATTTCGAAATATTTCGAAAGTTAGACCATTTGACAAGTAATAAAATTCCAGAATTAGTGTAATGGGTTTATAGAGCAACGTCATATTTTTAATTTACTAGACTACATGTCAAATGGTCTAACTTTTGCAATTCTGCTTTAAACTTTACGAAATTTTTACCTATGTTAGGACATGACTAGAAAATGTCCTGTGCAAAATTTCAAGAAAATCGGTTCGTAATTAACGGAGAAATCGACGAAAAGCATCCACTATAGGCCTCAAAATACTATAGCCCCCCCCCCCGAAGATTAAATGGTACCCCCCTTGAGATGTACATCAAGAGACTCACCTCAAATAGAACTACGAAGGGGCGTGCACACCCCTGTGCCAGCCCATGCCTGCTACCCAGTGTTGTGCCTGTTATAAAAAAAATGTAGTGTTACAGATAGGGCCTAGGCCTAGAGTCAGCTATAGGGGAGACTGGGGCACCTTGAGACTTGGGGCACCATGAGACAGGCCTGTTTGACACAGATAATATTTTGCGATTTGTGCGCCATCTGGTCAATAATACCAAAACTAACCAATTTCGATTTTCCACCCTATTGCTAATGACTATTGGACATCTTTGGCATGCATGTAAGCTTAGGTCCATTTTTTACATGAAAAGTAGATTTTTGGGATGATCAATATTTGGTTCTATAGATCACATAATACTTGATTTCCCTATGATTTTGATGGTATCTTCCACTTGTGTTATCACTTTATACCTTATGTATAATGGTTTGGTTCAAATACACCCCACACACGAACTATGATATCAGATGTGAGGTCAGTCAGAGACGCTGTCTCAATGTGCCCCAAAACTGTCTCAAGGTGCCCCAAGTTTGTCTCAAGGTGCCCCGAAAGTGTCTCAAGGTGCCCCCACTTTTTTTCAGGCACATATTTTACTGCAACATCTAACATTAGCCAACTGCAGGCTTTAGCTACAGGTATATGTGGTATTCAAATCTTGATTTTAGTTAGATCCGCGGTGTTTTCAAGTAGGCCCTACCTAATTTGGCGTCTCAAGGTACCCCATGTGGTGGCTCAAGGTGCCCGAGTACGGGGTACATTGAGACACTTTTTTGAAAATCTGTTTTGTTAAAAAATGTAAGGTTATACATTTCTGAAAATTTTCATCTCTTGCTCAAATATACCCCACTGGATGCTGTATCCATATGTGTCGTCAAAATATTTTATTTTGAAAATTTAATCTATGTTTGCGAGTCACTCGGCGACTACCGTTAAATATTGTATAGCTGAAAAGTTAGACCATCTGGCATGTAATGCAATTCAGGACTAAAAACAAACTTTAATTTAACCAGTTTAATGGGTTTATAGAGGGACTACATAACTACATACATTCGAACTACATAATATTTTTATATGAAAATGTCACGGGAGTCGCCGCGTGACTCGAAAATAGTCCTTGCAAAATTTCATCAAAATCGGTTGAGAATTGACTAAGAAATCGGCGAAAAACATGCGACACAAGTTAATCTGACGGCGGGTATAGAAGACTAGGCTATTGTAGTCCTCTGTAAATCTGATAATAGTTAAGGGGCGGACCATTTAATACCGGGAGGGGGGGGGGGGTATGGTTTTTCTTCCTAATCAAATTATTTTTTTCCTTCCATCAAGAAAACAAAACTTTTATTTTTCTCCTTGAGCAAAAACAAACAATTTTTTTCCTGAGATGTCGCAGACAAACTTTTTTTTTCCAGGACATGTTTGAAGATCCATTCAACTGCGAAACGGGCATGGGTGGGTCACGTGTAGGCCTACAGTAGCTGATAGAGTATAGGTTGACGGCATTAATGTCAGCAACTAAACTGACTACAAGATACTACTCAAACGAGACATTGCGACGCTGGCCCAACGTTGAACGAACATTGGCGGAGTGTACAATGTTTAAGAAAAATCTGTCCTGTCAATACACATTATTGGGGCAGCTGTTTCCCGATCCCCGCAGTAATATTTAAAGTCACCCAGCTAAGAGCCAGAGATATTAAAGGGCTTTGAGCTTTGGTGGAATTATTAACTTATAGATGTCACTCAAGTATATATGGACTTGCTATGATTTGGAAACTAGCTCTTAATGCGGCAGTGGGTATAAAACGCAGATCTTAGTATTTTTATGATATAGGGCCTAGGCCTACCCACGGGCAATTTTGCATTCTGGGGGACCCGTGTCCTGCAAGCTTTAACAGTTGACTAGACCTTTAATCCTATAAATTTAAAGGCAGGTGTTATTTCCCATGCTCATTCCAGTGTGCCAGTATAATACCTATGATACGCGTTTGACCGAGCGGAGCGAGGGAATTTTTGCTTTTTTTATCAGTTTCCGACCGATTTGGAAAGATCTGCTGGCTGTCAACAATCTATTTTTTTCTTACATATAAATGAACAAATTTTTTTTTCCCACAGTCTTTTGAGCAAAACTATTTTTTTTTGCCAATTTGGTGAACAAATTATTTTTTTACGAAAAAACCATACCCCCCTGGTATTAAATGGTCGGCCCCTAAACGTATGTAGTCTATGTAGTCTAGGCCTACCCGTACCCAAAGGCACATTAAAACTGATCAGCCAGTAGCGATATAGGATCCGATGATTTTCGCTGATTTCTCAGTCAATTCTCAATTCAACAGATTTTCATGAAATTTTCACATGTAGGCCTACTAAATTCAAATTATGAATTATATTAGTCTAGAGTCTGGTCTAATTCTAACTTTTGCAATATTTAATATAAGTGTTAATAATTTTTACCGCTGCTAGGATTTGACTGAAAAAAGGCCTTTGCAAAATTTAAAGGAAATTTAATCAAAATTTAGACTACAGAGAAACCACCGAAAATCAGGGATAGACTACCCAAAAAGAAGTTCCGCAGTTCCCAAGCTCCGGGAACTTCAAGCTCCCATGTTACAAGTTCCAGGAACTTCAAGTTCCGAAATAAAAAAGTGATTTTTTTTACAATAGGCATAGATCTAATTAAAAAAAAAATGTCATAGCCTAGGATTGTCCCATCCGTGACCCATTGATTGGCATTGCATTCTAAGTGGTTTTGTCTACTAGGGGTGGATCCAGGATTTGAAAAAGGAGGGGGTGGGGGTTTCGAGAGTCACCGGAAAGATTTTGGGGCATATTTAGGCCACTTTAGGGACTTTTAAAAGAATTAGGTGCAACGTTATGGCGTAATTTGCGTATCATAGGTATTATACTGGCACAATATCTCCAGTTCTCATTTACATGGAAGCATAATTTGGGAAATAATAATAATAACTGTAATGGAAATAAGAGAAAGTTAAGATAGGATCAAAGTTAGGAATCTTTGTAATATGCACCCCAGATCAATGGCTCGGGCCGGGAACTCCATGAACTATAAGCCTAGGCTTCAGAGTAGGAGTAGACTATCAACAACAATTGTTTTCACCATTTAGTAGATAATCTACTGTATTTTGCCTTTTCCACTCAATATAGTCTATGCTCAGTATTGTTTTTAGACCTACATCTACAACACTGACTTTAATATCTAATCAAACACGACATAGACCCAATAGAGACAATTTTAAATTTTGGATAATAACGTTGAATTTGTAGTTCTATTTTGTTCATACCTGTAGAGGTCTAGGTCTACTTGATAAATATTTCTCAACTGAGTAGGCGAGGCAACTGGTGTTTTAAATGTCATTTCCGTGTGAAATGTTATCATTTAGACCTCCTATTATAAAGAAAACATACATATATATATGTGAAAGACTATAGTCAGATTCACATTAAATTCATCAACCAGGATTAATGAATTTCGCGGATTTCTCCGTCAATTCTCAATCAATTTTCATGACATTTTACACACACTATTTTCCATTCCATTGAGAATTGACGAATACATCCGCAGAGAGCCTGTGTTAGTGGTAAGGCTTCTAATGGCTTCTTCTCACCGTGCCATCCAAGACATATCTTTGACTATGAATACATATATATAAGAGATTATGAGATGGTAGTGAATTGAGATACATGGTATATGCAAACCATTGCTTAGGTATTCAACATGTAAAACACGTTTGATGAAATGGTGTTTTCCAACGGGGTTTTATGTTGTGGATAAATTATGTTTAGGCATGGAACATAATGCGACACATAGTAATTATACTGCAATGATTTATATAGGCTACCATAAGAAGTGGAATTCAATTACCGTTAATATGCGATATAGTTGCAGATTGGTTTACCAGAACAGAAATAACATACATTTAAGTTATGCTAACCCCTTATTTTAAATTGCGCGACGTTGTTAAATCATATTTAGGGTACCTCTATGGAAGTCGTCAAAATAGGGTTTGCATTCCAATATTCAGGCGCGGATCCAGAGGCACGCCCACACCTTTTTGCCCCAAATTCTTTAAAAAGTCGCCTAAATTGGCCAAAAAAGGAGCTTAGGAGCGAGCCCCCGCAGCCACTGCGCCCCCTCCTTTTTCAAATCCTGGATCCGCCCCTGATATTTTCAGTGTTCACATTCGATTTTGTGATCAGTATATCCCAAGACTCCAAAAAAACTTAGGTTTCATTTAGATGTGGGGGGGGGGGGGGGGGTGTTGCATGGTCATATAACTGAACTTAAGTCCTACTGCAGCCATTTTGGATTTAAAAATGATCTTCATTATTGCATTTTCAAACTATGGAGATGCAAAACAGATTTATCTAAAAAAAATTGACAAACATACATTGGTACAAAACATATTAACCTTTATAAAGTCGAATACATCATAACGGTATTTTCGGAGCTTTTTCGAATCTTGAATAATTAAAATTGACACCTCCACACCACCCTGGATATCTTTATGTAGACCCCAAAGATAAATAATCAGCAGATAGAAAAACTATATGAGAGAATTTTGGGTCACCACCCTTAGCTGCCGGACTATATCCAGCAGCTGCACAAACAGGATGAGATGCCATGTTATACTTGAGTTTGAAAATGAGGTAATGAACACCCCCAGTCACAATGGGGTGACAAGTGTGAGAAAAGAAGAAATAGCTATATGTTTATATTTAGAAACTAGATAACTTTAAAATCCTTTTATATCACCCTATGCTCAATTTCAAATGAAATTGATCTCTTTTATACTTTACAGTTACTAGTTGCCATTCAGTATTAAATTATTTTAATATATTCTACATTAACCATTAAAAACAAATAATTAGAACATATTTCAGATGATGGTTGATCTATGTGGGTGTACCTTCACTAATGGTACTCAAACATCCCTTTAATGTCCAGACTAGTGATTGCCATCTCATCAATGTCTGACAGGCCTCATATCGTAATGTCACAGTAAATGTACCTCGAAATCACACCATTTGTTTGTTTTCTAATGTATCTGCCTGAACGGCAGGAATGCAACTTCATAGAAATATCAATCAAATATTAAAACAATGCCCTTATTTAACTTAATTCTGGATGCGATAGTGTAGTGGTTAAGCTCCCATAATGAAACCATTGTGCATTTTATGATTAAAGCATGAAACTTCCACCATTATTAGTTCATATCCTGGGGTTTATTTTAAGATGTGGAGGTAAGTTAGATTTGACCCCTGGTGACCTCTAGAGGTCATTGACCCCGAAAGGTCAAAATAGCCAATTGCGAAGCCAAAAAGTGGTGAAAATTGTGTATTACACTATCTATAAGATGTTTTTTTTTGTATTCCGGAAGTGTGCCAACTACTCCAAGAGACTAATGTTAATCATAAACATAACACCAAGGTCATGGCAAGGTTACTTTAGGGTCATTCGGAGGTCAAAATGGCAACAAATAGCAAAAATATCCACTTTTAATCAATTAAAACAATACTAGTGGTGCAGTCATCTATTACAAAGGATTGGTTTTGACACAATATTGGTCAGATATCTTTTCCATATGCATTTTAGGAGATTGAGGGCAGTATCTGATTTGGGAGGGGAAATACACCCTTGGTATTCCCCTGACTACACCCCTTCCTCAATGTTTAATTGGACGAGCAAAATTACAGTGTGCAGCAACTGTTAAATATCAGTTTGGGATCCCATGGCAAACTATTGATACATAAATGGGCTATGAAGTCTGACATGGGTTGGGATTATGTTTTACTGGGGTACCGTCGAAAAAAACGTTAAGGTCATCTCAAGGTCAATTCAAGGTCAAACTGTAAAAAATCATAGAAAAAAATGTATTTTTACTTTCATACCGGATACCAGAATTAATTTCTAGGCTGCATCATTTTTTCAGAAAGTTCGGCAAAATACATAGTGTAGTGTTTAAGCTCCCATAATGAAACAATTGTGCATTTCATGATTAAAGCATGAAACTTCCAACATTCTTAGCACATATCCTGATCTTCATTTTAAATTGTGAGGTAAGCTAGATTTGACCCCTGGTGACCTCTAGGTGTCATTGACATCGATATGAAAAGACACATCCTTGAAATGATCTTAACTTGACCTTGGAAGCCCAATCTCAGGAAGCCGAGGGACGCCATCTTTGTATGTCAACTGTAGCCGTCCTGTACATCGATTGGTTTATACAAGAGTGAGAGGAAACGTTAATCAGAACTTTAAAATATACAGCGATATGATGTTATTCCCAGTGTTATAGTCCAATACTAGTATGTTTTCGTGGTATCGTGACTAGGGCTATACCACACATTTAAACCAATATGTATCTATTTCGCGACCGTTCCGAATTTGTTACCAACGCTTACAAATACTCGGCAAGTGTTGCGAATTTTGAGCGAATTTCAAATATTTTCATTCATAAGCACATTCGCTAGCATATTCGCCTATGTGTGAGAGGGGTAGGGGGGGGGGGGGATATTTTTCACACTCGAGCAATATATTCATCTCAGTTTGTGTGTGGAGATATCTATTTACTTCACTTCCTTATATATTTTTCTGTCTTCAAATTTGGATCCCAAACTAAGCCTAGCCTTCATCTGGTAAACGATCCAAGCAAAGCGAGGTTCACAAATGTAAAGGTCATTTAATGATGCCAGATAAATGAGGCTCGATTTTTTTAGGGTTAATAAATGATGTTGCTCATAAGCTGAAATAATTATTTATTTCAAATTTAAACATTTATTTACAACATTATTTATTTCACGAAAATTTAGTTTGGAAATGTAAATTTTTAAAATACACCCCCCCCCTCCCTTGTAATTGAAGGTGCCTCCCTTATGTAGGATGCAAGTGAACAAGTAGATTATTACTGTTGATTGTCTTATGATGTACTATTAAGTAATTATCACGGCGTGTAATGCTCTAAGAGAGGGATTTTGAAGATGAGAAGAATTGGCAAAAGCATAATAATTTCGGCGATTTCTTAGCAGCCATTTTTTTTATTATTATTATTTTCAAGGATGAGAGTTCTACATACGCCCAGATAATAATACAGGCGTGGGTAATTCAAATATATATATATCAGCTGAAACAAAATATTTTTATGACAATAAGATTTTTTTTATGATAAGGAGAGTTTTTTTTCAATCCCTTATAACATCTATTAATCGTTATTACGGTCTACTAATCCGTTATAACGGTCTACTATTCCGTTATAACGGTCTAGTATTTCATTATAAATGTCTACTATTCCGTTGTAACGGTCTACTCTTTTGTTATAACGGTGTACTATTCCGTTATAACGATATAATATTTCGTTATAACAGTCTACTATCCCGTTATAACGGTAGTTCGTTATGACGGTCTAGTTTCACCTTATAAGTTAACGGTCTACTAATCCGTTATAACGGTCTACTAATCCGTTATAAAGGTTTACTAATCCATTAAAGAGGTCTACTATTTCGTTATAACGGCCAAGTCTTCCTTTATAACGGTCTACTGTTCCGATAATTTCGTTATAACGGTCCACTATTTTGTTATAACGGTCTACTAATCCGTTATAACTGTCTACTATCCCGTTGTAACGGTCTATTATTTTGTTTTGAAGGCCTGGATCATGCTATAACGGCCTACAAATCCGTTATAACGGCTTCTTAATCCGTTATAACGGTCTACTATTCCGTTATAACGGTCTAGTATTTCGTTATAGCGGTATACTATTCCGTTATAACTGTCTACTATCCCGTTATAGCGGTCTAGTATTTCGTTATGACGGTCAAGTCTTCCGTTATAACAGTCTACTATTCCGTTATAACGGTATAGTAGTATAATATAGTAGTATCTTGCTATGCCTATAGATAATAATGTGGTCCCGAATTAGAAGACACTGCTTTGTTGACCAAACTTATTGAAGGAGACATGATTGCTACACGGAGGCTAGTTAATGTATAACCAATAGGCCTAAAACCAATTACATTAAGGGAAATTACGATAATAAAACTGAGCTGTCTTTAAATTATCAGATATGGCTTACCTGCATGAAGTTAGGTTGATGTAGATAGATGTGATTCTAGAAAAAATGTATCCATGTGCAACCACCAGACTGGAGCTCAGGCTCCTTCAAGTGAAGACATGTTTAAAAAAGAAATTGGAACAACTCTGAAGAAGACATGTGATCATGGTAACAGTTTCTGCCAGTTTGACCTTGAAATGACCTTGACATGACCTTCAAATTGCTTTCGGATGGTACTCCAGTAAAACACAACACCACCCTATGTCAAACTTCATAAACCCAATTATTTATCAATATTTAGCTATGGGAGCCCAAAGTAATCTTTAACAATGCTGCATAATTGTAACTGGCCGCTCATCTAAATATTGAGGAAGGAGCGTAATAAATGCCTCTTTCCCAAGGTTGATACTGCCCCTAATGTCCTCAAATGTGTGTGGAAAATACATAGGACGAAGAATATGTCAAAACCAGTCCTTTGTAATAAATGACTCCACAACCACAGTGTGGAAATCGATAAAAAAAGTTGACATTTTAACTATTTTCCGCCAGTTTGACCTTTAAATGACCTTGGTGTGACCTTGACATGACCTTGGTGTAATGTTTATGATTCAGAACAGTCTCGTCGAGTAGTTGACACACGTTTGGGACACTGAAATAAATCATAGACATTTTAATATACAATTTTCACTACTTTTTGGCTTTGCCATTGAATATTTTGACCTTTCGAGGTCAATGACCTCTAGAGGTCATCAGAGGTCAAATCCAGTTTACCTCCACATCTAAAAATGACCCTTAGGATATGTTCTACAAGTGGTAGAAATTTCATGCTTTAATCATAAAATGCACAATAGGTTACCTTATCTACTAAACTGCGACACTGTTTGGGCACAAAGATAAGGGGAATATTGTCAACAAATCATTGCATGTGAAATGCATGTTGTGCTGTCTTGGTTGTAGCACATAGTATGTGCCTTCAGTATATTACATGTTTATATTCACTTTGACAACACAATAAATATACTGCTATCAATACAGCATATTTCAGCCCGTATTTATAATTTATGCTATCGATATTACGTTATGTGCACATACGTTTTCATTTTTTTTATGTGATAGCCATATTAAAATAAAATACAAATTATATACACGTAGGGCCTAATCCCTTTTCCCATGGCCAGATATACGGACGTATAATATTACATACAGTAATAACGACAATTGATATTTGGCGGACAATACATTGAAGTTTTCACAATAAAGTTTTGTGAACACGTACTTCTATCATTACTATTGTAACAGTGTCGAAACTGCCCAGCCCGGTGATTGAACCACCAGCCCTGACATCGTGATGCCTGAGTGCTACGCATCAGGCCAAAGAGTCGACTCATTGGCTCGAGTAGTAATCACTCCAGTCTGCCATACACACCTCCGGCTACATTATGGAGGCTTTAGCCCATTGTCATCTTCATCCACTACAAGCCGCGAATTGCTGTCGCAATTCTCGGCTTGTAGTGGATGAAGATGACTTGATGTGGGTGGAAAATTAAAGAAAATTGCCATGTATTAATAAAGAGTTTCATGGAAATTTTCGTTCAAAAATCCTTGGTTGTAGGAAAATTAGGTCTGTTTTCAGGGATGTAAAATGATGCTTTAATGCATCGTGAGGGCTTAAAGGGTTAAGTCACGTTTATGCAAACTATGATTTAATCATTTTAACTGGAATATATGCATACAGCATCGTTGGAAAGGCGAGATGGGTTCATCTCAGCACAAGTCACCACATCAAGCCAGAGCCTTTAAGCGAGGGCTTGATGTGGTGACGAGTGCTGAGATCATCCCATCTCGACGTACCAACGATGCAGTATGCATTTTCTCGTACAAGTATCTATCTTAAACGGCAAAATCAAACTGAGCAGTGAAGGTATAAGAAAGAGACCAAGATGGGCTGATCTCACCATACGTCCGATAGTGAAAGCCAACAGCATGAGTGCGAGAATGGTTTGTTTCAGGCGCTATTATTGTGGAATCTCGCAACACTCCAGTTCAAACGACGATTTCATAGATCCGATCAGAAGTGATGGAAAAATGAGATCACCGAATAATTAGAAATCAGCATTCCGAAAAGAGCTACCACGTGTCCTGACACAACAACTCCCCACCATGCGAAAATACCACAACTCTTGGAAATGTCCATATGTAGGGGCCTATCATGAGAAGATCTATATTACATATATGTATACGCTATGTCATGTATTCACGTTCTGCTCACTATTCAACGCAATAAAACAAAACGTCCTATGTCGCTAACATAAAATGTAAGAAACGGAAACACAATTGATCCGATTACATACTAGCAAATTCAAATCCCATCGAATGCGATTGCTGGTACTATTTTCCCTTTATTTGAGTAATATCTCATTCATAGCTCCATAAACTGTTTGATTGTCTGGATTGTGATTACTGAATACACGGTAATCTATAACTAACGTGTTATCAAATTATTAAAAAAAAAAGACAAACATCCAGGTTCAGAATTGTCTCTGTAGCAATATCGCTTCGGTATGCAGGAAGCAGCACACTAGTTGGCTCTATTATAGGCCTACAGAACATCTGATATAATATGCAAGCATTGTGAGGCGGTTTGAGGCTGTATTACACACATATCTACGGAGCTTTTTAATGTACATTCCAAGAAAATATATTGTAACTGGAAGTTTTTAATTGGAGGGCACCAAATCATTTGGTGTACGTGCACGCCAAATCACTTGGTGCGCATCAATTAATTATGATTAGGTGCGCACCAATAGTATAAATTATTTGAATCATTTGGTGCGCTCCCAATCATTCGGTGCGCACAAAATAATTAATTGCTGGGCATCAAATCATTTGCTGCGCACCAATTACTTGGTGGGCACCAAGAAATTATTTGGTACACACCGAATCATTTCGTGCGCACCAATTAATTATTTGGTGAATCTCATACAATAACCTTCTGGGGCTAGACTATCATATGTTTCATATATTAACATTGTGATGGCTAGAACATCAAATGTCTGTTAGCACATATAGGCAATGGGAGTGGTTGCAAAATAATATGTATTGTTATTTCTGTTATAATATCATAATGTAATATTCCAGCCCAAACGCCATCTCTTGCTCACTGAGGCACTTTACAATACTGAGGTAGGTACTCGACCTCAGACCACCAGGGCTCGAATTTCGAATATTGTGTCTGGAGGGCAGTGTCATCTCATTCATTTCACCATCCCCAGAAGGTTCTCCTTACCCAGTTTAGTGTATATGTGCACAAAGGTGGCCTAGAACCCAATGTATTAATTAATTCAAAAAATAACAAATTTTTAAGAGTGGGTAAACATGATGTATCTTTGCAAACTAAATATCAGAGCGGGGGATGAGCCGCATACTCTTGCGTGACAGGCATTCGGCGTAACCACTACACCAGGGCTCCGCTTTATACACGTCTTTATATATGAATCAGAGCGTAGGTCGAGCCGCATACTCTGGCGTGACAGGCATTCGGCGTAACCACTACACCAGGGCCCCGCCCTTTTCATGTCTCTATATATGAATCAGAGCGGGGGATGAGCCGCATACTCTTGCGTGACGAGCATTGACGTAACCACTATACCAGGGCTCTATATGAAAATATATATGGTATTATGTATTTGCTCCATGCATGCGAAAATAATATAAACCAGACAATTGACATGATTGGTCCAGCGTTGACGAAATATATCGTGCAGACTATCACAGAGCTAACATATTATAGCTGTAATATAACCAACACACATCCCTTTAGAGCATATAGCCGACCCCATGGCTCATCCGTATCACTGGGGTTTGTAACCTGGGTGTACCGGGCTCGAATCCAGATCATATTTGAGATCGTGGTTGTGCATATACAGTGCTCCAAACTGTTCGAAGGAATGGAGTGTACAGTGCTGCCTATGGTACATGTTCACTATAAAAAACCCTTGAAGTCATTCGAAATAGGAGTAGGGCGTAGTCCTGGCTTCGGGTTTCTTTCTATCGTGATATTGCCATGAGTGTAGT
The DNA here is from genome assembly GCA_964017125.1 of Flabesymbios commensalis. Classification (NCBI taxonomy): domain Eukaryota; kingdom Metazoa; phylum Annelida; class Polychaeta; order Terebellida; family Flabelligeridae; genus Flabesymbios; species Flabesymbios commensalis. The sequence continues at coordinate 94,598,169 of OZ024907.1, forward strand.
GACGTGTAGTAACCCAGCAAATACAGGACATTGAACCAATGCTGGTTCAATGTTGGCCCGCCGTCTACGACGTCGGCCCAACATTGACCCAACCTTGGATCAATGCCTCGTGTTTGCTGGGAATATTTACTCAGCCTAGAACATATAATAGACCTGGATATGCATACACGTACGGTAAACAGATAATCAATTCATGCACTCTGGCTGAATGACGTGTATGTCTATTTGTGGAACCATTCAGAGAAGCAAATATTAGATACGCTATATCAGACAAAAGGTTTATGTTCAGTAGACCGTGACGTCCTCGTCTGTGTAGGCTACTACAAGACATGGTTTGGACGTTATATATCAGTGGCTTGACAGACATTAATAAGGCAGTATGCTGGTATGAGAAGCGTCAAGTTGTCGTAAACATAGCAGACACTAATAAAGCACTACGCAGATGTGACAAGCGTCAAGTTGTGGTTAATTTGGCAGACTGTGAATGAGCTGTGATCAGCGTCAATCCTTGACAAACGTTTGAAAATTGTGGCTGTAAGTATTGTAATAGCATAATATGGGAGTTGTATAGCGTACATAGCGTGATAGGTTTTGTTCATGAAGATAACATCATACCATACTTGACCTGTATATAGTTATTAGTAATAACTTGATCTTTTAGAGCTATTGGAAAAAAATGATCATTGAGTATGTTTTCTATAGTAGAAATTACTCTACGCAGCTGGATCGTGATGATTCACTAAACCATAATATTAACATTACGGCTGACCCCTCACCGATGGAGTTTTACCTTGGGTTGGTCGAATCTGGGAATGGTCCCTGCAGGGGGGATACCCTTAAACAAGTTCCGAAGTTTCCAAGTTCCGGGAACTTCAAGTTCCCAATTTTCAAGTTCCGGGAACTTCAAGTTCCGAAATAAAAGTTATCAAAAAAATGTTTTTTCCTATTTCAACAAAAAACATTTTAGATACTGCCTTTTGCCTTTCCACGCATAATAGATTGCCAAGCTGCGCGTATGAATGGAATTAAATGTGGTTTTCTAGACCGCGCACACTAATGGTTATGTTCAAATGACGAATTAGGCCTCTATGTGTAGGCCCGACGTTGACCCAAAGTTGAGGTAAGGTTTGCCCAACGTCTGTGACCTTACAGCAGCATTAATCCAAGATCGGGTCAATGTCTGTTTGATGGGAGATTTACAGCTGGTATTAGGCAGCCATCCACAGAAGAGTTGATCTGAGTAGGCCCAGTTGTTTTTCAAGTTCAAAGACTATTAAAACATGCAGCTATATATGCATAGAAAATATATAATGATATATAGGGCCTAGGCCTACAAATCACACCTTGCAGATGACAATTCCCAGCAAACACCACGCCCTGACCCAATGCTGGTTTTACGTTGAGCCAGCGTTGCAGACGGCGGTCGAACATAAAACCAGCATTGGGTCAATGCGTCGTGTTTGTTGGGAAGGAATCCATGTAGTCTCAACGTTGGTCCTTAAAATATCATCGATACTGTTTCCACTGTTATTAAGTACTGTCACATGTCATAATTTTCTCACGGGGGGGGGGGGGGGGTTCGGTGCAAACAGCGTCGCGCGTGGAGGAAAGACTTCATAAGCTTTACAGGATATTAAATAATATATGCCATCAATCACGACAAAGACCCAATACTAGTAATCGTTTAATAATGTTGTTTTATCGTCGGCCACCACCACTCGAATTCGAATATACTTTATCTGGGAAAATATCATAATGTAATACTCTTCATTTTAGATTTTGTATAATAAATTTGCGGTTCTATTGTAAATAGGCTATTGTAAATAGGCTAGGCCCCTATATATTTATTTTCACATCGTGAAATGTTTGCCAAGATCGCCTATAAACAAAATATAAATATGTGAACAACTAACTTTAGTCTACAGCACCTAGAATTAATATTGGGTACCAAACTGTTTTGCCGACGAAAACGATTTTTGCAAATATTGTTTTAATATATTTTTTCACTTATTTTGGAATTTCGGAACTTGAAGTTCCCGGAACTTGAAAATTGGGAACTTGAAGTTCCCGGAACTTGGGAACTTCGGAGCTTGGGAACTTGTTTAAGGGTATCCCCCCGCAGGGCCCCCAAAGGCATGAGACCACCACAACACATACCCAGATAAATGATATTAAGCACAATTTTAGTTTTTTGTTAATAAATGATTTCTTTTAAAATATGAATAGAATTAGCATATGTATGACCAAAATGAACCCGAGTTTTCATTGCCGCAATGTTAAATTTGCATACAGACGTCCTTCTGTTGAGTTGGCCAGTGAAAAGCTGTGTATCGTTAATTCCATCTGCGACGCAAGATTCTTTAACCCTTTGATTGCGGGCGACGCTTTTAAGCGCATTCCTACTGTTTTTCCACAACTAAAATTTGACAGAAATTGAACAAATATGCATTTATAAATCTTGAGTAAAGCCCCCATTGTGAAATTTAGCAGGTTTAATTTTTAAGTGAGGAGGGATTTTCCTTTCATTTGAAGTTGGCAATTGCGTGAGCAATGCCAACTTCAAATGAAAGGAAAATGTTAAGTAGTAATGAAGCACTTAAAGAGTTAAGCGACACAATCAGGCAAAAATCAACATTTTTATTTTGGCTCCTTGATATGTTAAGAACATATCAGCATGTCCATGGACCAGAATTGCGTAAGTTTTTAAAATTTTGTATTGCGCATTATCATTTAAGCGAGAAATATGGAAGATATTTAATTTCGGACATGCCTGTTTAAAAAAAAGAAATACGAGTATAACTAATAAATTGGGCCTCCGACACACTGGTTACCTTGTACCAGCAACCCCAAAAAAAATACAAAGACTTCCAAAATTCTAGTCTATGGACATGTTCACACATTATGGACATATCAAGAAGTGAAAATAAAATTGTGGATGATTTTTTTTGCCTTATTGTGTCGCTTTAACATACTAATTTCGATTTTTGTTTTGCTTAAAATGTTAATGACTCGATCCTAATAATTATTTCACAAATCACAAAGCATAATTTTTAAAAGGTTTAATTTATTTTTTCTATATATAAAACTATGTCAATCCAAATCTACCGAAACACACTCGAGTCCGACGTCGACAGTGATATATATCAGCCCTTATCATCGCAACCACTGTTAGTATACCTAACTCCATAGAAACCTCACATAATTTTGCCCATATAATAGCGTGTTGTTTTATAACTGTCCATTGAGAAGTGTTCTATATGTAAAACTGTGATATGACAATACTAGAATTTCACAGATATTTCAAACACACAAATTATCGTTAATTGCCATTAAGACAATATTCTGAGAAATACCATTGGGCCTACCAGGTTTGTACTGACGATGCGACAGATGAACTGACCAGGCGACTTTAGCTGAACTGTTACTAATTTTAGTCAACCTATTTTCGACCTAATTACTTAAGGCCTGCTTTATGCTTCCACTACATATACTAGACAATTTCCCAATGAATCTGGGACGCTAGCAGCCCACTGTTGGAACTGTACGTGATTCAGCGCAGGGTCGGCATCTCATGATTCATGGTCCTGGGTAATACATGTATTGGACAGCTTAGTCACTCACCAGCATGGCTGACTTGTCCTGATTGTTTTCTTAAATTTTAGTGTCATTTAATTTGGTTTTGAACTTACTGGGAAGTCTATATGCGAGCCTTGTAGTACAATGATTAATATTCCAACTCCAATACAAAATAACTATGATACGTTATGAATGATAAAGTTGCATCTTAAACCGTGTCTAATGAATTATGACTATCAGCATTGTCAAAATTACTAGAACCTGATTTGTGCATTTCGGTTTTAATATATGCTGGTTAGCTACATTGTACAAGAAAATTATTTTCATTTTTACGACACATCCAAGTCTATTAAACTGTAGTACATTATTATTGAGCTAAATGTTTAAATAATGCCATACATACTTGTGCGGCTATTTAATGTCATTGCAGGTTGTCCATAATGGGGTTAGGATTGATGATCAATGAGATGGGAGATGATGATTTTGATTCTGTGGTCGAGCGTTGCATGGGAACACTGTCCATTGTGAGTGACTTCATAACGCCGGACGGAGATGAGGCTATCTCCTTCTTATATGCCAGCGCGTCTTCGTCGTCGACAACTCATCAAAGAACAGAACATCTGGCTAAGAGGCTGGCAGAGCTACAGTTTGCCAATATTTATAAAAAGATCTGGAGTGATGTGTTTCTGAAGCTTCCCGTGTCTGATGACAAAGAGGTTTGTAATAAACGGCTGGAAAACTCAATGAGTATTATGGTCAACTTGACTGATGATTCCACCACCCTCTGTCAGCAATGCCTGGACTGCTGCGTGCATCAGGACATATTCCGTTACCTTGACAATGACAAGTTGGCTCCATCTCGAATGAGTGACCAATCTGTTGCAGACATAGTGGAAGCATTGTTAACGATTTTATACAACATAGTGCGACTTTGTGATTCTCGAGAAGCATTCAGGGAATGTCAGGCCTTCACCATACTAAAGGTCAGTACAGTATAATTACATAATATCGACCTCTTAGAAATGTGTTTATCCCACTTTCCAGAGTGGGAGATGCACATATTAAGTGTGGTGATACTGTCATCCATCGAAATTCAAATGGTCTGATGCCGTCGGCGAGCAAGCTACATTCTCAGTCACGTAGTCTCTCCAAAATAATGCCTGCACAGCTTAACCGTATTTAGGGAGCAAACTTTATATGTGCCTGCACTGCCTAATTTTGTTTACAGAGCACACTTTATATGTGCCTGTGCACCATTGTCGGTGCAAACTTCATATGTGAGTATGCATTATGATTGTTTGCACGGGGCACACTTTGTATGTAATGATGCAGCATAATCATGTGTAATAAACGATGAACGGTATGTTGAACTTGACGGAGTTTGTTCACCGCACTGTGTCAGCAATGCTGGGACGGCTGTGTGCAATAGGAGATATTATGTTGCCGTGACAATGACAAGCTGGCACCATCTCTTATGTGTGACCACTGTGTGGTGGGATGTTGGGGTTTGTGGATAACCACGGGGCGTAATCGCAGTAATCGTTGGGGTCGTGTCCAGTGAAATATGCGCTGTGTCGAGTTAAAACATCATATTATCCCCACAAAGAAGCAGCAACAACCCAGTTTACCGTAAGTATAGGCCTATCGCCAACAAACTTGACTACAGCACACTGGAATATATATACGTTCCACACAGAGCTTTTGATGGTGTGCTGATAAATAGATTGTTGAGAACTAAGCAGTACTATTTCACAGCACCCATCGCTTGGTCGTGCATTCTAGCAATTTCGTTGTCAACAGCACCGTTTGTTGCTCAGAATTTTGTGTAATAAGCACTGGTAACTACTCCGAATACCAGGAAAATAAATTACCTTGCCATGTCGAAAGTATCATGTGTGTCTGAAACCTCTAAGTATTTTAGATTCAATTTACCAGCGCTGCCATAGGCATGATAAAACTTATTCTGATTAAGAAAGGGTAGGCCTACGATATGTGTTTGTTGCTCAATAGGTCAATAGGTCTCTATAACGTGGGATTGACCATTCCAAATTATCATATAGGCCCAACATCTAGGCTGGGGAGGGTGGGAGTGTTGACGATATCCACTACAAAACGTTATGGAGGTTTGGGGGCACTGCATATGCACACCACAATAACAAACAATCTTGTCTGGCCGAGAAAAAAAAATCTTATGCAGTCCTTGCAAGAAGGGTCGTCTCCAGGATCTTTTTTACTCAAGAGTCTTTTATAGATATGTATAGACACTGTCTATATCCAAATACTTATATATATCCAAATGAATTATATCCAAATACACCACCCTTCCTGCAGTAGATGGATTGAAGCACCTGTATTTTATGATCAAGTTACACTTGTCTCTGATGATGTTTCTGATCCAGTATAATAAAACGTTATTAAAAGGGGGATGCACCGCTAATAAATGGTTCACCCAGAAACAATTCACATTCTCCCCTTCCACCTCCTCAAAGGAGACTGTAGGCAAGCATTTACATGTCACTTACACATAATGGCGTGTCACTTACATTAAATATGTCATCAAATGATTTTTCCAACTTCTTTAAACCAGTTAATCAAGTGGAGAATATTTGGCTAGTATGTCATACTCGCCCTGTACTCTCATTAGTAGATGATCGCAGTTATTGTAAAATCGTAAAATATCTGCACTTCTATTAGATATAAAAAGTCGATCTTTATGTCAACACCTACGAGTTGGGTCAATTAACTTGTTTGTAATATTTGTATTAAAAATATAATCACATAAGTAATGTAACATAGGTTAATTAAATAGCCAATGATATTAAAATTGGCTGTATCGTCAAACCTTTTTTAGAGAACTTTAGACAACTGATTGCAATGTGTAAAAATATAATCAGGTAAGTAGTTTATCACAGTTTATAATAATGGATAAATTCAAAATGATCGCTAAAATGGTGGCCATTGCTATCGAGATTTGGCTTTGTCTTCTATTCTACTTTACGTATTAAGCTTATTTTGATATCTATGTTTTTTTTCGACCACGAAAATCCTTTGTAATATTTTTATTTACGGAATGAGAGCTTACAACATGTACAAGACGTATATCCCAGATGGCCGCCCAAATTAAGATTTCACTGGGTCTATAACTGATTTTTGTGTTTTTCCCTACATTTCGAGAGGTAAGAAATTCACCTGTGGTGAGTGCAGGTCATGGCTTGGAGGAAACCACTACAATAGAGCCATGAAGGGTTTCTTCTCCTCAGTAATGTATGAAAAGACTGCAGTGGGTTATTAAGTTGGCCGAAAAGTGACGTAAAGAAACAAACAGACTTACTTACTTACTTACTTACTTGCCCATCTCTCAAAACTGTGGACAGGACACATTTGTTTTGAGGTTATAATCATGAGAACATGTTCTAAATCTTGGGAGTAGAAATGTGTGAGTTTTATAAGTCATTGTAATTTTCCTTGATATTATTTTTTTTGACAGTGTAATTTGCCACTTTAAGGAATGAATACTGTCCTGATGTTCCCGCCACTGTCCTTCACAAACACTTTACAAAGACTCACGTGTTGGAGATGATTTTTTATGTGAAGCACAAGCTTTGTATGCCAAATCAGCACATAACTTGCACAAATCTTGTAACGCTTCACAAATAATTTCTGGCTCGCTCGCTCGAAGTAACTTTGACGAGTACTGGGCGAGTTTTTCCATCTTTTATAATTTTTTCCACCACGTGAGGTCCCTGAAAATTTATTGTGAACTACAATCGTTGAAAGCTTCTTCCTTCATTGTCAATGCCATTTACATATTTAAATTAATTTCACCGTGTTTGTCTGCAGTACTCATATTTAAACTCCCTGGCGAGTACTCACATAGCTTTTGAAGACCTCGGCCTGAAGAGGTGAATGTTCTGATCTTCTACGAACATTGTGCTCATTCAATGGCAACGACTGATCATCATCTGTATTAGCTGTGCATTGCTGTAGAAAATGTGTACACAACATTAGTCACAGTCACACGAAAAGGCATGTTAGCTCCAAATTGTCAAAATTGATTTATTTACTTGATTCAATAGCAGTGTCCTTCCTGTTTTATTAACTGAAATAATTTTAAAAAAATCTTCATTCCTTTTTGCTTTATAGCATTTTAAATATTTTAAATTAAGTTATGTAATCATTAAAATTAAATTTTAAATGAGGTCATAAACAATTTAAATAAAGCCACGGGGAGGTACCTTCTCGCATGGCGGGTCAGAAATGCCTACAAATCAAATACAATGAGTTAGCTGACTTGGTAAAGCCACTCTCTATTGAAGACAAAAGTAATCTAAAGTTGGAATTCTAATTTGTTGAGTTGAAACCCCGTCCTCCCCTCAACATCATGAAGTGGATTTTTGTGCCATTTCATAATCATATTGAGGTAAAATAAACACTTGACTCTCCCCACAAACAGTTTAACCTGGATCCGGTTGTGTTGGCAAAGCAGCAGTTGAATACGGTTGATGATACCTGGTGACATTTTAAACAGACGTCACTGAAAGGGCAGTTGTCACCTTTCTTTATAAATTGACCAGGTTTTACAAAACTTATTACATGTATTACTCCACTTGCTTTATGTGTGATTACAGAATTACAAAAGCAATATGTATTCGCCAACTGTGATTACTCGATATTGTAAAGCCAAGATATGCTCAACATTATTAATCAAATCAGGATAATCAGGGTAACTTTGGTGGTGTGAAGAGCCCTTTAACTCGCAGTATTATAAAGATGGTTATGCACAACTTTATTCAAATATTTTATATAAGGAGGGCAGTAGAGACACTGGCATATGACTTTCGATCTAGTCTTTTTTGTAATAGAAATAACCTAATAGAAATAACCTAAACAAAATATGTTTAACTGTTATTTGTTTTCATATGTCATCATGTCGCTGGTACTTGTTCTCATGTGTCATGTTTTAATTGTTTTGCTTTCTACAGAGGTTCCTTATTGTTGATAATGAAATGGTGAAGTGCATTGCCCAATTAGTGCTGGCGTACATCATCAGCGAGGACGAGAATGAGGTCATCAACTCAGACGACACCAACATCGTGTTTCTCTTGAAGACGGCAGAAGACGCCATCACAAGGAAAGGCCATAGGTCCAAGAATGGATTTACAGCACTCGAGATAATTCAGGGGCTGAATAAACTAGCGGCTAACGACTCTAATAAAACTCGTATCGTGCAGAATGGAGGGCTTCCTTATTATGTGAGCTTGATGGACGAGCAGTGCTCACCAGACGAGCAGTTCACTGCAGCTAGAGGGATGTGGGTGCTGGCGTTCAAGTGTAAAGACGACATCACCAAAGAAACAGGATGTCTACAATGTAAATACCCAGATAATACCCAAATAATACGCCATGTTTGCTAATGATGTCAATGATGGTGGTTCAGTATTGAGCCAATTTCTTTTTTCTAGAGTTATAGTTCGATCATGCAAAAACTGATAATTAAACCCTATTAATATGACCAATAGTTGTACCAAGTGAACTCTCTGATTTGATCAAAATAAAAGCTGTCCTTATACATGGTAACTTTAAACACCATACTGATCAAAATATATTATTATTACAATCAAAATATATTTACTTACCAACATGATACCAGTACACACACACACACACACACGCACACGCACACGCACACGCACTGTATAGTTTATTTGTTGTGTATATAGCTATGTTGTACTTCAGCTCTGGAGCGTTTGGCATCTACTGGAGTGAATGACTCGATAAAGAGCGAGGCTAATGGGGCTTTGTGGATTCTGGAAGAAAAACAGGAAATTATTGAAACACCACCGAAAACAAATAATAAGGTGAAGCAGGCATCATCACGTCCAATGTCAGGGAAGAGGGAAACCCTCAACAGAGCTCTAAGTTATCAAGGTAAAGTCATCCAACTTATTTGAAGGAGAATTACTGTATCATATTGACAGGAGTCAATAAAATAATGTATATATGAATAATCAATATTTTATCATTCATTTTAAGCTGAAAATGACGTTTGAATTGGTTTAAATGGAGACATTTTTTAACAACTGGGAATGCAAGCCTACATCAGTGCTATATGATCACCAGCTAGCTGACTAGCTGACCACATGACTATAATCAACATAGTACTGGGAAAGTGAAGGAGTGGGTTCTTCACCCAATGTCGGGTCCACGCTAAATCTTATATTTTCCTGACACCCCCTTTAGAACCCCTGGGAATATCCAAGAATCTGACATCAAATTATCAACAGATCTTGTGAACTTACACAAAGCTCAGTAATGATTATAATGCAATTATTACATGTGTAGTCTGGGAGCCAATTTCCCAAAGACTGCTATTTTGTTTAGTTTACTTGACCCAAAAAGGGACAAAGGTATGACATGTTTATGTGCTAGGGAAATATCTCCAGAAGATTATTAGAACGCTTGTAGAAGCTCCCCGTGGCAGCAAATGACATATCATTTCTGGAGAAATGTATGACCTTTGCTGGACGATAAATTAATTTTTTTTTTTTTCAATCCACCCTCAGACCGCTGAAAGTCATTTTTTAAAACCTCCCATTCGAAAGGCGCTGTTGCAGACATCATTTTTCACACCCACACAATAAATGGTCGAGATGGTCATTATCAACACCCAATGCCAATGATTCAGCAAATGCGCTTATTCAGCATTTTATTGTTCTGCCGATAAATATCTACAAAAGTAAAATACATAATAAATACAGATTACATGACTAGAAAGCAATAAACGACAATATGAAATATCGAAATAATTCTATTCAATTACGGTTCAAATTTTCCAGCTAGATTGCCACCTGGTGAGTGGATATTAACTAATCTTCTTTTTAACACATGGAATTTGTCAAATAAATATTTATCAAGATTATCAGACAAATATTGATCAACTGGATGTTTTGGTGTGACGATAATAAGAATAGAACATAATGACATAAATACCTACATTCAAATTAAACATACAAGGTAAGAATCGATTCTGCAATCAAATTACTTCACACTGCATTGAACATGTGATTGTTGTACAAGTACTGCTCTGTGCTATGGATTTATAGCCAGCATAACAAAACCGTATTGAGGGGTTTTGACAGCCGAATGAAGCTTGCATTGTACCTTCTCTGAACTCGCTAACTTACATAAATACTAATAGATATTATATTATTTAATAATCAATGTTCGAATAAACACTCCATTTTAGGATAATTTTATAGACCTATTTAATAGAATACATTTGATAAATAAATACAAAACTTTGTCATTATAACTGTAAAATAAACCGAAATAGTATAGAACTAATATTAACTAATTATTGACCAACCAGTTGCTTCATTGAGCCTTGTATGAATTGGGTGGTGGCCCCTCGACTAAAAGTGACGAGACCAACAGATTTCAAAGTTACACTTTAACCCCAAGGTGAAGGACATTGTCCCCCCAATTGTGCCACATCACAATTACCCTGATCACTTCCTGCCACGTCCACGGTGACCATTGGTCAGAATAAAAATAGAAACCAAACTGAAAATTACAAGCTGACGACACTTAATGACTTAAATGATATTTAGTGAGTAACTAAATGATTCGTGTTTACAGTTATAAGGCATGCACCAGTATACATATAGTAATAGTAATAGTTTATTAGCAATAGGCTAGACAGCCTGTGTGCATACAAAAAAAAACAAAGTGTAGTGAATGAACATGAGTTGAGGGCATGGTATCACAATATTGTTACAATACATATCTATACATATCGCCACATTTATATATTCATCAGATAAACAAATTTAGCTAATTTTCTAATGACAACTTGATTTTCGCTTGATAAAAGTTGTATGAATTTGTACATGCATGCTTGTATATAATAGTCAGGTAGAATGTGTCTAATATGTTCAGTCTTTATACATTCAAATATACAGTGGTATTCATCGCCTAATGTATCACATGTGTCACATAGCCTTTCGTTATATGGTAAACGAACCCGCCCCCATATATACACAAGTACAAAATATATACACATACGAAACCATTGCCACTATTTGGGTCATGGCAACTCTAGCTTTCCGTGACGACAGGAGATGATCTGGAAGTTTGAACCAGCCCCCCGTCCCCCCCCCCCCTCCACTGAATGTTTTTTTTTGTGTGCTAGACCACTGACACATATAAACAACGGTATTAGATTAGCCCACACCCCCCCCCCCCCATTTCTCTTTCTGGTCACACTACTGATCTCTTGAAAACTAACTCCTAGGCTATATTGATGCATTTATAACTTAATTTGGAGAGTACCCCATCCTGACGTTTGACTTCATACACCCTCAAGGTGACAGGTCATGGTTTCTTACATAACACATAGGGGTATCAAATGAATGCTGTGACAAATCCAACAAACACAAGATACAATGCGCATATTCCTACAACTGCACGTGGAACGGGAATGTTACGTCTTGGTGAATAGTGAAACTATAAAAAAAACAGGAGCTGTTGACTTCCAAGGTTAGGTTTATTCGGTCAAAAATAACAAATCTTCACATATGTTTCGTCCTGAATGAATTGAATGACAAAATGTGGCAATAGTGGTATTAACGCTGTTAATAACTATACAAATTATAATTTTGTTACTACAAGGGGTCGAAAAAATATAATTTGTGAGAGTAGGCCTACCACACCCGTCCTTTTGACCTCACACAACCAGGAGGGGTTTTTCTAACTTGAAATAGTGGTACCAGATGACAGCTATTCCAAATGAAGTCAACTGACATTAGCATGCTAATAATGATACATATATACAGCAAACGGCAAGGTGACATTTTACAAACTTAGTGAAGTTTCTTTTAGAGATATTGACTGTCAGCGCTCTAAGGGTAGGTTTACGTCTTCTGAAAACAAGTATCATAACTTCATATATCGTTCTGAATGTATTCAAGATGTGGCAAGAGTGGTATTAACGCTGATGAGTCTGTTATTACACGGGTTTGATTTGTTTTATTTGTGAGAGTGACCCCATCATAAGTTCTTTATGTAACAAGCTGGGGCTTTTCAAATGGGATATCAGATGAGTGACGGACCAAATGAGGTCGGCATTCCTTAGCATGCTCATAACCATACAAATTCATATGAAACGGAGAAGAGCACAAAGCTACCTTTAATTTAGAATATTGACTTTGGGCTCTTTAGGGGTGGGTTAATGCTTTTTTTGTACTATTTCAAAAACTTTAATAATTTGCCGTTCAATATGTAATAAAAAGAGAAATGGGATCCACAATGATTTCATAAATCAACGATTTTTTAAAAACTTTTGAAGCTCTACGCCCACCCTAATAATGTCCTAGAGATATTTCCCTGGCACAATAACCTCTGCTTTCTGGTCAAGCAAAACGACACCCTGGTTTTATGATTCCCTTTTAAATTTCAAAACAAAAATGGGATATATTTTTAAAATACGCTTACAGCCTGGAGGAGTGCTTCAAATAACAATGTAATGATAATGTAATTTATTTCTGTGTGCTACCATAAAAAATGTATCTGTGCTCGAAGCAAGATTATGTAAGCAACTATTGTTAAAAACGGAAGCGATGTTATGCAATGCGATGCATTGTTGATGGCAAACCATGCGCCATTTGTTAAATATAGATCATACAGCGGAGGTGAACTTCAAACTTTAAGCTCTATAACTTTCAACTTTATCACTATGTTTTTAGATTCTCCGCATGTGATGATCAGCTACCAGTGGAAGAATAAAGCTGTGTTGCTGAGGGTCCGGGATCGACTGATGGAAGAAGGATATAAGGTGTGGATGGATGTGCACAATATGAGTGAGTACAACGTCAACTCTGATATCATCATATTGTAGTTTTGTATTTTATTATATCGTTACCGCTTTCAAAATGACACACTCATGACAAGTTTGATTTTGCACCTTTAGAACTTTACCTCCGAGACATTCATATTGTCGTATGTACCTAAAGTTTCTAAAACCCCCAAGCTCTATGTATATTTATTGTCCCCAGGATCAGGGGGGATTGCTTGCCAAAATTAAACTAAACACAGTCCATTGACATGAGACAAATGACACCACGTAATACGGGAGGGGTGAGTGTTAGGCCCGATTTAAACAAATGACCACTATTTAGTAGAACAATAACTTACCGCTAAGGATCTTTGTAGTCCTAAAGTTGATTTACACAAGAACGTCAGTGTGAGAGGAAGCCCACTACAACGGCGACACGCTGCATTCATGTAAGAAATAAGATCATCGATAAAATCCCTTTTATGTTGTTTTTTAGATGATGTGTTTGTATATGTATCTGTATGTAAACAAGCTCACCGAAATAACATTAAAAGGGGTTTTGGCATGCTCTCATTCGCATTTGTGTATATGTGAGCACATATCTAATATGGTATGTTTAAAACCATATAATCAGCAGTTCCAGTACTAAACCTACTTATATGATCAAGCTGACAATATATAGCTAAGCAGAGCTGAACTTATCTGAACTGAGTTAAGCTGAACTGAGCAAATGTGTATAGCTGCCTCCAGCCGTCGTGAATCTGGACGTACAATATGTATATTTATTTATTAATAGCAAAATGAACTATAAAGATGCTAATTAAATGTCACATAATTCTATAAATACATAAGTGCATATGGATTGAGAATGATAGTGATACAAGGTGATAACTTAAACTGTTACAATTTTAATTCAATTTACATCCGCGTAGAGCAAGCAGTTAATCAAAGTATAATATTTTTTTTTAATTCAGCACACTTCACTCGATGCCACTTACTAATTATTGTCCCCCGATACGCCACGCAGAGATAAGGGGTAAAAATAGGCCAAAAGTCAAACCTTAATATTGCAGAGAGTCTCTAGACATGCCTAGAACCCCTTGTCGGGCGAGTGAAGGAAAACACACTCAACAACCCACCATGCCCTATCACCCCCACCCTCAAGTCATCATCTGTAACACAATGTCACTTAAATGACCATTACTGCCGAAAAGTGACGTACAGCAATAACTTACTACTACTACTACACAATGGGTAATGAAAAACATATATGTCTTTTCATCAAGGCATAGATTGTCATCTAAGTGGAGTAGGCCTACACACAATTTTACTTTGTGATTAATTATTCGGTGAACAAGAATAAAATAGCAGCAAACAAGGAAGATACAGAACACGAACTAACTTGTGTGATCATTAAATATATAAGAAACAAAAAACAAATCTGACAGCAAAATAAAGTGATGGTGGGTGCAAGTAGGCCCTAGTCGCAACTTTTTTATCTCATGGACGCCATTTTTTATATTAAGCACATCATTCATAATTTAAAAAAAATGCATATGATTAAGTAACATAGGATCAAGTGGGTAGCCTGTGCCACAGTCCTCTCATGGATCTTTCACTGACAGCCAGCGTCTACCACGCAGTAATCAATTTGCGACGTTGGCATTGTTTTAGCCACAAGAAAATTAGCAACAATTTCATGCCAACACGTGGAGAGAATCTGTGAAGAAGTGGTTAATTCTGCTAGCATTTGGTGATCATTTGTCAAAACATTTGTTGATAAAGGATAATATTTGTGAGTATGATTTATATCAGCTCTTCTTAAAGGTTATATTTAAACTTCGTTTAAACCCTAGTTTTAGGTTAACCCTCTCCTCTGAATACAGATCTAGCTTCTTTGTATTATTATTATTATATGACCGATATTTGAAAGGCTATTACTCCCTAAGTTGTTACCCAATCGTTTTTACTCAATAGCCCTGAAGTATGTTATGACTTGTCTCAGCGATCAGGATAGTTGATCTGGATCAAATCCGGATTTCGAGATCTCTATTGCAATGAAGGCTTGTCATTTTGCTCTATCACGTTCTTCGTCCATTTTCAGAGGCTCAGCACTCAATTGTTTTTCAATATATTTTAAATCTGTTTATTTTTAATCGTGTGTGTGTGTGATATGGTTACCTCTTACAGTTTTTATATTAATTACATTTGACGGCGAGGGTGGGGTTTCATTCAAATTGAATGATGGGTAAAAGTATTACTTCTGGGGGTGAACTTGGTCATGGCCAACATATTTGGTGACTATCTCAATCGATGTTTACATGTGTGTTGTCAAGGTTTAGTTGTTTTTCGCATCTTGAATGAATTATTATATAATATTTAATCTGTTAAATATATAGCAAGTTATGTATATGACATGGCATCAGCTAACATGTATGCTCCCCTTACATATGTCTTCCATGCTAGTCAATAATTATACCAAGTGTCCAATTGTGACATTTTATTTCAACCATACGGATACATATTATATCTGGCAAAGTCACCGCTTGGGAAGCCATGCAACAAGAAAGCAGAAATATCAATCAATGTTAAGCTTCTAATTTGTAGGATCATATGTTATGTTTACTTTGGAGATACAAGTAATGGGTGATCAGCTTCCCAAGATGTGATGTGTAGGATAAAGCCTTCCAGGCAGCTTTGTTTTGCATTTAGAACACCAATCAATTTATGTCACTTCCCAAAATGTTAGGAGCTATACTGGATTATGTATTTTGCTTTAGTGAAGCTCTATGTTCTATTTTTACACGTACTGACGTCATTGACCTCTTTATTCCATTACATGTATTGCATTGGGAAAATGTACCCCATAATATTATTTCCATCAAACCAATTATGTAAATTTATTTAACATAGACACTGCTAATCGAAATTCTATGTGCTGGATGATGCTTCGTACAATGCACCAGAAAAAACAAAAGCTGCTTCTCGATGTCAACCAAAACAATATTCACAAAAAATTTTAAAGCTAGAAAAAAGTGGACAGTTACCCGATTATTGAAGAGTGTAATTATTGGGCACACGGAATTTGACCAACAAAAACACAAGGAATAAATTTATTAACTAAATAATTAAGACTATTTGAAAGGACTAGCACGTCCCCTAGTTTTAGGCATGGTTGTCAAAAACTATAAACTTGCCGTAACAGTTTCTTAATTGTATGTTTCATTTTTTGTTAGCATATCATTAGATTAAATATTTCAACAATACATCAGTTAAACTTGGGAGAAAATAATGTAACATATGTGTATAATAGTGTGTGTGTATGTATGTAAGTATGATAGTGCATGTTTGTGACTTAACAAGACTTACCTTGAACATTTTTTGGTTTTTGTAACCACATAGCATATGCAGCAACATAACATATATTCTCCCACGCAAATCAATGTCATTGATAATATGTGAGTCACAACTTTGCACAAATGTTAATGGTTGATCGATGTGCGACATAACCTGTTTTCAACAGTGATTCGACGTCACAATATGCTTTGGAGGCTTATCATGTCATAAGCGCCTTTCATTTATAATTTTGATTCAAACAAATGATAGAGAAATAATCCCCATATTTACCTAGATTCAGACAATTGAAAATGCTTTTTGTATGATTATTTGCAGATGGGTCAATTTTGGAAGCAATGGCTCTGGCAGTTGAGAAATCAGCTGTAGTGATTGTATGCATGTCACAGAAATATAAAGATAGCAACTCATGTCGAACAGGTATGTAATTTTTCACATCCTAGTTCAAAATGTGTATTATTTTCAAATCCTTAGAATCTACAAGGAGAAGGTGATGTGGGTCAATGCAATTTCAAAATCTTGGAAATTGATAACAATGGTGAATACAGTGCAACCTGTACATACCGGCATGGCTTAGGGGCAAAGTTTTATTCCGGTTTGAACAGGATCCAGTGTAGACAGGGTGCCTGATTTTGAAATGGAACAAACAACGATACATTTTACAATTGACACGGTTGTTATAATTCAGGGTTTGTTATTGGTAAGCCTACAACTGATGTGTGACTGTGCAAAAATTAGATGTAATAAAATACACAATTTTTTTATTGCGTTTTATTATATTAACATAATCATCATGACCAATGTATACATTTATTTTTGTAAGGATGAATCATACATTACACATAATAAAGCTAGTATGCATAATACAGCTAGTAGGCCTATACATCTGGTGTCTTTGATAATCTGTACATGTAGTAACAGTCTTAAAAAATCTATGAGTAGAGGCTCGATAGTTTTTTTTTCATTCGTTATTTCTCCTGTCATGATCATCTTGTACAGCTTCGTTTTAATATCACTCATTTTCCTAACTCGTTGTTAGGTGGTTGAGACATGTTGACACGATGAATGAAATACAAATATTGATTTATTTGCTGTCTTGCGGTTTTTATAAGAATTGACTTAAAATAACGTTCAGCACATGTTTGTAATTGTACACCACGTCACATGGATCACAGTTGTATTTTATTAAACATTTCATTAAAATAACATTAGATTCTTGTAAATGTTGTCACATATTTCAGGCACAGAGCATAGTTGATAACAAAGACATCAGCTCGTTTAAATATTAAAGCAATAAGAGAATATAACTATATTTTTGTTTTAGAGGAGTTGATCATATTACAGCAGTTTTAGTTTTTCAACTGTTTAAGTGTTGACGACGACTATATACTTGTTTGTTACATTTTAACTTGATTTTCGAAATCTATGATGCTGGATAAAATGTTTCGATAAGGTATAATTGTGCCATTTACCTAATACAACTTATTAACCTCAAACGATGAAAGAGAGGGCTCCTGGCCTCTATGCGTGCTCAAAATTCCATATAAGGCCAGGTGTATGTAAAGGTTCAATGCTTGATTTGACTAAGTATGAAAAATGATATAGAAATATTCCAGCGGTGAAATAATTAATAAAATATTTTTATATTTTACCTGTGGAACATAAAATGTATTCTATTTTTTGGGGCTTAATTTTCCATTTTTTGGTAATTAAGTATCATAAACATAGTGAAAGTATTTAAACGAATGACTAATCTAATTTGATTGATAATTATTTGTGCTTAATGCACTGATCTTTAAATATGTTATTATTAATAGTTTTGTTGAAATATTGTACTGATCAATTATTTTAACAATCCATTATGTTGTTAAAATAGTGTTAGCAAACAGTGTTAGCAAGACCTAACTTTGCAACTTTAGTATTGCATGACGAGCATAAAAAGCGACATCACGTGATTTTAACTTACTTACTCCTTATTATTTAAGATCCTAAATTATTTATTACCACACAAATTGTTTACATATGTTGTAGAAGCAGAGTATACATTTCACCTAAAGAAGGATATTGTCCCACTGGTGTTACAGCCTCGTTATCGAGCTGACGGATGGCTGGGAGCTCTCTGCGGAAGTAAACTGTATATTGACTTCTCACAAGAAGCGCATATTGGTAAAGCACTCGATGCACTGGTTAAAGAGTTGAACAATCGTGGCAAACTACCCAAAGACTGCGAACCACATCAGTGCGATAGTAAGATATTTATGTGTGGAAATAAAGCATTGACTAAATTAGCAAAACAAAATAGCCGCCAACTCGAGGTATTATATGATGCTTTTTTGGTATAACTTTGTCAATATTTAACATATTGTAATGATTTTGGTGCGTAATATTATGTTTTCGTTGTCAAGGAACAAGATTATAGCAATAAAAACATGATAGTGGTCTTTTTTATTTATTAAAATCGTCATAAGATAGTAAGTAGGCTTGCTAACATATGTCAAAATATATGTCAAATATTTCCTTTGTGATATAAGTTGCCTATGCTATATTCTGCAGCGTTTATTATAAGAACACAAGCTGAAGCTGCCTCATTTTGTCCTTATTTTCCTAAATCGAAAATGGCCGCCAAGATATGTATGTGCTCGTATTTTATCATACACTGTGCTCAAGAGAACTCATTTCAGAATCTTAGGCTCTAATAAAACACATTTCAGCATCTTAGGCTCTAATTATACACTTAAGCGAATTTCGCTTAAATTGATTTTATTTAATCATATATTTAAAGTCAACAGCCACAGCAAGTACATTTTGCATTGTACTTATGTCCTAGGTATGCTTATATAATTGATTATAGCCATTTTAAATGTAAAAAAAGACATTTGCAGCTTCTATTTTGCCAGGTTTATTTTTCAATTCGGGGTAAAAAAATAAACATTTTCGTGGCATAAACCTTATTCCCATTTATGGTGTCATTTTTATTGTTTGCATGGCCTATCACTATATTCCAATTGTGACATTTATAACATACTATATGAATGTGTTTCTTTACAGCTCGGTTGACAGCAAACAGTGTTTCCACAACAGCTGCTGTGCCAGTAGTCCCATTTATACCAGCGCATCCCGTCACATCTAGGTGTCAAGTGAAAGCGTGGACCAATCAGGATGTATTGGATTGGCTGGTACAAAATAATCTGGCGCATTATAAAAAGAGGTGAGCTATCTCTTTCACAATGTAAGAGGGAGTATAACTTATATGTACTTTACAGGAATTAACAGCCCATAACAAATAGACCTACTACTGCTAACACAAGAAATAAAACCTGGCTTCGGCACATAAACCCCCATCTCTAAATCATAATAGCATCGACAAAAACAAATTCAATTTACGAAAGTTGTTTTATTTTTGCCAACAATTATTTTGCATCGAAATACCAGCATATTAAACTGTTTAATGTGTCAGTGGTCGTCTCGCAGAACGTAACACAGGAAGTGTAAGGCCATCGTAAAATATTGCATATCCGAATAATAAGATAATGATGCAATGTGATATATCGTCTATTATTGTGGTTAATACATGCTGTGACCCAGCGAGTCCTGAACCGACGCCCGACAGCACTTGATTTGTTTGTAAATAATATGTCGTTTGACTCGTGCAGTAAATAAGTGCATGCAATGTTTTGTTTCTAGTTTTACAGGCTTTAATGGCAAACTGCTGATTGTGTATCGACAGATGCATCAAGAAGCTCCAGATTTTTTCTACAAGAGTTTAGATAAACTTGGACTCTCTCTGGTGGACAGTCTCAGCTTTACTGATGCTATAACCTTGCTCTGATTGCCTTGATGACGGCACATATGTATATAGTCTTTCTGTGATGAACCTGCTGACGTAACACACTAATTACCATGGCAATGATTAGCACACGGAGCCACATACTGGTCAACCTTAGAAAAACCTAAACACAAATATCCAGTACAATCTGAGGTTGTATTTATTGATGCAGGCAGCGTACGTAGTGTCATATATACACTGGTCAAGGCAGAAGAAACACATAGTGTAATTATGTTACCATAGGTCATATCCATGGTTAATTGCAGTAGTTAGAGTGCGTATAGTTAGGCTGACTGGTGGTTATATATGAAGGAATTGTTCATTTAATGATAAAAGCATGAAATTGTACATGCTGTAAGAGAACACCCTTAAGAATGTTCTTAGCTATAGGGCCATTGAAAAACGACCTGTGACCTCGCTGGTGGCCATTTTACAAAACGGTCGCCAAAATGTATATAAGTGTCAATATCACATGGCCTAGTCCACTTGGAATCTAAATATTTTAATCAAAATATACATTTTTTTCAGGGGTACTGATAATAAGTAAATTATTTTTTATACACATTAATTCAACACAGAGCATTTCAATGACTTTAGTGGCAGCCATTTTACAAAATTTCTGACCAAATATATGATAAGTATATTATAAAATAAAATATTCATTGAAAAAAATTCTCCATCTTACAAAAAACGCATAAATTAATTAGCAACTTCAATATCTTTAAATAATATCTTTAAATAATATCTTTAAATAATAGCTTGAAATATATAGCCTAAAAATATATATATTTTAAAGTACTTTTAAAAAATCGCGAATATAGAATGATTTAAAAACGGCATCTTAATAATTATATTAGAATCAAACATTGTTACCATTGAAAATATAAATAACTTTTAACCTGTTCCTGCTACAAATAAAATAGTTTATAAATCAAAGCGCTTTGATAGATTTCACTACACCTATATATCTTGCACACACTGTGTGTAATCAAACATATTTTAATTTGTTACATAGACCTAAAATATAAGACAGGTTAATCTTGCCCACTTCACTTCTCAGCTCCCATTGCCTGTTGGCAGTCACCCCAATTCACAATATCAAAACTTACCAGATATTATTATATGTGACAGTAAGGTTTGTTTTTAACTTGAAATTACAGTCTGACTTATTAGGTCCAGCAAGCATAAGAAGCCGGATACCCCCCCCCCCCCCACCCCGGATAAATTGGTGGAGTGTATGACTGCTGTAGCTTGTCTAAAACTCTTCCATAAATAAAATGATCAATGTTCAGAGTATTCAAATGTGTGTGGCTCAATCCACTCGCCTTATTTCGAGGATATTGACTTGCCAAATATGTGTTATGGTAAAAAAGATCGATGGCTACCAGGGTGTTTGCCCTTTAGTTTTGGTGCATATACAAATTGATCTGTGTTAAAATAATAACAGAGGTTGTTGCCCAATATTTTAGAACTGTTTATGACACTACCATTATAATAATACACAGTGCCAATTTAAATAGAGCCTCGACCAGTTATTTCTCTTGTTGTGGATCAGCAGAACGCTGATGTCTGTTGGCAGGCAGTCACCCCAATTCACAATATCCAAACTGACCAGATATTAAAGGCCCCACTCTGCACAATGTCATATTTCATACTATTGTAGAGGACTTTTTAAATACTAGAGTGCTCAGCACCAATTTTTAAACCACTGGGAATGATTTTCCCAAAGAAAAAATAGGGGGCGGAGCTAATTCGTGACGTCCCAAGATGGAGACATAGCTGATGATGTACTGTATGATTTTATAAAACTGACTAAAGTCAACAAGGGACGCCGGTCCAACGCTGCCTGAATGCAGGAGCAGCACTAGAATTGGTGGCCATAACCGCGACCGCTTCTTACCAGCGTCTAGTATTTACTCACACCTAGTTCACCCTGTCGATGCGGGTATATTGAAATGAATAGAAAGCTGGTTCAGTTCACGTACAAATACAAGACACATCAAACATATCCCCGATGCCGTTTCAATGTTAATTTAGATTCAATAATGGGCGTTTTGTGTGTGTGATGTCATGAGTTGTATGATCCGTCCAGCCCAGAAAATATGCACATTTTCAGTTTTTATTTTTGAAAATAACTGATAATTAGTGGGCTAAAATTATCTGCCAAGTTAGAAGATTTCATTCAGAAGAGTTCATTGTGACATATACTTTAATTATATTGATGAACTGAAATCACATCACAGGGCCTTTAATATCTGTAAGTTATCTCCCTTACTTGTCTGGCGCGGTTGTAGAGGTTCATTTGCAATGTTTACAAGACACCAATAAAGTACTGGGCCTCCAAATAATAACATCATCTTTGTTTATTCAAACAGCATACTTGCATCTTGTAGGTGTCGGGCATATTTTCTGACTAGAGCATGAAGATCAAGCGTATGGTACAATAGTTTTGTGTCTGTTGCTGGTTCCATGCAAAAACAGATCTGTCATGACGAGAATATGGCCTAAACCTTTTGAGAACATAATGTAATGGCTGCTAATGATGTTCAACCTTAGTTTTCTTAGATTGTAAATGAAATTCATCAAGCTATTTTCCTTTTTTATTTTAAATGTTCCGTCCAGTCAACTAGCTGTAGACGGGAAATAATTCTATATGACAAATATCATTTTTTAATGCTAGCCATCTCAGCCTGTATCAACCAAAAAGCATTACCATGCATATTCTATCTGCATTCATATTAATGTTGCGATGATTTGTAAATAAATCAATAGAACGATAAAACAAGTATTTATCAGATCATTTAGTATTACGTATTATTCTCCCTAATCCTGTCTTGGTCCTGAAAATGTATATTTAAACACCAAGATTAGTAGCCGGGATATTAAAACATGTATATTCTGGCGGCCATTTTGAAAATATCACCATTGAGATAAAAAAATTTAATCTGCCTATTTTGAATTGCATTTCGTGTAATCCTTCGGTTCGAAAATGTATCTTTAGACATCAATTTTTTTTTTTCTAAATCAATTAGAAACTGAGATAATACCACGATGGTTAATTATTAAATTTGCGTATTTATTATTGTCTTTTTTATAATCCTTGGCCAAGAAAATGTACGTTTGGACACCAAAAAAATTTGTCTACGTGGATTAGAAGCTGAGATATTAAAACATCATATGTATACTCCGGCTTTAAAAATGGCCGCCATTAAGGTCAAAGGTCAAATTTGTGTATTTGTTATTATCTTTTTTGTAATGGTCCTAAAAATGTATATCACCAAGATCATTTTTCCAAGTTATTTAGAAACTGAGATATTGATAGGCCTACATGAATGTTTTGGCGACCGTTTTGAAAAAAGGCTGCCATTAAGGTCAAGAGTTAAATTTGGAATGGCCCTATAGCTAAAATTTACCGTCATGCAAAATTGCATGCTTTTATCATTAAATGAACAATTTTTTACCAGTCAGCCTAACTAGAAGTGTCATACATACTGGCCAAAGCGACACAAAAACACTGTGTAATAATGTTACCATGGGGCCATACCATGGACAATTGCTGTAGGTAGAGTACGTAGTGTCATACATGATGGTCAAGGTAACGCAAACACATTGTGTAATAATGTTACCATATGACCATACCATGGACAATTTTAACATAATCATTGCTTGTATTTGCAGGTTATATAAACTGAGGTTGCTTGAAATGTTCTGGATTGTGCTTTACCATACATTTGGTCAGGTTTAGAGAACACTAAAACTAGAATCATGTATTTAGCACATTGGTACAGTCATGATGCAAACTTGATTAAAATAAAATGTTCCTTTACCCGTGATCACCATGTGTTTGGTTTTGCATTAATCGATTTGAAAGGAATATATGTATATTGTTGCAAATAAATATATTTAGTTTTTATCACATAATATGCTATTATATATTGTTCGGATCGATATTCATTTCAATATAGTTGAGCAGCCCTTGCTTCCCGCTGCCGCAATTATTTGTTTTTAAAATACCTACTAATTTATCAACTTCCTCATACTTCATATAGCCATCACATACCACCGTGGCATTGTTTTGATGAGAATGACATTGTGATCCCCATATCAACAACCCTTTAATTGTTAGGGCTTCTAACGAAAAAATGGTCGTTAGCACAATTTAGGAAAATGTTTCCATCAGATTAGTTTAGCAATTATGCTCAGCTATGTCAGCCAATGACCTGATTCACTTTTGGGAGCAAACAATTCTAACATGGCCGTTTTGTGAAATTTAGTAATTTTGTGATATTTAAAAAAATGCAAAATAGCTGGACCATGAATATTAAATAAAATCAAAGGTCGCAAACAAAAAACGAGAATTTTTTATGAAGTCATAGCTATCTCATGCAATCAGAGCCGAGATCTCCGGGGCTTGTGACAAATGGGTTGATGACTGTTACTGCCTGGCTGATAAACAATAACTGATGCTATACGTCAAAGTGATGTATTTTATGTAGCTTAAGTATAAATCATATTTAATGACTTTAGATGCTTTTATTTAATATAACCCTAAAATGACACTGCACCTAAAAAGGTATAAATAATCCTAAAAAAGACCTTGCACCCAAGTAAAATACCTAGTCCACTACACTAGAACGGGTCTATTGTACTTCCATATACATTTATACTATC
>OZ024907.1:94628427-94693427 GCA_964017125.1 Flabesymbios commensalis
TGTAGAGACATTATTAGAAGCAAACATTAGACACGCTATGCCAGTGTATAATACATGTGGCATTCACATCAGTTTGTTGGCAGTATGATATGCAGCATAACAAATGTCAAGCTGTGGTAAACCTAACAGGTGAAAGTTGTAAAATCGTGGCTTTAAGTATTATATTATAGAATATAAGATTTTTTAATTGTATAGGCATACATAGCGTTATATTTTTGTTTATGAAGAACATCATAAGAAAAGCTACTGCTTGAAAAATGTAGCAGTAAAGTCGCATTTTTGTCCGCCTGCACCAAACAATCGCATTCACGTGTTAAGATCGTTGTATGTGTGACGTTTCAATGTGACAGGTACGGTGGAACTGGTACGCAGTGTGCACTAAAACTGTTTTACGGGCTTGACATCTAAACTGGCATTTTCTATTGGTGCGGGAAACATAATGATAGAACCCTATCTCCAAATCTTGGCAATGACCTATATTTTTATTTTCAATAGTAATCATTTATATTATCGAGATATTGAGTGTTTTATTATGGCAATGTTACTTAACATGATTTTAAACCTGTATGTGATAAATTATATCATGTATTTTTTCATATGATTTTAGCAACTAGCCATCTTGTATATACATGTACATATATTCAATCATTTTATGACAAATAAATCTGTAATAACTTTACTTATGTCAATAAAATA
This sequence comes from Flabesymbios commensalis, assembly GCA_964017125.1. Lineage (NCBI taxonomy): Eukaryota > Metazoa > Annelida > Polychaeta > Terebellida > Flabelligeridae > Flabesymbios > Flabesymbios commensalis. Next base: position 94,629,124 of record OZ024907.1, read on the forward strand.
TTTGTCTATCTGTCTGCAATTCTAATAATCCATACGTCACAAATCAAATTCGATGATCGGCTGACCTATTCATTTATTCGCTCATCGGGCCAGCATCCAGCCAATAATGGCCTGACACCACCATGTTCGTGCCATCATCGGCTGGAAGCTGGGCAGATGAACGAACAATGATCATTGGACGGTAGCTGCATTGGTTTTCTGCACTGGTTCATGCGCGCCAATTTTCGCCAATTTTCGAGAAACCCATTTTATTAAGGCGTTTTTATGCTTTTTTAAGGTGTTATTACGCTTTATTATAGGGCATTAATACGCCTTATTTTAAGGCGATAAAATGCCTTAAAAAAAGACATTATTACACTCTAATATATCGTTATTATGCTCCATAAGGCGTTATTATGCCTTATTATAGGGCATTATTACGCCTTATATTAGGGCGTTATTACGCCTTATTTTAAGGCGATAAATGCCTTAAAAATTGGCGGGTATGGGCCAGCGTAGTTTCTTGCGACGCATAGGACAGATCGTGTTCAACATATATACCCGTATTTTCAGAATAGATGCAGGCCTAATGTTGATACCCCAGCAAACACCAGACGCTCATTCAATGTTGTTTTATTGTTGTTTTATTGTTGGATCGTATTCATTGGAATTATATTCACATTAAGATTTGAATTGTTGCCGCAATTCCAGCCTCGTTGCAAACCCTTTCAGAACGGAGGTCGATTTTTGACAGCAGAGTCTGACGTCTATATGCGTCAAATTCAGACCCTTAAGTTAGGTAAATCCCTATTCAAATGAAGGGGAAAAAGCCAACTAAGATATTTATGAGAATAAAAAAAAACCTTTGACCTCTGGGTTTATATAAAAATAATTTAACGCTTTACTGGTTAAAGAGTGAAGACACAGTCTCGTCTTCGTGGCGGATAAAGATCGTGGGGCCAGGGTGGGATCATGACTACCCCCTGTTCAACTGCTCAAACATTCACTCTAATATTGTTACCTAACACTCAAAATTGCCTCGACCAGTGAAGGCAATGACTGCACATCTGATTTAACAACATGGTGACAGTTTCGTGTAGCCATCTTCAAAACACTAATGCCGGTCACAACCATTTGTTATTTTTATTTGAATTTTATATATAATGCTGTCAATTTAAAAACAGACGAATGCAATATTTATAGACCTGTTGGTATTTCCCCATCTTTGACGATGCCCATTTTACGTAGTATCTAGCTCCACGAATGTTTACAGTATAATATACGTCTTAATAAAGGGCTAGTGAAGGCCATGAATGATATAAGGCCATGAATGATATCATGAATGATAACAGGCCTTGCTAAGTTACTCCCGTGGCGCGATAGCACAATAGTGCGTACTGCCACGTAATATACAGATACAGATACAGATAGTGCCTCTCGCGTCTTGGCCTCGAATTTATCAATCCAGGTCTGCCACCTAGTGAGGTGGATTAAAGCAAATTATACACTCTTACATTCTGATACACTTCTTACATTTACTTCTTACATTATCAATACAATATGCATAATTATGAGCTGTAACATACGGATTATTATTATTATTAAAGTGTATCTATATTTATATTTACACCCATGTTTTTCTCTTCTGGTATTAAAATTCTGATAATAAAATGATATTATATTGACACAGACACAACCTGTGACCTTTTCTGATATCAAAATTATATTATAATGACACATTCTGATAAAAAAGTGGCCTTTTCTGATATTAAACTGCTGATATTAAAATGTCATGTCGTGATGTTAAACTGTCAAATTCTGACATTATAATAATATATTATCACATTAATGGAACTAGCCCACTCCTTATTTTTGCCGGGTGCATCAATATTTCTTTGATTTGAAATATTATTGTTGGAATACTTTAGTCTAATGGATAACTGTGAATCACGCGTTTTTATCGTGAATGCATAAAAATGCATAGACAAATATCATGGTGTTAGTTCAGTGTTCGGTGTTGCATGAAAAACGGGTGTACAGGTTGCAAACCATAATTATTATTAAACTGGCTGTATCATTTGCTATGTATATCATTTACATTTATGCAACGTCCTTGAAAAAAATATCCCCAACATGTGCAAATATTACAATGCATATTGTAATCGCTAACATATGCTCAAACTATTTTACGCAACCTTAGTTATAGTGTATTGTTTGTTTGTGATAATGAATAATTGCTCTATGTTGTAAAAACAATATGTTTCTAATAGTATAAAGTAATCTTAACATTTTAAACAACTACATGACCTGCAAGTCTGTCCTAATATCTAATATTCGATTCACTTATTTATTCGTCAGGAGTTGCAATCAAACGAACCCCTCACACTCCACACTCTATAACCTGAATCTAAAGTGTTTATATATATATATATATAATTAAATTATTGCAGCACATCCTATTATAACCGTTGGTAATAAAAGTGTCACACGCTGTCAATGTAGTACCATATTGTTACATGGGGGATACATTTAATACGATTTTTGGTACCATTGTTTCATGGCATCGTATTGTTGCAGTGTGATGTCAAGTTTAGAATAACTAAAATAATATATTATTTCGATCTATTATGTCACTATGGTATACTATTATATAACTTAAATATCATAACTACATTGATAATATAGTAACATTTATAATATACTGACAATATTTGCGTAAAATTATGACACTTTATTGTCATATTCTAACATCTTAGTGACGTGCTCCGACATGCCTGAACTATAATGTCGAGTTTTTAATTAGACTAATGTATACATAGATCCATTGTAACTCATTGTAACTCTGTAGTGTCATATTATAACATATGTTGTCATTATAGCGTCACATCTAATTTCATACACATACGATATTTGTGATATGATAATGCTAGATTTTTACTGTGATCTGTCCTTATACCTCGCCATACTCAACGTATGATAGGCTCATTTTTAAAACTGACATGGTGACCCACTATTGTCTTAATGTTGAATAGTTGACTATCAGTGATGGGTCATTGTCGTCGAACGTGGTGGATTAAAAAAACACACTGGGTTGACCAGTCGGCCTAAATTTCCCCCAGAAAATGCGGACATATTCATATTTGTCAGTTTTAAATCGTACAAAAGTAGGAAGTTCCACATTGTGAGAATCCTATAAAAAAAATTTTAGTGGACTCCGTCTACCAGTTCCACGTATCTGCAAGGTTGGAACGTCACAGGTACGACGAACCACGTTAGTCTTCGACTTTATATGACTCATATTTGTGACTGTTTGCTGGACGCGGTCCTTGACCTTTGAACATTAGCACATTATTTGCATAACCTTAATAACAAACATACACCACGGCCACGATTCGAACCCAGTACCTCTGTGTTCCTAGTCACAAAGTGCATCATAGAGGCCGGCTATTGAGTATACTTGGTGTAATCTACTGTTGCCTCATAAGATCGACACGTTGTCACAAGGCGTACTTTCGACCTAGATAACAGCTTGCACCTTATTATGGTGATTTATTTATCGCATTTGATAACGGTTCAGTCGCACAGTTAAGTCTGACATGTATTATAGCATCGATGACACGTCGTCAAGTCAGTTTGAAGAAAACGTCGCCTAATGAAGCAACATTGAGAATAGGACCTAATTATAACATAGGGATACGAAGGTGAGCAAAACTGGGTTATATTAACATAAGTTATGATATTTAATATGTACACATCATAATGTATATTAATTTTAACGAACTCAGGATAATACATGTCCTTAACATATTACCAAGTCACTAGTTACATAAATCACTACTTTTACATACTCATTTATATCCCGGACATGAGGCTGATTCTACAACCTCCATTAATTTTAACGTACTCAGAGTAATACATGTCCTTAACATATTTCCAAGTCATTTAAATAACTATTGTGACCGAAAAATGACATAAATCAGTACTTGTAGCCTACGTACTCATTTCTATCCCAGACATGAGGCTGATTTTACAACCTCCATTTGCAGATGAGTCACCAATATGTAAAATCAGGTGCTCACTTATTCTATCACTAAATGAATGTGACATATGTATAAGTAACACATCATGTATATATTTTCAATATTTCTGTTTCAGGAAAATAGATACATAAAACATGGCGTCATCTAAAGTAGTTGAAGCTGTGAAGGAGATCCTTACGTGTAGTATTTGTTTGGAGGAGGCTGTTGACCCGCGAGCTTTGTCATGCCAACATACTTACTGCTTGAATTGTCTAAAACTCTACAGCAGTACTGACGACAATAAAAAAAGCTTGGAACAAAACAAAAAAATACCATGTCCAACCTGTCGTAATCCATGTCCAGTGTCTGATGGCAGAATAGAGGGCTTGCCAACCAGCTTTATCTTCTCTCAACTGAAGGACGCCACGGGTTCAAGAACACATGATGTCACTGAGGTCACTGGAAAACGCAGAACAAGCGCGGGAATGTGTTCGAGCTCTGAATGCGCTGATGAAGTCGCAGTGTCTTACTGTAAAACGTGTGCTTATGTCTGCTGTGCTTGCGCAGCTGACCACAAAACTGTAAGAATATTGAAAAAGCATAAGCTGATATCTTTGGATGAAGCTGCACAGATGATAAGAGATCGATTACCAGCGTGTCCAGATCATGCTGAGCAAACTCTACAGCTTTATTGTGAACAGTGCAAAATTCCACTGTGTTTCGTTTGCCATGCTTTAAAACATGCACAGCACAGATGTGAAGCGATGAAAAATAAAGTGTCGAATTCGAAAGACGAACTGAACATAATATTAGAACAAACGGGATCGATGCTTAAGGAAAGTGAAAGAACGGCTAAAACAATTCAATGTAAATTTGCTAAACAAGAAGATACTTTCAAATCAACTGTCCGTGAAGCAGCCTCGGCTGCTGCTGCTTTGCGAGAAGATGTAACACGTAATGAAACTAAGATTAAAACTGAAGTGGAGCGCATTTGGAAATCACGACAAAAAATATTAGAAGAGGAAAATGGAAAAATAAGCAGCTTACAAAAAAGTTTGAACCAAATACTAAAATGTGTGGAAAATCTAAGAAAAAATGGAAACCCTTGTGATTATGTTAGTCGTGTTCCATCTTTGAAAATTCAGCTGACGGAAATAAAGTACGACATTTCTGACAGCTTTGCAGGAGAGGATGTGACTGCTGTAAAAAGAATGATCTCTGACATGAAGGTAAACTATACCATACACAATATGTAATGATGCCAAAAGTGAAAATTTACCGCTGCATTATCTGTGGTTCGGTAGTTGATCATTCGATAATCACTAACCTGGGTTTGTGATTATGTTTCTCTATGCTTTAAAACATCATCCATTGGCAGCGTTCAAATACAAACTGGTGAACCGTCATTTAATTTGTGTGTTATATTCATGTCTTTACCCATAAATATATTTACTTAAATCTAATATAAATAAGTATCTTTACAGTTATTTTTTTAAGATTGCACTCATGGTAGCGGCCATATTAACGTTAATGATGCTACTAGCGTCATATACGTGTATTTATATTTATTGATATTGCTCAGAATATCGAAGGGTTGTGTCACTTTTTTGTTTGATTTTAAATAGTTTGACCCTTTCAGGCCTGAGTTTACGATTGTCATCTTCGCCCACTACAAGCCGCGAATTGCTGCCGCAATTCTCGACTTGTAGTGGATGAAGATGACTTGATGTGGTTTAAAAATTTAAGAAAATTGCCATGTATTGGTAAACAAGTTTCATGGGAATATTCATTCTAAAAGCCCTTGTTGTGGGAAAATTAAGTCTGTTTTCAGGGATGTAAAATGATGCTTTATTGCATCATGAGGGCCTAAAGGGTTAAAGGCCCCAGACCTACCCTGCAGAAAGTCATGTTTCATCTTACTACAATCACTTTCCAAATATTAAAATTCGAAATTATTGGTAAAAATTCCTGACACCGTGATATGTGTCAATGCCTAGCTTTATACACGAACATTTAGCTGTTGGTGAATAATATTATTTAAAATACTGACACAAAATCGGACACAAACTTTCAAAATTGTCAGCAATATATGTGCTGGTCACAGACCGCTCCTGGCAAACCTTTGGCATTGATAAAGCCTGTCGCACACTCACTATAAGAGCCTAAATTAGTTCATCTACAATCCTACCCCAAGTATGAAACGTTGAGCCAATGCTGTCTCAAAGTCAAGTTAGAGTGAAAAATAGGTGGCTTTTATTTCAGATGAACATTTTTTTAAATTTAGAGTATAGGTCACTGTGGCTCATACATTATTCCGTTGATAAACTGACATGAATTCACTGGGCATTTAATAATGTGTGTTACATTTAAGACCTTGAACAGGAGATTATTATGCTACTGCTATGTTTCTGAGACGAGATTATTTTATGACGTCATGGTTATATCATGCAATCAGACCTGGAGATCTCCATCTGAATGGTCTCCATAAATCACGGGGGCTCGTAACAAACGGGTTAATAATGTTATACTCATATACACTATTAATATAAATATATTCACACAGCTGTACTGATTATCTGTGACATAGTTACTTTAATGAGCATCTTGGTGCAGTGGTATAAAGCTGCCTGCTTGGGAAGTCGGAAATGGCGGCGTTGAACCCCACTCTGGCCTTCAAGTTTCAAGGAAACAAAATGTTTCTTCCCCACTCACACGCAAAGATTCAATATTGCGGGGAGCCTCTGTGACTGAGAGGTAGCGTGCTCGCCCTCATACGTCAGGGCTCGAATTTCGAATCACGTGTCTGGAGGGTAGTGTCATCTCATTCATCTCACCATCCTCAGGATGTTCTCCTGACCCAATTTAGCCTACTTGTGCACAAATATGGCCTAAAACCCCATTTATTTAATTTTTAATGGAGATCTTCTATCCTTGCTTGGACTATTTTATTGTATTGGGTATATGATTTGTTTGTATATATGTGTACGATGCGTTTTCATACAATCATATTTATGGCTTTGTATAATTATTTTCAGCTATTGAAACCACAGCCACCTCATGGAACCATAGAATTCGAGGATAAATTCATTCACGATGGATATTACAAATTTAAATATACGCTGGTTATTTGCAAGTTTAATTCAGGAACACAAACTGTGAGTAATATATATTATATTATTATATATTTAATATGAAACATTTTTGTTAACTCGATATCATATTAATGTAGACAATGGTCAGAGAATAATGTTTAGTATAATTCATGTATGCGAGCATGCTTGTGGATGTACATACATGTGTAAGCAAGTGTGTACATGTAGTCTTGTGTGAAAACATGCATTCCACTGTATGCGCTTTACTTGGGTGTGTGTGTGTGTGACGTGTGCATTGGTATACTCTCACAACATTCCACTGTATGCGCTTTACTTGGGAGTGTGTGTGTGTGTGACGTGTGCATTGGTATACTCTCACAACATTCCACTGTATGCGCTATACTTGGGAGTGTGTGTGTGTGTGACGTGTGCATTGGTATACTCTCACAACATTCCACTGTATGCGCTTTACTTGGGTGTGTGTGTGTGTGTGACGTGTGCATTGGTATACTCTCACAACATTCCACTGTATGCGCTTTACTTGGGTGTGTGTGTGTGTGTGACGTGTGCATTGGTATACTCTCACAACATTCCACTGTATGCGCTTTACTTGGGAGTGTGTGTGTGTGTGTGACGTGTGCATTGGTATACTCTCACAACATTCCACTGTATGCGCTATACTTGGGAGTGTGTGTGTGTGTGTGACGTGTGCATTGGTATACTCTCACAACATTCCACTGTATGCGCTTTACTTGGGTGTGTGTGTGTGTGTGTGACGTGTGCCTTGGTATACTCTCACAACATTCCACTGTATGCGCTTTACTTGGGTGTGTGTGTGTGTGTGACGTGTGCATTGGTATACTCTCACAACATTCCACTGTATGCGCTTTACTTGGGTGTGTGTGTGTGTGTGACGTGTGCATTGGTATACTCTCACAACATTCCACTGTATGCGCTTTACTTGGGTGTGTGTGTGTGTGTGACGCGTGCATTGGTATACTCTCACAACATTCCACTGTATGCGCTTTACTTGGGTGTGTGTGTGTGTGACGTGTGCATTGGTATACTCTCACAACATTCCACTGTATGCGCTTTACTTGGGTGTGTGTGTGTGTGTGACGCGTGCATTGGTATACTCTCACAACATTCCACTGTATGCGCTTTACTTGGGTGTGTATGTGTGTGTGACGTGTGCATTGGTATACTCTCACAACATTCCACTGTATGCGCTTTACTTGGGTGTGTGTGTGTGTGTGACGCGTGCATTGGTATACTCTCACAACATTCCACTGTATGCGCTTTACTTGGGAGTGTGTGTGTGTGTGTGACGCGTGCATTGGTATACTCTCACAACATTCCACTGTATGCGCTATACTTGGGAGTGTGTGTGTGTGTGTGACGTGTGCATTGGTATACTCTCACAACATTCCACTGTATGCGCTATACTTGGGAGTGTGTGTGTGTGTGTGACGTGTGCATTGGTATACTCTCACAACATTCCACTGTATGCGCTATACTTGGGTGTGTGTGTGTGTGTGACGCGTGCATTGGTATACTCTCACAACATTCCACTGTATGCGCTTTACTTGGGTGTGTGTGTGTGTGTGACGCGTGCATTGGTATACTCTCACAACATTCCACTGTATGCGCTTTACTTGGGTGTGTGTGTGTGTGTGACGCGTGCATTGGTATACTCTCACAACATTCCACTGTATGCGCTATACTTGGGAGTGTGTGTGTGTGTGACGTGTGCATTGGTATACTCTCACAACATTCCACTGTATGCGCTTTACTTGGGTGTGTGTGTGTGTGTGACGTGTGCATTGGTATACTCTCACAACATTCCACTGTATGCGCTTTACTTGGGTGTGTGTGTTTGTGACGTGTGCATTGGTATACTCTCACAACATTCCACTGTATGCGCTTTACTTGGGTGTGTGTGTGTGTGTGACGTGTGCATTGGTATACTCTCACAACATTCCACTGTATGCGCTTTACTTGGGTGTGTGTGTGTGTGTGACGTGTGCATTGGTATACTCTCACAACATTCCACTGTATGCGCTTTACTTGGGTGTGTGTGTGTGTGTGACGTGTGCATTGGTATACTCTCACAACATTCCACTGTATGCGCTATACTTGGGTGTGTGTGTGTGTGACGTGTGCATTGGTATACTCTCACAACATTCCACTGTATGCGCTTTACTTGGGTGTGTGTGTGTGTGTGACGTGTGCATTGGTATACTCTCACAACATTCCACTGTATGCGCTTTACTTGGGTGTGTGTGTGTGTGTGACGTGTGCATTGGTATACTCTCACAACATTCCACTGTATGCGCTTTACTTGGGTGTGTGTGTGTATGACGTGTGCATTGGTATACTCTCACAACATTCCACTGTATGCGCTTTACTTGGGTGTGTGTGTGTGTGTGTGACGTGTGCATTGGTATACTCTCACAACATTCCACTGTATGCGCTTTACTTGGGTGTGTGTGTGTGTGTGTGACGTGTGCATTGGTATACTCTCACAACATTCCACTGTATGCGCTTTACTTGGGTGTGTGTGTGTGTGTGACGTGTGCATTGGTATACTCTCACAACATTCCACTGTATGCGCTTTACTTGGGAGTGTGTGTGTGTGTGTGACGTGTGCATTGGTATACTCTCACAACATTCCACTGTATGCGCTTTACTTGGGTGTGTGTGTGTGTGACGTGTGCATTGGTATACTCTCACAACATTCCACTGTATGCGCTATACTTGGGAGTGTGTGTGTGTGTGTGACGTGTGCATTGGTATACTCTCACAACATTCCACTGTATGCGCTATACTTGGGAGTGTGTGTGTGTGTGTGACGTGTGCATTGGTATACTCTCACAACATTCCACTGTATGCGCTATACTTGGGTGTGTGTGTGTGTGTGACGCGTGCATTGGTATACTCTCACAACATTCCACTGTATGCGCTTTACTTGGGTGTGTGTGTGTGTGTGACGCGTGCATTGGTATACTCTCACAACATTCCACTGTATGCGCTTTACTTGGGTGTGTGTGTGTGTGACGTGTGCATTGGTATACTCTCACAACATTCCACTGTATGCGCTTTACTTGGGTGTGTGTGTGTGTGTGACGCGTGCATTGGTATACTCTCACAACATTCCACTGTATGCGCTTTACTTGGGTGTGTATGTGTGTGTGACGTGTGCATTGGTATACTCTCACAACATTCCACTGTATGCGCTTTACTTGGGTGTGTGTGTGTGTGTGACGCGTGCATTGGTATACTCTCACAACATTCCACTGTATGCGCTTTACTTGGGAGTGTGTGTGTGTGTGTGACGCGTGCATTGGTATACTCTCACAACATTCCACTGTATGCGCTATACTTGGGAGTGTGTGTGTGTGTGTGACGTGTGCATTGGTATACTCTCACAACATTCCACTGTATGCGCTTTACTTGGGTGTGTGTGTGTGTGACGTGTGCATTGGTATACTCTCACAACATTCCACTGTATGCGCTTTACTTGGGTGTGTGTGTGTGTGTGACGCGTGCATTGGTATACTCTCACAACATTCCACTGTATGCGCTATACTTGGGAGTGTGTGTGTGTGTGTGACGTGTGCATTGGTATACTCTCACAACATTCCACTGTATGCGCTTTACTTGGGTGTGTGTGTGTGTGTGACGTGTGCATTGGTATACTCTCACAACATTCCACTGTATGCGCTTTACTTGGGTGTGTGTGTGTGTGTGACGTGTGCATTGGTATACTCTCACAACATTCCACTGTATGCGCTTTACTTGGGTGTGTGTGTGTGTGTGACGTGTGCATTGGTATACTCTCACAACATTCCACTGTATGCGCTTTACTTGGGTGTGTGTGTGTGTGTGACGTGTGCATTGGTATACTCTCACAACATTCCACTGTATGCGCTTTACTTGGGTGTGTGTGTGTGTGACGTGTGCATTGGTATACTCTCACAGCATTCCACTGTATGCGCTTTACTTGGGTGTGTGTGTGTGTGTGACGTGTGCATTGGTATACTCTCACAACATTCCACTGTATGCGCTTTACTTGGGTGTGTGTATGTGTGACGTGTGCATTGGTATACTCTCACAACATTCCACTGTATGCGCTTTACTTGGGTGTGTGTGTGTGTGTGACGTGTGCATTGGTATACTCTCACAACATTCCACTATATGCGCTTTACTTGGGTGTGTGTGTGTGTGTGACGTGTGCATTGGTATACTCTCACAACATTCCACTGTATGCGCTTTACTTGGGTGTGTGTATGTGTGACGTGTGCATTGGTATACTCTCACAACATTCCACTGTATGCGCTTTACTTGGGTGTGTGTGTGTGTGTGACGTGTGCATTGGTATACTCTCACAACATTCCACTGTATGCGCTTTACTTGGGTGTGTGTGTGTGTGTGACGTGTGCATTGGTATACTCTCACAACATTCCACTGTATGCGCTTTACTTGGGTGTGTGTATGTGTGACGTGTGCATTGGTATACTCTCACAACATTCCACTGTATGCGCTTTACTTGGGTGTGTGTGTGTGTGTGACGTGTGCATTGGTATACTCTCACAACATTCCACTATATGCGCTTTACTTGGGTGTGTGTGTGTGTGTGACGTGTGCATTGGTATACTCTCACAACATTCCACTGTATGCGCTATACTTGGGTGTGTGTGTGTGTGTGTGACGTGTGCATTGGTATACTCTCACAACATTCCACTGTATGCGCTTTACTTGGGAGTGTGTGTGTGTGTGTGACGTGTGCATTGGTATACTCTCACAACATTCCACTGTATGCGCTTTACTTGGGTGTGTGTGTGTGTGACGTGTGCATTGGTATACTCTCACAACATTCCACTGTATGCGCTTTACTTGGGTGTGTGTGTGTGTGTGACGTGTGCATTGGTATACTCTCACAACATTCCACTGTATGCGCTATACTTGGGAGTGTGTGTGTGTGTGTGACGTGTGCATTGGTATACTCTCACAACATTCCACTGTATGCGCTATACTTGGGTGTGTGTGTGTGTGTGACGTGTGCATTGGTATACTCTCACAACATTCCACTGTATGCGCTTTACTTGGGTGTGTGTGTGTGTGACGTGTGCATTGGTATACTCTCACAACATTCCACTGTATGCGCTATACTTGGGAGTGTGTGTGTGTGTGTGACGTGTGCATTGGTATACTCTCACAACATTCCACTGTATGCGCTATACTTGGGTGTGTGTGTGTGTGTGACGCGTGCATTGGTATACTCTCACAACATTCCACTGTATGCGCTTTACTTGGGTGTGTGTGTGTGTGTGACGCGTGCATTGGTATACTCTCACAACATTCCACTGTATGCGCTTTACTTGGGTGTGTGTGTGTGTGACGTGTGCATTGGTATACTCTCACAACATTCCACTGTATGCGCTTTACTTGGGTGTGTGTGTGTGTGTGACGCGTGCATTGGTATACTCTCACAACATTCCACTGTATGCGCTTTACTTGGGTGTGTGTGTGTGTGTGACGCGTGCATTGGTATACTCTCACAACATTCCACTGTATGCGCTTTACTTGGGTGTGTGTGTGTGTGACGTGTGCATTGGTATACTCTCACAACATTCCACTGTATGCGCTTTACTTGGGTGTGTGTGTGTGTGTGACGCGTGCATTGGTATACTCTCACAACATTCCACTGTATGCGCTTTACTTGGGTGTGTGTGTGTGTGACGTGTGCATTGGTATACTCTCACAACATTCCACTGTATGCGCTTTACTTGGGTGTGTGTGTGTGTGTGACGTGTGCATTGGTATACTCTCACAACATTCCACTGTATGCGCTTTACTTGGGTGTGTGTGTGTGTGACGTGTGCATTGGTATACTCTCACAACATTCCACTGTATGCGCTTTACTTGGGTGTGTGTGTGTGTGTGACGTGTGCATTGGTATACTCTCACAACATTCCACTGTATGCGCTTTACTTGGGTGTGTGTGTGTGTGACGTGTGCATTGGTATACTCTCACAACATTCCACTGTATGCGCTTTACTTGGGTGTGTGTGTGTGTGACGTGTGCATTGGTATACTCTCACAACATTCCACTGTATGCGCTATACTTGGGAGTGTGTGTGTGTGTGACGTGTGCATTGGTATACTCTCACAACATTCCACTGTATGCGCTTTACTTGGGTGTGTGTGTGTGTGTGACGCGTGCATTGGTATACTCTCACAACATTCCACTGTATGCGCTTTACTTGGGAGTGTGTGTGTGTGACGCGTGCATTGGTATACTCTCACAACATTCCACTGTATGCGCTATACTTGGGTGTGTGTGTGTGTGACGTGTGCATTGGTATACTCTCACAACATTCCACTGTATGCGCTTTACTTGGGAGTGTGTGTGTGTGTGTGACGCGTGCATTGGTATACTCTCACAACATTCCACTGTATGCGCTATACTTGGGTGTGTGTGTGTGTGTGACGTGTGCATTGGTATACTCTCACAACATTCCACTGTATGCGCTTTACTTGGGAGTGTGTGTGTGTGTGTGACGCGTGCATTGGTATACTCTCACAACATTCCACTGTATGCGCTTTACTTGGGTGTGTGTGTGTGTGTGACGTGTGCATTGGTATACTCTCACAACATTCCACTGTATGCGCTTTACTTGGGTGTGTGTGTGTGTGACGTGTGCATTGGTATACTCTCACAACATTCCACTGTATGCGCTTTACTTGGGTGTGTGTGTGTGTGACGTGTGCATTGGTATACTCTCACAACATTCCACTGTATGCGCTATACTTGGGTGTGTGTGTGTGTGTGTGACGTGTGCATTGGTATACTCTCACAACATTCCACTGTATGCGCTATACTTGGGTGTGTGTGTGTGTGTGACGTGTGCATTGGTATACTCTCACAACATTCCACTGTATGCGCTATACTTGGGTGTGTGTGTGTGTGTGACGTGTGCATTGGTATACTCTCACAACATTCCACTGTATGCGCTTTACTTGGGAGTGTGTGTGTGTGTGTGTGACGCGTGCATTGGTATACTCTCACAACATTCCACTGTATGCGCTATACTTGGGTGTGTGTGTGTGTGTGACGTGTGCATTGGTATACTCTCACAACATTCCACTGTATGCGCTTTACTTGGGAGTGTGTGTGTGTGTGTGACGCGTGCATTGGTATACTCTCACAACATTCCACTGTATGCGCTTTACTTGGGTGTGTGTGTGTGTGTGACGTGTGCATTGGTATACTCTCACAACATTCCACTGTATGCGCTTTACTTGGGTGTGTGTGTGTGTGTGACGTGTGCATTGGTATACTCTCACAACATTCCACTGTATGCGCTATACTTGGGTGTGTGTGCGTATGACGTGTGCATTGGTATACTCTCACAACATTCTACTGTATGCGCTTTACTTGGGTGTGTGTGTGTGTGACGTGTGCATTGGTATACTCTCACAACATTCCACTGTATGCGCTTTACTTGTGTGTGTGTGTGTGTGACGTGTGCATTGGTATACTCTCACAACATTCCACTGTATGCGCTTTACTTGGGTGTGTGTGTGTGTGACGTGTGCATTGGTATACTCTCACAACATTCCACTGTATGCGCTTTACTTGGGTGTGTGTGTGTGTGACGTGTGCATTGGTATACTCTCACAACATTCCACTGTATGCGCTTTACTTGTGTGTGTGTGTGTGTGACGTGTGCATTGGTATACTCTCACAACATTCCACTGTATGCGCTATACTTGGGTGTGTGTGTGTGTGTGTGACGTGTGCATTGGTATACTCTCACAACATTCCACTGTATGCGCTATACTTGGGTGTGTGTGTGTGTGTGACGTGTGCATTGGTATACTCTCACAACATTCCACTGTATGCGCTTTACTTGGGTGTGTGTGTGTGTGTGACGCGTGCATTGGTATACTCTCACAACATTCCACTGTATGCGCTTTACTTGGGTGTGTGTGTGTGTGTGACGCGTGCATTGGTATACTCTCACAACATTCCACTGTATGCGCTTTACTTGGGTGTGTGTGTGTGTGTGACGTGTGCATTGGTATACTCTCACAACATTCCACTGTATGCGCTTTACTTGGGTGTGTGTGTGTGTGACGTGTGCATTGGTATGCTCTCACAACATTCCACTGTATGCGCTTTACTTGGGTGTGTGTGTGTGTGTGACGTGTGCATTGGTATACTCTCACAACATTCCACTGTATGCGCTATACTTGGGTGTGTGTATGTGTGACGTGTGCATTGGTATACTCTCACAACATTCCACTGTATGCGCTATACTTGGGTGTGTGTGTGTGTGTGTGACGTGTGCATTGGTATACTCTCACAACATTCCACTGTATGCGCTTTACTTGGGTGTGTGTGTGTGTGTGACGTGTGCATTGGTATACTCTCACAACATTCCACTGTATGCGCTTTACTTGGGTGTGTGTATGTGTGACGTGTGCATTGGTATACTCTCACAACATTCCACTGTATGCGCTTTACTTGGGTGTGTGTGTGTGTGTGACGTGTGCATTGGTATACTCTCACAACATTCCACTGTATGCGCTATACTTGGGTGTGTGTGTGTGTGTGACGTGTGCATTGGTATACTCTCACAACATTCCACTGTATGCGCTATACTTGGGTGTGTGTGTGTGTGACGTGTGCATTGGTATACTCTCACAACATTCCACTGTATGCGCTTTACTTGGGAGTGTGTGTGTGTGACGTGTACATTGGTATACTCTCACAGCATTCCACTGTATGCGCTTTACTTGTGTGTGTGTGTGACGTGTGCATTGGTATACTCTCACAACATTCCACTGTATGCGCTTTACTTGGGTGTGTGTGTGTGTGACGTGTGCATTGGTATACTCTCACAACATTCCACTGTATGCGCTTTACTTGGGTGTGTGTGTGTGTGTGACGTGTGCATTGGTATACTCTCACAACATTCCACTGTATGCGCTTTACTTGTGTGTGTGTGTGTGTGTGTGACGTGTGCATTGGTATACTCTCACAACATTCCACTGTATGCGCTTTACTTGTGTGTGTGTGTGTGTGTGTGACGTGTGCATTGGTATACTCTCACAACATTCCACTGTATGCGCTTTACTTGGGTGTGTGTGTGTGTGTGACGTGTGCATTGGTATACTCTCACAACATTCCACTGTATGCGCTTTACTTGGGTGTGTGTGTGTGTGTGACGTGTGCATTGGTATACTCTCACAACATTCCACTGTATGCGCTTTACTTGGGTGTGTGTGTGTGTGTGACGTGTGCATTGGTATACTCTCACAACATTCCACTGTATGCGCTTTACTTGGGTGGGTGTGTGTGTGTGACGTGTGCATTGGTATACTCTCACAACATTCCATTGTATGCGCTTTACTTGGGTGTATGTGTGTGTGTGTGACGTGTGCATTGGTATACTCTCACAACATTCCACTGTATGCGCTTTACTTGGGTGTGTGTGTGTGTGTGACGTGTGCATTGGTATACTCTCACAACATTCCACTGTATGCGCTTTACTTGGGTGTGTGTGCGTATGACGTGTGCATTGGTATACTCTCACAATATTTCACCAGTCATTTACCAGTACTTATTTTATTTTTGTATTTCAATTCACATGACGGCAGCTTGCTCATCCTTCTCCTGGAACAACATACAAATCTGCAGCGCTGAGCGGTTGCCTTCCTGTCAGTGGAGTTGGTGTGGAGTTGGAGTCTCTTCTGACACAAGCTTTTCGTGCTGGGATTTTGGTTACAGTGGGTACAAATGGCAAGCTTAAGTGGAACAACGTATCTCTTGATCAAACTATAAGGTTTGTTTCCAGAATCGTGCCAATACCAAAGTAAAAAAATGAGTTTGACCTTGACTGAATATACTGACATGTATTGTATCAATATACGTTCTTCAACGCATTTAAGACATTTAATAAGTCAAAATCGATCGTCGAAAGTAGATATACGTTATTTTATTATTTTGTATTACTTTTAAAATGGATCTGACTAAAGTACATTAGAAATATAAGGTACAATACATGTTAAGCCAGCACGTTTAAACTTGGTAACCATAACTAAACTATAACTATAACTAAAATTACATGATAGGTTGATATAGTTGTCATCCTAGGCCGCTAATATTAGTAGTGTTCGTGATCTGCTCAGTGAAGAAAGAGCTGCATCAGATGTGACAAAACAGCCCAATATAAAAATAAAAATAAACAAGATCAGTGTTGTAAGTCACAGCAGACCTAAACAAATGAAAACAGATACGTGCTACTCACCCACAAAAAATCACTCAATTTTAACAATCTTAGTGAAACATGTAAAACAAACATGTGGATTACAAATTGTCCACAAAATGTAGCTACTTTGACAGCAAGTCATTGTATGCAATATGGTCTCACCACACAAATTCATTCGCGCATATCACTGTAAAGTTTAAGAATAAGAAAGTTAGTCTCTTTTTAAAAAATTGTGTCTCTTCGCAGCAGCTGCTGTGGTGAATATTACGGATATATCATTTTTATTCCAATTTAAATCGATTCTGTGATGTTTTGTTGTAGCAAAAGCATCGAAATTATAAAAGATAGATCTAGCAGGAAGGCCTTGTGCTGGCTGTAACAAGGCTCTTCTAAAAAATTCGCCCGGGGGAGAGTGGGGCAAGAGCTTATTCTGGGCTAAAATAGCAGAAAAGCAAGCAGATTCACATACCTTTTTTATTTTGTATTTTGAAAGAGAACAGACGACTGGTTAAAATGATATATAGGGTTATTTACATTTCCTCATTTTAGGAGTGCTGGGAGGCCTGAGCGTATGAGTCATAATACATGTAAGTCTATGGGACGGGTATTATGTGTGGTGAGACGTTAAGGCCATAGTTCCAGAAAACACATTTTCGCGCCTGTGGGATGTTTTATTGCTACTAGACCATTCGTTTTGCTCATTTATTATCACCAGGCAGCCAATTCAGCGAACAAATATAATATAGACATGTTTTACTAGCGCAGTTAACGAAACTAATCTGATAATGTTCAATTATGGCCCATATACTAAGCATTCGTCCATATAGCACTGAAACAGTTGTAAGTTCAACTTGGTTCTTCCACTGCCACGCATTGATTTTCTTGCCTTTGGTATTTATACCTCTTTTGTTTGTGTGTATAATGTCCGTACATCACTATTCTGAAGAAATCAAATCATTCATTGCGTAATTGCAAGACGAGTCTCTGAAAACATAGACAATTCCATACAGATGCTTCATGAAAATGGAAAATCATGTTGTACTATAGAAAAACAGATAATTTCTCGCGATCTAGTAAAAAACATGTGAACTTCATTTTGCGTTTGTGTGCCTTCTGATTTTGTGCTTAATAGGTTAATTTACATTTATTTATATTTATCTATATATAAATATTCTAAATGTATTTTTATCAACACCTAGGAACGCATATGTGCAGCACAACATATAATATAACACAATACTGTCATTAGCAGTAATATCAGTTTCAAAATATACAGTAAAAGGCATTACGCTGTGTTATCTGAACGATCCCTTCAATTTGATGTGCTATGGTAAGACGACTATTTTTAAGTAATCAAAACTATCAAACTTCTAGACGTTAAAGGGTGTAAAAAATTATATTCAACTTTATTTTAAACATTACACCATATTTTTTCGATTTCAAATCAATGTATGTTACAATTAATAAATCATTATTGAAATAAACTCGAATTTCATATTGTGAAAAATTATCAAACACTTTTTTCGTCAGATTCATGTACCAGAGGGTAGGTACCTATTCAGCTCTTAATTACTTCTTTCTGACAACTTCTCAGATGGTAAACCGGTCTCAAATGAAAGAAAATATATGTATCATTAAAATGAGACCACCGACTATAATGGTCGGGGTTAAAATACTGGACTTGGTCCGAATAGGCTCTAGATAGCAAAAACTTTCGTTTTCTCTTAGAATATACTGACAACTTTCCTTTTCAACAGATTAAAATGATAACTATCATTATTTTTTCAGTCTCTTGAATTTTACAGTTTCCAGATAGATATTAATAAAGTGCTTTGTTTCATTTAACATCTTTGCTCAAGGATAGATTTGTCATGACAACCCCATTAAAAAAATTGTGATTTTGTTAAATTGTTGTAATAAACATAAGATATCGTCTTTATTAGCATCGTCTTGCTTACATCCGGATAAGCAGATTTTTTTAAAATTATATTCATTGATGAAAGCAATGAAGTGTTGGTTATAATATTTAAAAACCTTATACCTGATACTGTAACAGCAGACGTTTTTTTGTTAGGTCCACTAATAATTTTACTGGTCGTCACCGTTGTGATATGGATCCAGTATTAAGCCAATTATCTGGTTGTGTTCACCACAAATATTTGCTAACAAGCTGAGTCATGACCCAAAAATAGAAAGGGATTTTACTGCTGAAATTGTATTCCTATAATTATTACTTAAAAAATGGAGGGGTATGTAGGCTTACATAAGTTAATGCGAAGAGAAAGGATGTTTGGAAAATGACTTTGTCATAGACATATTTCATTAGATACAGAGCCTGGAGTGTGAGCGTGTGTGCATAAATGTTCTGTGCTTACGCCCCAAAGGAAACATATTATTTAGTGTATTAATTAATTATATATATACGATTGAAAAATGATTTTAAAAATGAAAATTTTTGCTTCGATCAGTTAAATATGATAGACATCTGTTCTTTTTATTATAGTAGTTACCCCGCCTTCACACGCCGAGCAATGGTTGCCATTTTTATCACCTGATTATTACGAGATTCACGAAGCAAAGGGTTAAAACTTTTCCAATTTGATAAGGTTAAGACAAAGCACAAATTATCAATTAGTTTTAAAATCATACTGGTTAGTGGTTATGAATTATTTTATCTACAATTTTACATATTGTTGATTTTAATCATATTTTTTATGTCCACTTTGTTTGTTAGTTTTCAGGGGTTAAAGGGTTATATCAAATATATGCTATAATATTTTTAAATCACTATATTTGAGTCACTTTCAAACCTATATCGCTACATTTTCATCACAAAATGCATATTTCAACAGAAAACAAAATATAACATTTTTATTAGGAATTTTAGGGACTAAAGGGTTAAACTATTTTGAGAATTAAAATACAGTATCTATATTTGTCACGTTTTAATAGTTTTAATGTCAAATTTGTGATTTGTGCCAACAAAAATGTAGATTTTATCTCTGAATCAGCTATTTTTATTGATTATTTTGTTTTGCGATTTGATGGGTGAAAGGGTCGAAATCGAGCTTGGCAAACAACATTTTTGAAATCAGCACATTCAAATTAGGTAAAAACAGGTTTCAAAACACTTTTACTCCGAAATGACTTCGGCACTTTTTTAAAGAACACATTCCTTTATTTCGACCGCATTATTTTATTTTTAATAAAGTTATGTTTTTATGTTAACAGACATCATGCTGATGACAGCGCCAGATACGTATCTAAGATTCGGCTGGAACTGAACAAGCTGGGCATCAAGTGAGGACAGATGACATGACCACCAAACTACATATTGACATGGATACATATTCTGTGAAACTCAATACCCACCAATTTCTTCACCGAGTTAATACGATGAAGAATGGGGGGAGGGGGTCTTATATAACATTATTGTCACCGAGTTGCCACCCAAAAGGGTTTCCTGTAACTTCACTGCGTTTCACAATGATGACATGACAACATATACAAATTTTGTATCAGCATGCTTCCAATATAGAACTATTAAAACTTTCAGAGCAGTCCCTACCTCCCTCCAAGAAGTGTTCAGATGGACAATGACGTAGTATATTTATATACTATACTTATATTGACTCCACCCACGGAGTAAACACACACTTTTTTTTACTGTGCATAATGTACACAATGATTTAGTGTAAATATCTAGATCATCAGTCATTGTCTGAAAGTGGTTGTTGTTGTGAGAGTGTTGGGCCATCGTTGCAGACGGTGGAGCAACGATAATACAGCATTGGTTTAACCTTTTCACTACCATACAAAATTTCCGTCGGCATTCGTCAATGAACGTAACCATAAAATGACGCAAATTTTCGTCAAATATATACTACATTTATGTATTTTTCGTCATTTGAAGCTGGAAATTGCGTTAGCAATTCCAGCTTCAAATGACGAAAAATAGAACTCGTACACCAGTATTTCTGGATCCTGGCATGCACCCCGGCCTGGAAGTCAAAGGGTTAACGTATCGTGTTTGCTGGGATGCCAAGTAACCATTCAGCAGCTGGTAACGGTGATATGTAGTCATGTGTCTGACAGTATTATATCAATAACTAAAATGTTCAGCACATCATATATAAATATTGTCATATTAGGTTTATTGCATATTGTTTACCGAAACTATACTATGTTAAATCCATACTTAATTAATTATTTGATTACATCGTCATAGTAAACTATGTAGCTGCAAGCTTCAATATAATCCGGCAGATGATTTTAACTTGTACATAAGACCTTGATTTTCTTGAGTTCTTATGTGTGATCTGAAATTCACTTTGACGTTGGCCCAACGGAATATGCCGACCGTTGGTACCAATTTTCGGCCAACGTTGACACAACGGCAAGTGCCGACCGTTGGTAGCAACGTTGGCCAAACATTGGCCCAATATTATATGATTCCGATGCTTGTTTCAACGTTGACCCGACGTTGGTAAAACATATCTATTAAGAGTGGCCCGACGTTGGTTGCAAACGTCGGGCCAACGTTTTTCTGCTACTTGACATCACGTTGGCCCTACGTCCTATGCCAACTGTAGGTACACACAGTTGTTACCCCCCATTCTTCAAGGATAACATGAGAAAAACATTATTTTGTATTATTACTATTAGCAGCAAAATAATGGAAACAGTCATTTTTCATATTTATATGACTTGTATATCTGTCTCACAAATAAAAACATTAACAAAAAAATGTATTTCAAGTGATATAGAAACAAAGCACATTACGTCATACTTATTTCAAATTTAGAAATTCACAAAGTGAAATAAATTTGGAGTTAAGAATCCAATAGTCCAACTTGTTTAAAAAGAATTAAGAGGCGGCGGGCTAATATTATATCGGTGAAAATGCAGTTTGTAAAAAACATTGTAAAACCATTTTCAATTCATTCCCTTTACATAACGCCTTGTCTGTTCCTGATTGGTCAATCTTTGACCCGTATATTTGACCGTTATATATTAACTCGAATGCCTTCTGTAACAAAATAGTCATAGATACTTAAGAATGTTAAACTTAGTTCCGAGAAATATAACGGGGTACACGTGTATCAACACAATACATAAAGCATTTACGTACATGGATAGTTCATATTGTTCTAATTCAATGTGAATTGTGAATACCTATTGTAATTTCACCTCACAGACTCACAATGAATGAAAATTAGTCCTACCCAAATAAATAAATCTAAAATTCAATAATTAGAACTCACATATCGCCCATACTGAGCAGTGTAAAAGAGCCGACCCCGGAGCAGATTCCAAAATTGGTCAAATCACCCTCTGTAGAACTGTCATGCAGATACTCTTTTCAACATGGTGTCATGTGTGACACTATTTCTAACATGGTGTCCTGCTTTCTAAAATGAGCCGTCAACAAGCGCATATGACCAGTAATTCACAGTTTTCGCATATTTCTCTATGCTAAAAGTGTTCTATTGTTTGCTTAGATATACTATGAATAGCTGTTGTACCACCTTAAAAACACATGTAGGAATTGAAATGGATCTGATGTGTACCTAAAGTCAAATAGTAGGCTGCTCGCGAAATATCGCTTGGAAATTGACACTTTTATTGAATTTATTTCAACATCGATAAACCTACCGTGTCAATTTTTTTTCTAAAAATACATTACTGTCCAATACATGAAATGTTTTTTTCACCTGTTCAAATAGTATCCTCAAAAGCTACTATATCCAAGAAAGTATATTGAGAAAGTGTCCTGCTTTCTAACCTGCTCTTTTACTTTATTTGAGAAGGTGAAATAATGGTTTCATTTATTGGATAATATTGTATTTTCTGATTTTTTATTTGACGTGGTAGGTTTATCCATTTTGAAAAAAAATCAACAAAAGTGTCCATTTCCATGCCGATATTTCGTGAGCAGCCATTTATTTCACCTTAGGTACACACTAAATGGATCTCAATTCGTACATGTGTTTGCAAGGTGGTACAGCAGCTATTCATAGAAGACTTGAACGAAAAATATAACTTTCTTAGAATAGCTAAATATGCGAACTGGTCGTCTAATGCGCTTTATGTAGGCTCATTAGAAAGCAGGACACTATTTTAGAAAGAGTATGACGCATGAAACCATGTTAGAAAGAGTATCTGCATGACATGTCTACATAGGGTGCAAATGTAGCTGAAGGGTTATTGAGTGTTTTAACAACCATCAATTCCGCCATTTCGACCCCCAATAAGACTTACCCAGCAAACACGACATTCACCCTATGCTGTTATAATGCTGGGCCAGCGTCGCAGACGGTGGGCAAGCATTATACCAACATCAGGCCAATGTCTCGTGTTTCCCGGGAATGCTTTCAGCGTTCAAAGGGTTAACATAAATTGCCTTGGAATCTCACATGCCATGTGTCGTCAAATAATAAAGGTTCCCAGTGAACGCAATACTTTCCAAACAAACACAATGCATTCAGCCAATGTTGGGTTAATGTTGAGCCACCGTCTGCGACGCTGACCCAACTTTAATCCAACATTGGCTGAATGTATCTAGTTTGATGGGTTGACGCAATGTGTGTTTAATGTAGTTCACGGTGGTCCAACAACATTGGGCCGACGTGTCGTATTTTCTGGGAAAATCGCTGGATGCTTGCCACTGTATACCACTGACGATAATATATGAAAACTAAAAGTGGACCCATTTCACACCAACTTTAATGAATATATGCACTATATTGAGTCAATTTTAGATCACTAGTCATCCCTGTCAATATTATTTTGCAGCAAGATACCCAATTCGTGACAAATAACATTGACAAAATGTAAAAAACGAATTGCTCACCACAGCTAATGTATTGTAGTTAGTTAGAATCTCTACCTTTACTATCTCCATGATTGTAGCTAGGCTACCATGGCTGTTCCAATATGGCTTCTCACCAAATCAAATTGAGGCTGAATCACGTGGTGCAGATAAAATGCGACTGTGGGGTAAACGTTGGCTCATTGTATGTAGTAGGGTTGGCCCAATGTCTTTATGTTAATGGGAGTCACGTTGGCCCAACGTCTGATGCCGACTGTTGCCATTTTCTGGCTTTTTCAATATGTTGGGCCAACGTCATTCAACTAACGTCAAGTTCCACTTTTTTATTTTGTCAGACTAACGTTGGGCCAACGTCATTAAACCAACCGCGACCGTTACGCTCTCCAGCCAACGTCGGCCCTGTAATATTATTGATTGGGTGATTGCCACAAGCATGATTCATTTTATATCAAGATCGTCACGTTGTCAGAATTCGTACTTTGTACCTAAATGAGAGTTGGTGGACTTATTAGTTGCACGCCACCTGTGTACTTTAATGGGAAGCAATTATCTGAAATGGCCACGTAATACTTGCACTTGAGAATGACTCAGGTGTGCAGCTACGTCTGACATGTATTATTATCTGTAACAATCTGGATATGTCGTCAATTCGGTATGAACATTACATATTTACCACAGAATCATATAATATTAAAGCACGAGGATAATAAGGTGAGATGTTGATATGTTTTGACACTCCTGTGTCAATGCAGTTCTTACGAGAGTGTGATATTTTCAAATTTACATTATCTAACAGGAATGAAATGTATTTATAGTGATGCATCTTGGTGTTGTTACTTGTGCTATTTGTACTGTTTGCAATGCTGTATTCGTGCAATAATTGTTATTTTATATGTGTTCATTTAGTTTTTTGTGATAGCGTACGTTAAATGTTATTTGTGCTTTGAACGGATTTTAAAACACTTAAATATTGCACGATGTTTAAATTATTAGTAAGTCACATGACCATAGTTTCCGGTTAGTGATGTAAGCACTATTCTTAGTGATTTTAAGATTCACTTCTTAGGACGAAATAAGATTTTACAAACCGCATATTCAAATGAATTGATGATATGCAAAGCCTGGTGTTTCCTAAATGTATGTGATTTGATTAAGTGTGTACATAAATGTACACAGCTAAATGATTTATTTACCTATTTTCAATATATCTAAATTTTTCAGATAATTAGATACATACAGCATGGCGTCGTCTAAAGTGGTCGACGCTGTGATGGAGATTCTAACCTGCAGTATTTGTTTGGAGGAGGCTGTTGACCCTCGAGCATTGTCATGTCAACATACTTACTGCTTTAAATGTCTGATACTGTACAGCAGTACAGACGGAAATAAGAAAAGCTTGGAAAACAACAAAGAAATACCATGTCCAACCTGTCGTAATCGTTGCCCAGTTCCTGACGGCAGAATAGAAGCCTTGCCAACCAGCTTCATCTTCTCTCAACTGAAGGATGCCACCAGTCAACGAACACATGAGGTCGATGAGGTCACTGGAGAACGCAGATCCAGTGGGGTTATGTGTTATAGCTCAGAATGTGCTGACAAAGCCGCAGTGTCATACTGTAAAACATGTCATTACATTTGCCATGCTTGTGCAGATGATCACAAAACTGTAAGAATTCTGAAAAAGCACCAGCTCATATCATTGGATAAAGCAGCGCAGATGATAAGAGATTCTTTACCAGCGTGTCTCGAGCACCCTGAGCAAACTCTACAGCTTTATTGTGAACTGTGCAAAATTCCAGTTTGTTATCTCTGTCACGCTCTTAGCCATGCGCAGCACGACTGTGTAATGATGAAAAATAAGGTTTCAAAAGCAAAAGATGAACTGAGCATAATATTGGAGAAAACATTATCTATAGTAAAGGAAAGTAAAAAGGGTAAAGAAGCAATTAATTGTCAGTTTGCAAAACAAGAAAAACGTATTAAATCAACCATCCAAAAAGTATCGATGGCCGTTGATGTTATATGTACTGACGTGAAAACTAAGGAGTCACAAATTACAAATGAATTAGAAAGAATTTGGGAATCACAACGAAACAGATCAGAAATAGAGAACCAAAAGATCACAAATCTAAGCAAAAAATTGAGTAAAATCCTGGTATGTGAACAGGATCTACGTGAATTTGGAAACCCTTGTGATTATGTGAATCGTGTTCCATCTTTGAAAATGCAGCTGGCAGATATTAATAATGACATTGCTCACAGCTTGGGTGAAGTAGATTTGACTGATGTTGAAGGAATGATCTCAGATATCAAGGTAAGCTGTGATATTTATATAAAAGTGTAAAAAAAGGATATCTGAAATAGTCACCATAATGTTATATTTAAATATTGACTTAGAGGCGTGATGTTTCGGATACATACTTACTTGGCTAATTATATTTGAGATTTAATGTGTAAACAACACAGTGTATATAGGAGCCTATTGTTGGCTGCGGTAAGGTCACTTCCAAATACAAAATGCCTTATCCGACGGATACTGAATTATCCACAACGACATTATTAGTGGTTTAGTAATGTGTCTTTTTTTATTTGTAGGACATGATGGATGTAAAAGAACGATTTAGACAACAACAAGAAGTTACAAATAACCAAATTAAGGTAAAGCGCTACTGTTGAAAGTTGTTTGCTTCGATATTCAAAGACATTTTATCTTACGATAATTTTATATGCTTTTAAATTTAGATAAATCTTATAATATCGTTACTGTAATAATTTGTTATTGGTAAGCTTATTATATTTATTTGTTTCAAATGTGAAAATAGAAAGAAAGTTGAAGAACTTCAACAGCAGCTTACGGACGCCACAGATAAACTCAAAGACTATCAGGTGATGTAAAGTTTGAATGTGGGGCCTAATTTAATTATATTTAAAGAAGTTGTATAATATCACGCTATAGTAGTTTTAGCCATAAACAGTCATGCGGACAGACATGCATATGTTTTATTGGTGGTATCATGCTTACATGTAAAAAGGCATTCATAATATACCTGTGCATTATGTTGTGGAAACAACGCTGTAAGTGTGATATCCACAGTTGATTACCTAGTAATTGTGTTCAGTTAGTATCCTTGATCTTCTCCCCTGACGTAAATACAAAAAAACAGTGATTGCCGACATCTCGTTTTAGCTTATTTTCAAGACGTGATAGTTGTCCTACAATTGTCACAAACAAATACATAAAATAGTTTTTTCTATGTTTTATCTCCTTCTTTGTTTGATATGATTGATTTTCTATGTTATGACAAATCTATATAATCACTATAAGCAAAAGTTTTGTGGAAAACGCTTGTCAGCATACATATCGAAACATGGTAAAACATATTGTGATGGTTAAGTAATCATTATAATGTTGCGTTATAATGTAAATGTTGTCCTTGTAGACTCTGCAACCGCAGCCACCACATGGGACCATACAGTTCGAAGCTAAATGGACTAAGAATTTTCGTTACATTTCGGTTATTTGCCAATTCAATTCAGGATCACAACATGTAAGTCTCGTTATTTAATTAGAATTAACAGCTCGAAACTATTAATGAATCGGGAAATAATGCTTTATATTAGACAACAAAATAATATAATGATACGTTTGAATGATATAATAATCTAACATTTCTATATAATTTAGCGTAATGCGTCAAGAAAACATAAATGACTGTACTGATTGCGATGTATATTTGCACAACCTCTTCCCTGAACACATTAGCCTGCAACTTTAACCGGTCGACTTCCTGCTACTAAGGGTGGAGAAGAACTGAAATCTCTTTTGACACAAGCTTTCAGTGCGAGGCGATTAGTGATTGTTGTTGAAAAAGACAAACTCAAGTGGAATAAAGTTTCTCTCTCTGATGACATAAGGTTTGTGTTTCATTAATAGTGACTTGTATGTAGTTTACCTAAACGTCATTACGTGATATTTCGTGAATAGTAAGCTATGGAAGATCACTTATTGTGACATCGCTTAGTTTCAGAATATGCACCTTATTTATTTCATAAAAGTATAAGGCAGGTCTTCGTTCGTTCCTGTTTAACAATTGTCTTAAATATCTCACGAATAAAACTGCACACTTTGGGTTTGAATAAAGCTCTTTCATGACGGCTCGATCCATATAAATAGCAATTTTGCATTCTCTCATTTCCAAAAGAGTGGTGCAGCTGATTTGGTGCCGATGGGTCATTTGTAGAGTGGAATAAATCACCCGTTTTTCTCAACTCCGTGACCTATGACAGTCTGTGTAGACCTGTCTCCTATCTGAAAATTGTATGTGTGTAGACAAAAGAACGTATATATGTTCGCATATATGTTCTTAAATGTATTATTGTGTATCAGTAGTATCTGGAATTATCGCCTATTGGATTGTAAATCCGGGCGATATATGACAGTAAAGCCAACAACAATTTAATAATTTATAGATGTGTGGCATTCTACTGTGTTTAGTGATAACACATTCAATTTATATTTTCCTTTTAAGTAGTGACCCATATTACCTATTTCAAAAGCATATTGTATGCATACTGTAGAGGCATCATATTATTGTTAACGTAAATATAAAGGCAGTACGTCTGTCTAAGCAGTTAGTAAGGAGGTTTGTGTATAATGTATTTATATTTTGTGATTACAGCCCATTTCGCTGGCCAGAAGACAGAGCAAATTATGTGGCCCAAATTCGACACGAACTACAAAACTTTTGAGAAAAATGATGTTACGATGTACTTCTAAGAACCACTTGGACATGACGATATGTTGTCATGGTTGTTAACAATAAAGTTCAGGCATGAGATAAGAATGTTGTCCTATTATTATGCATAATGCATAGTGTTGGAATACTTAAGCACCTCGCCTGATCATAACCTGTGAATGTTTTGTTACAACTTTCAAACTAAAATCGAATGAATGATAATGCTGAATAATAATAAATAAATAGTAATGAATGATAATTCTATCCAACACTGTTTATTTGATCTTAAAAGCCTCTCTGCTTGCATATATATGTATTTACTTGTACATGAATATATGTTATGTTTACATGAACACAAATTCATAACTGTACAGACATATATCTATCTGTAGTTGAGTGAAATTAATATGAATTAATGTGATATACTATAATATCTTTTCATATCTAAAGCTTGTAGTCTTATGTTTTTTACTGATGATAGAAAAAGATAACAATTTGATCATGTATGTATTTCAATATAATACATTTAACAATAATCAGAATGACCCGTCTTGCATAATTATTTGAATGGGTGACAACATCATTGAATATCTTGATAATTATGAACATGTATATATATAATCGACCATACTATTACTTATTGAGTGACGCCAAGATAATGATTCAAGTAAAGTAAGTTTATTCAGCAATAGATTTACAATCTGTGTGCATACATATAGACATATATAAACAAGTGCATGTTTGACGCGTGAAATAGCGTGGCAACAGATAAAGCGTGAACAGAGATGCAATAAGGTGATACAATTTTGTTTGTGTTTGTATGAGAAAATTGGCTCTAAGACTAAGAATCACGTAGATATAAAAAATTTGCAAGTTTTCTCAACACAGATGGTTCTTCAGAAGATAAGAGAGAGGAAAATTTAAACATATTTGGCCTAAAAGTGTAATAGCGGGGTAACACATGTCTGATGTGACGTGTGTTCTCACATTCAAACAAACAATGAAATTCATCTCCTAGGACATTACATGTTGGACAAAGCCGCTCGTTGTAGGGTCTGCGATTTCTCCCTCTGCCTTGAATTACATTTGGTAGTGAATGATTCTTGGTTCGAAATCTTATAAGAGAAATTCTGTGCTTACAATTTGTTACCATATGGAAATAATTTTGACATCGAAAGTGGTTTGTTATATTCTTGTATATTGAACAGCTCGACCTGGTACTTACTGAAGTAAACCATTGTTGAATGTATTGATCACGTAATCTCTGTTTAAATAAACTAATAAAATATGTTCTATTTGTAACACCCTGTACAATTCAAGTCATACATAAAGTACGAATATAGCGAACAACTACATCTCGGTTCACTTTTTAAATTTACTTTACAAAATAAGCTTTTGATAAGTTACCAAATCTCTTCCTCAAAATGTGTATTGTCGTTACGCTTACATCACCCGAATTTGACAATGAGGTTTCGGCTGGAGGTGAGGTGACATATCCATTCGTATGAGGTCCTACATGTCAAATAAATTTAATTAGGTGAAGTACTTGTATGAGGAATCATAGAAATGAAATGAATGGGTTTTTAGGTCATCTTTGTAGACCTCCTGAGGATAGTGAGATGAATGAGGTGACACTGCCCTCTAAGCAGACAGGTTTAACCACTGCACCAGGTCCCCCGCCGAGGAATCATAGAACTACAGTACTCACATGTACGAGGTCTGACAGCACTGATTACAGGCCAGTAAGGGGAGGTCCGAACTCATAGGGGGGGGGGGGTTAAGATGATGTTCTGTGTATTTTATTTAAATTAAACTGTGCTCATAATGAATGCAGTCACAGACATGAACCATTCCCAGTATTTTCAAGTGTGCTGGCGTATCTGTCTTTCATCTCAGTGAGATCGTCCCTACACTAAATTACATATATAAGAATCATCATTAGACATCATTTAAAGTTCAGATTAACGTAACCAAATGAATCTGAAAAAAAATGTATGAAACAATAATTGTAAATTCATGGTCACTGAGATCATAGAGATGTTAAATGTGAAATTAATCTAGTCTTAGTCATAGCCAGCCTTAGGAGGAATGCTTAAAATTGTATGATCAATGTACGTACAATTTAGTTTAGAGAATGTTTGATTTGAATCATATATTTGTTGTGACGCATTGTTTCATACTATTCATTTTAATTGATTTACCGATAAGTCAATAATATAATATTTAAATACATGTGATGACAACTAGTGATTGGTGGCATATGTGTTTTAAACCCCATTTTTATATATTATTTGATAGAAAATTATAATTAAAATGAAAGAAACCATAGATGACTCAAGATATTGCCATGTTCGGCACCTCCGCATTATACATTACACAAGCCTGAAAAAGCCAATTGTGGCACATTTGACGTAAGACATACTATTCTACAATGCTGATGCAAAAGGTTGTAATTCAATAATGGACGAAACCGTAAGATGTGTACTGCCGTAAATATATGGTTATTATACCAGTACATAACCAGGGAAACTGGTATCATAACCATATATTTACGGCATATTTAAACATTGGTATTTGCCAATTACGACATTCTAAGCTTTAAAATCTGATTTATATTTTAATCATATTAAAGTGAGAAACATTAGAAATAATCTAAACGGAAGGTAAACAAAATGATCATGTTTGCAAGCAGTTTCGATATATATATATAAAGAAAACATTCATAACAGAATTTGTTTTACTAAGAGGCACATGTATTTGCCATTATGGGTGGAAATATATAATATATACTAGCTTTGCATATTGATTTATGGTAGCATTAAATGAAATACGATGTTTATGTAGTACTTATGTTGTAGAATGCATTATTTATCGCTTAAATAAATTCGAGTGTTGTTACTGAGAACTTTTTTGAACACACCATTTTCGGTCAGATGGATATTTCTAAATAATTTTTTTGTTGATGTTAATCCACTGATGTTCCAATGATGGTTTAAGGTTGGACCAGTGTCACATACATTCGGCCACCATTATCCCAGCATTGGGGCAAAGCTTTTTTTTGCTGGTGTATCCCTGTACTGCATGCACACGTGGTACCCAGCAATAACGATGTACTGACCAATAGTGTGAAGGGATGTTGGGCTGGAGACGGTGATCCAGCATTGAACCAGCATTGGGCTAGTGTATTGAGCTGAGTGCATTACATATTTGATATGGTGACAAATTACGACACAAAAACATCCCACTACCCAGAAAACACGATAAATTGAGCCAATGCTGGGTTAATGTTGGCCCATCGTCTGCGACGCTGGACCAACATTAACCCAGCATTGGCTCAATGTATCTTGTTTGCTGGGTAGTAGGCCTACTTCCAATATAGCACATATTACACCTACAAAGACGATGATCACCCAATGATGGGTTAAGTTTGGAGCAGTGCTGCAGACACTATTTACTTTGCACTTTGACCTCACGTGAGAGGACGACTTGCTGTAGTGGATAACTTGATAAATACACAGGTGATCCATCGATTTTA
The DNA here is from genome assembly GCA_964017125.1 of Flabesymbios commensalis. Taxonomy (NCBI): domain Eukaryota; kingdom Metazoa; phylum Annelida; class Polychaeta; order Terebellida; family Flabelligeridae; genus Flabesymbios; species Flabesymbios commensalis. The sequence goes on from OZ024907.1 coordinate 94,661,597, forward strand.
GTGTTCATCAGACAGTCATGCGGACGAAAATCGCCAAGCTAGTCGAAACATCATTTAGCTTATTTTATTTAAAAAAAAACTGAGACTATCCAAAGCTATTGTAGTTTCAGCGAGTATCATAGCACGATGCCAATAAGGTACGCTAGCAGCCTTAATATATTATCATTTTTAACTTTAGATTTGTTTATATTGTTTATCAACGTTATGATAATGTTGGTTTAATAGCAATATGGTAAATGGTCAATAAAATGTCTTGGTATTACCATGGTGTTTAAAACAGTTTTTAATATGAGCATATGACTTCGTAACCGAATAGAGCCATGAGTCCTAGTCCGAGCTTGACGTGAACAGCATGGTTCAACGTCAGAGATAGACAGCATAGCAAAAGCTGTGGTTTTCTATGCTGGTGGTCAGTGTACGCTGAGACCAAAAAAATCATGATAAATTCACATATAAAGACAGGGCTGTAAGTCCCCACGTTGAGGCATTATTCTAATGAGATGTACATCAGTCATTACATAATGATATAAAAATAATTGATTGAACAAAGACGCAGTAATTCATTGCCCAATCGATCGGATGCGCACCGTATTTTTGGGGCACAACTTTACGAATGGCAATGATTACAGACTCTGTATCGCACACAGAGTCTGTTATTACGGACTAATGAGTCCCGATTAAAACGAGTCACTGGCCCAACTTAGGGTCAATGTTGGGTCATTGTCGCATTATTAAATTAATATATAATATATAGTAGACCCCGCCATTACTCTTGTGGTTATAGTGTGCGCAATATACATATTTATCGAACTCTTGATAAGGATATGAATATACCACAGATGTATCTGTTACTCAGTTGAACGTTATCTACATATGGGTCAATCTGAAGATTGTCTCATGTTGTTACGCAGGGATTAATCGATCGAATAGTAGGCCTACAATCGTCTACTACGCGTGTTGGTTAACCTTTTCACTACCATACGGAAATTTCCGTCGTCATTCGTCAATGAACGTAACCATAAAATGACACAAATTTTCGTCAAATATATACTACATTCATGTATTTTTCGTCATTTGAAGCTGGAAATTGCGTTAGCAGTTCCAGCTTCAAATGACGAAAAATAAAACTCCTACACCAGTATATCTGGATCCTGGCATGCACCCCGGCCTGGAAGTCAAAGGGTTAAGCAGACAGACTAAATGTGCCTTCAAATAAGCCGGATTTCACAAGTGGCAGAATTAGTAAAAAATAAATAAGGAACTTTCGTCATGCGTAATAATACAACAACCTCAATATTTTTGCTGCTTCAATTTACAAAGTCATGGTATTTTATTAATAAATATTACCTATAATAATTATTACTAAAAAAGCGAGACATAAATACATCCATTAGTCAAGTAGGCCTACACCATACACTAATTAAATAGGTAACTATGTATATTTATATGGACAATTTACGTTTACTTATCGGCGATTTTACATTTTCATGTCAATTAAGTATTCTCGCCATTCATGTGTTCAGCAAATACGTATGTATCACTACGACAGGGGACACAATTAACTAAAAAACCTAAAAAAACGATCCCTTGGATATTATCAGGTCTCAAATAATTATTCTATCAAAGTGTGCTACGTTTGAAATAATCTAAATAGAACGGCAAAATGATCATGTTTGCAAGCATTTTTTTAGATTTAAAATAAAATAAAAAGTCTAGCAAAAATTGAAATACGATGCATATTTGGCATTAAACTTATGTTGTAGTATAATGCATTTATTAGTTAACTAAATTATTTCGAGCAAGTTGTAATACTTATATGAACCTCTATGAACTTCTATTTTTGGTCAGGTGTATATTTCTAAATAAACTGTGTGTTGCTGTATGGCCTGGATAAATATGGATATGATGGAAATAATTTACTATCAACATTGATTTGACCCGAGATAAAAAAATACAGATTAGAAATTCAGAATTCACTGTCATACTTATTTCATTATTATTTAGAAAAGTATAATTTACATGTATACTCTGTTTATATAGAATGTTGACGTAAATGTCTACATATATTGTTTTAGATAATGGGAAGCATAGGAAATGGCATTATCTAAAGTGGTGGACGCGGTGAAGGAGATTCTAACGTGTAATATTTGTTTGGTGGAGGCCATTGACCCGCGAGCCTTGACATGCCAGCATACATATTGCTTTAAATGCTTGAAACTGTACGGTAGCACGGACGAAAATAAGAAAAGCTTGGAAAACAACAAAGATATATCATGTCCAACCTGCCGTAATCGATGTCCAGTTCCTGACGGCAGAATAGAAGCCTTGCCAACCAGCTTTATCTTCTCTCAACTGAAGGATGCCACCAGTCAAGAAACACGTGAGGTCACTAAGCTCACTGGAAAACTCAGATCGACAGTTTTAAAGTGTTCTAGTTCTGAATGTGTGGATGAAGTCGCAGTATCTTACTGTAAAGCGTGTCATTATATCTGTCTTATGTGTGCTAATGACCACAAGACTGTGAAGATATTAAAGAAACACGAGATTATTAATCTAGATGAAGCTGCACTATTGAGAAAAGAGGAATTACCGGTGTGTCTGGGACACCCTGAGCAAACTTTACAGCTTTATTGTGAGCCATGTAAGACCCCCATTTGTTTTCTCTGTCACGCGCTTAATCATGCACATCACAGCTGTAAAGAAATGAAAAATGTATTTTCAAAATCAAAAGAAGAACTTGAGATAGTATTAGAAAGAACAACATATATGATGCAAGAGAGTCAGAATGCTGCTAAAACAATTCAGTCTCAATTTGATAAACAAGATAAACAATTCAAATCAGCTATCCAAGAAACATCATTGTCAGCTGAAAGTATACGCAAAAGTGTGAAAACAAAGGAGACGACAATCAAAACTGATATAAAGAAAATGAGGAAATCACAAACAAACGTACTAGAAACAGAACAAGAAAAAATAACCACTTTACAAAATGAATTGGGCAAAACCCTGCAATCTGAGCGGCAGCTAAGTGAATTTGGAAACCCGTGTGATTATGTGAGCGGTGTTCCATCTTTAAAACTACAACTGGAAGATATCAATAACAACATTACCCACAGCTTGGGTGAAGGGGATTTAACTAGTGTTAGAGAAATGATCTCCGATTTGAAGGTAAATACATTTTGTTATATTCTAGAAAACGACAAGTCAAACATCTGAAACAATAAGAAATGTCAACTAACAGGTATTTTTAATACAGTTTAAATCATATATTTCTAGCCTATTCTTAAAGACCTTTTTACTGTATTATGTTTAAAAAATACTTTAACTACTTTGTAATATACATTAATCTTATAGCTGTTGTACCTAACCCCCCCCCCCCACTAATGTGTGTCCATTCTTTTTACACATTAAAACAAAAATAAAAGTAAAAAAAATCATACATTTATATATATACATATATATATATATTGCTTCTATAAGAGATGAATAACTGAATGGATTTGGATATGTGAAATATATTGTTTGTGTAGCATTCTAAAATAAACAATAATTTTAAACATGTAGTTATTGGGTTATTTAAGGCATATGTGTTTTTTTCATGATAATACAGGATGTGGCATTCATATTTTAGCATACATACACTTCCACGCACATAATATATTCACACTTTATGTTCATGTGAAGTAATTATGCAGCATAAATGAAAAATGTCTAGTGTTGTGTAGACACGAAACATATATAAATACAGTGATTGTTTGAATATATTTTGTGAAATTATCTGATAATTATTTTTCTCCAAGATGAGCTTTGGCGAACAGAAAAAGATGAAGGATGAACAAGCAATCTGTAAAGCACAGAAGGTAAATATACTAAAATGGGACAACGCCCACCAAAACTATAACATTTCTAATACATAATCCGAAATGGTAATCAATGCCGTAAATTGTTTAACATAATCTCTTTTCTTTGAAGGAAGCGGAAGACTACAAAAAACGTTTAAAACAACAAGAAGAAGTTACAAGTAAGAAAACAAAGGTAAGTAAGACATCGTTCGGGGGATTTATCATACAAGCTATTTGGAAACGTATTATACACATCATCAGAAACATAGAAATTGGAAAAAACCGTGAATATCGGTTGATAATTTTTTTATTTCGGAAGGTAAGTATTTGTTTTAAAGGAATTATTATATTCCATAATAGCATCGAAAATTCCGACATTGCATTTAATGAAACAAGCTTTTGAAAATAAAAAAATATATATTAAAATATACAACAGATGGATGCAAAGCCATGTATAACGTATATAATACTTTTATTTTCACAGCTGCAAAGATTTGCATGTTATTTGTAGAGTAAACCAGTATGTTTTATATGTGATAGGAAATTACAGATCTTCAACAGAAAGTTGACGAAAACAAAGCTACCCTCCTCAAATATCAAGTAAGATTACATGTGAGTAGTCAGCATCATCGTTAATTAACCCACTACAAGCATTTACTATTAACCTTTTCACTACCATACATGACGGAAATTTCCGTCGTCATTCGTCAATGAACGTAACCATAAAATGACACAAATTTTCGTCAAATATATACTACATTTATGTATTTTTCGTCATTTGAAGCTGGAAATTGCGTTAGCAATTCCAGCTTCAAATGACGAAAAATAGAACTCCTACACCAGTATATCTGGATCCTGGCATGCACCCCGGCCTGGAAGTCAAAGGGTTAAGTTGATAAAGAATACAACACTACTATATATTTTGAGCAACAGAACAGTACACAATTTCACTTGAAAAAAATGTTACATTTCAGCAGCTGGTAGACCTACAGTTGTCAATGTCTTCGGATAATAACAAAGGAGATACATTTTCAATCAGTTTATAAATATCACCCACTACAAAACATTATCCAGATACCACATTCACTAATTCAATATCAAAATTAGGCATACAGTAACAGTTGTAATCGACTCTGCCCATTTTCAACTATAGTTTTTTACTTTCATATCATCGATAACATTCCAATAAACGAAATTAAACTTGTTGCCAGCTTTATAAGACATTGTTTTTCTGAAAAAAATCATCATTTTCGAATTTTACAGCCAAAAATTGATGAAATTCAAGACCAACACTTGTTTAAAAAACAAATATATTACAAATATGAATTTATTGTACTAGTTTAACTCATGTATATGATATAATATGGCATTAGAACAATATTAGGGGGGCACCATTTAATATCCAGGGGGGGGGGGTGAATTTTTTGTCGCGGATAAATGATTTATTTCAATCCGGCTCTGCGGCACTCTGAAAATTGCAAATTTTATCAAATTTTATGTAGAACAGTTCTTTACCTAAGTTATTTATTTCATGCAGAGTCTCCATGGTGTTTAATCTAATAACTCCCGATAGTAACTTGTTTGTTTGCTGTCCACGGAATTTAATTTAGTATTCCCAATGTAGGTGGTAGCTGTTGATCGTTGTTGACCCTCTATTCTATTTTGGGTAAATGCAGGTCATCGCTTTTTTCATGAGGTACATTCGTCACCTGATCAATTTGACAAATGATTAAAAATTTCAAAATGAAGAAAATGTATTATATATATATATATGTCATCAGAATATATAAATGATTTGAAATGTCTTAATATGCTTATCTATTTTCAGTTCTTTCAATTAAACATGTATCCATCACCCAATTGATGCACACTTTTATAATTGAATATCATTCAATAAAAACTATTTTTGGAATGATTAATAAAACAAAATTAATGAAAACGTGTACACATAATAGTGTTGCATTCAAAGCCGGTAAACTACATCATACACGTGACATATATCATGTTTTTTAAGTGTTATAAAGGAGCCAGGAGAGCTTAGGAGTTGATATTGAACCTGTTGGCAGCGGATTTAAATGCATAATTATGTGGTGCACACTTGTTCACCAATTATTGAAATACAAGGGATATCACTTAGTGCAACAATAAACATATACTATGGAAATGAACGATATGTCAACTCTGTCAAGTAAACGATAAACAAAACTGTACACACTCAGACTCAGAACAGTTTATTTGTCACACAACAAAAACAAACATAAATATGTAACCAACTAAGATGACAAAAATACATTAAGATCAATGTTGATCGCTATCATGCAGGCCACTCTAAAGCCTGTAAACCTGAGAAGGCATATATTTGTCATTTTCTATGTGGTATATAACTGTTAGATTTCAACTATCGATCTTCCACTGTGTCAGACATTTTTCTTGTTAATGCTTCTCTGTTATATTTAGGGAAATTTGCAAATTTATGTATAATTAATGCACACATTATATGGTTTATATCTTTAACAGTGTATGGCGAATAAAACAAAAACTATGTATATGTGATATTATTAAACATCATCATAACAGTATAACCAGAGCATATAAGAAATTATACGTGAATGGTAACACACCCTCCTATTGATGTTGGTTTGGAACATTTGCATGATTTATATTATTTACAAGAGCTTGATAATGTGGGTAGTGGCTGAACAATAGAATGGATAAATTCCCTACAGAGCAAAGTGTTATGTCCGTCCATGCGGGGCTTTCGTGTCTGGCAATTCGTGCTAACAGCCTAATTTTAATTTTACAGATCACCCAACATCTCATAGAGGGGGAGGGGTGGTTGCAGACAGACACCTGTATTGTGAGTTGTCGGCAGTTTAAAACGCACGTGCTATCTATGTCTAGTTTGGGTGCAACACACACTGTGCTCTGTGGTACATCTAGCCTAGCCACTTCCATTTTTCATATATCAACATGATAGTAAAATAACGTTTCTAGTTGTGTAACCGTGAATGCTTCTTATTGTAGACACAAAAACCTCAGCCACCACATGGAACATTGCACTTTGAGGACAGGTTTTTTCAAGAAGGAGGCTACAGTAGATTTCAATATATTTCTGTTATTTGTGCCTTCAACTCAGGAACACAATCCGTAAGATTTAATTTTTAGTACTAAATTAGCAAATTTTTAGATGGTCAAAAAAATGTGTGTGTAATTAAAAAATGGTAATACAAAGATATTTTACAATATAATATATTTATTTATATCACGCTTGACACAAACAATTTATTGATTTATATGATATACATTCTATAGACAATATATGTAAAAACAAAGCTAGTTGGAATAACAATAATATGACTTATTGTATCACCAACTATCCCGTTTATTTTAACTTTCCTCGGAATGTTCCCCTGTTGGCCTATATGTGCACTAAAACGACTTTCATTCAGTAATTGATTCATTGATGCAGTGATTTATTCACTCATGTATGCATTCATTCATTTTACTTTGGTTTTGTTATATTTTATACATCTAACTATATATTTTTTTTAATTCACTCTCATGGAGCTTGCACATCCTTCTCCTGGAAAATCGTATCCAGCTACAACTTTAATTGGAGGACTTCCCTGTACTGTGGGCGGTATTCAGCTTACAGAACTTCTGACACTTGCTTTTCGTGCCGGGGTATTGGTCACTGTGGGTGCTAATGGCACACTAAAATGGAACGGTGTTTCTCTGAGTGAAGATATAAGGTTGGTTAAACATTTTGTAGTGACAATATTTTATTTGAAAAATTCACCGCAAAAATATTGTAGAGAAGTTAATCAGCTCTTTTTTATGTTAACAGGGAATATCGCTGGACTGACTATGCATACCTGATTAAGATACGACAAGAACTAGAGAAGCTGGGAATAAGGTGATTAAAGATTGTAATGGTTTCATCAACTGGACTGATTACACATACCTTATTAAGATACGACAATTACTAGAGCACTTGAGAATGAAGTGGTTAAAAAATAATAATGGGTGAATTCAGAGTTCAGGTGTATAAAAAGCGTAAAGCTTAATTTATTATATCTGGTACAACATCTAAATATTTTTCCCAGTTATGTAAAAACTTAACGCGGGTGCTAGTATGTGTATATTTAAAACATAAATGCTTAGTACCTTCAAACGAAATTAATTTTCCTTTCTGTAAATAGGTATAAATGGTTGACTTAATTAATATAATTTCTCCAATAGCAATATCGTGGTCAGTCCGAAAAATAATGTATTCTGGAGAAAACTGTATATCAATGTTCACGTTATAATTTAGGCCAATAAAAACTCTTTCCATATGTGTGATGTTATTTTTAATTATTAATTAATATAATTTCTCCAGTAGCAATATCGTAGTCAGTCCCAAAAATATTGTACTCTCGAGAAAATGTATATCAATGTTCACGTTTTAATTTAGGCAAATAAAAAACTCTTTCGACATATTTGACATTCAATAAATACATGTAATATTGTTTCTGCATCAGTCTTACAAAATCGGCACATTAATATATGTTTGGAATATGCCAGTTTTTTTTTCAAAAAGCTATTAGTTGGCAAAACTTTATGAATTAGTTTCCATTGAAACACATTTAATTGAACGTTACTGGTGCATTTAAAGAACCATCCAAATCGACCAATGTCTATTGCCATTAAGCAATAGTATGTCCCACCTTCTTTTTCATATTGTTTACGATGTGTTAACATATTATTATTATATTGTTTTACTACCGGTAACAATAGAAAACCATTTTGTAAAACACACGATTGAATATCATTATAAAATAAATGAACGCATTTTAGCATAGAGGGCCCAATAATAAATTTGTTTAAAACTTCGTGTAAAAATATCAAGGTATCAAATTAAAAGCCTTCTCGAAATCGATTAAAAGCAGTAATCCAGGTTTTTGTTTGAGTTCTGGGCAAAGCAATGCAACAAAATACCTTAAAAATATGGCTTTCCAATAAATCTTCCCCTAATACAGACTTTTTGGTCGTCATTATTAATTGCACTAAGAACTGGCTCAATTCTGTTTGCAATACATGATGTTGCCAATTTATACACTGCATTAAGAAGTGAAAGCGCTCTCCAGTTTTTTAAGTAAAATCAACCCTGATTTTGCTTTGGAATTCATGTAATAATCCCTGTTTTAATGATATTGATAAATTCCCAGTGAAACATGTAAAATACAAAACGCTCACAACAAAAAATTATAATTTTTTCAAGAAAAACTGTAACTGGGATGTCTAAATTGTCAAATTTCTACTTTATATGTTCAAGATCTGAAAAGTTCTGTTCTCTAAAGTATAATGCTGCTAAAAGTTTCGTTGTATGTTAGCTACTTTCTCTGGGTCCGTAGCTACCACATTATTGTCGTTTTATTTTAACTGTTCCCCTGTTGGCCTATATGTGCACTAAAACGACTTTCATTCGGTAATTGATTCATTGATGCAGTGATTTATTCACTCATGTATGGATTCATTCATTTTACTTTGGTTTTGTTAATACCAATATCTCTAATCAATATATCTTAATAATGATAAGTTAAATTTCCAGTACCCCTTTCCCCTCTCTGACTGTCTAAAACAGTTTACCGCTGAATGATCCGTGTGATATCCAATATATTTTTTTCAATTTATTACATATGCATTAATACTTTGCGATAAAAAAAAATCGAGCAGGGACTGTTTTTGCGGATTCTGTTTCCTCCATGTAAGACCTTTTCCATTTGGATAAATGGATCTCCATATATCCCTTTAATTAATTGAAGTAATTAAAGATAAAACCTCTTTTCTAAAATTCTGATTATATACAATACTTGCAATTCTTGATATTACTATAAAAAATAGAAGAGTCTCTGTCCACTTCTGTTTTATTAATTTTAAAATCACTATTCGTGATTATTCTCTTAATTATGCCCCACCAGAGGCCCAGAGCCTATTAAGTTTATTGCGCCTGTTTTTGTGTCCTGTTTTGCGGAAGGAGGGTAGCCGTGTGTGGGATCAGTTGAAATTTTGGCGATATCTAATAATGTTTCGATTATGGGCCAGCGTCAAGAGAGTGGCCCAGTATTGAACTAACACTGGGTACTTGATATGGACAGTAGAAAGCTTTTAAATGCTACATTTTACTAGTTATAATTACAGAGGGGATATGTCCCCAAATGTCTCGAAAGTTCCATATATCCCATATGTTGCAAATACCCCATATGTCCCGTGTGTTCCGAATGTTCCAAATCTTCTGAATGTTCCGAATGTCCCAAATATCCCATATTTCCATAGACCTACATTCATTATCGCCCACGCGCTAGAGACCACAAGCCTATGAGGGGCCGCTCTAATCCACTAGAAATATTTATCTGTGGAATGTTTATAGAGTGTGAATTAAAAAAAATCTATTTTGAAAGTTAGCCGCCTTTTTCAATTACAGCTGAAGTCGGTGCGGAAATGCTATTGTCAGTGACCCCCGTGGCTTAGAGAGTTGTTGTGATTCGGTCCCTCATATCTGACCACAATGACTAGCCGGATCTGGAGAAAATAAATTAAAATATGTATTTTTTTCTGAATACATTCCAAGTAATTACTTGGGTGAGACCTTATTGTTTGGTCCCGGTGTTAGATTCAGGTGGGTTTGGAGGCTATTTGTGTGCTGATGTTTAATTGATCATGCTGTTGGGCAGTCTGCTCTCGTATGTTGAAGATGGCGGAAGGAATACATGTTGAAGATATATTTTAACTTGTCTCATTGGTTCGTTCCTTAAAAATATCGCGTATATTTAGGATTCTGGCCCACAGTTATGATTAGTCAGCCAGCCAACATATGCTATAATTTCAATATGGCAAATGTGTGCTACAAGCAAACAAACAACACTAACTGACTTCATTTTTTTGTGCCGAAAGTGTCTACTTTATCAAAAACAAAATGGCCACAAACTGGTGATATTATATGTAGTAGAATGGTATAACTGTGTCAATATTTAGCCTATTTTAATGATTTTTATGTGTAATATAATGTGTTCGTGGTCAAGAACAGAAGTATGAAACCAAAAACATGATTGAGGTAGTTGTTATTGATTAGGCTTGCTACTAAGACCTCAAAAAATACCCGAGTAATAATAATAATAATAATAATAATAATAATAATAATAATAATAATAATAATAATAATAATAATAATAATAATAATAATAATAATAGTAATAATAATAATAATAATAATAATAATAATAATAATAATAATAATAATAATAATAATAATAATAATAATATACTACTTTTAATAATATACTTTCAAATGGACGCACATCCAGTGTGCCCAGTAAACACATTGATTTGACTCTCTGATGGTTTAATGATGTATCACTGTCTGCGATGCAGGCCCAATATTTAAAAAACATTGGTTCGATGTTTCGTGTTTGATATGATCACAACTGTTATCTTGATTGTGACATGTAACATTTATAAAATTACTACTGACGGTGGGCATCCGTCTGCAAATGCAATTTAGTTATCAAATCTAGCATTTAAAAGATTAATAGGGCGACCAGCCTGGACACACCGCCCGCATTTCAGCCTGAGTCTATTGATATTATCAGCTGACATGTAATGATTTCAACTGCCATTCAAAAGACATGAAAACTACCCCCCCCCCCTTGCTTTCAAATGTAATTAGTACATAATCTATACTAGGTAAACATAACATACAAGCATGTAGTTAAAATGCTTGTGTGTGTGATTATCGTACAAAAACTCGAGGTAAAATCAGCCTCTAAAAATAGAGGAAAGACTAAAAAGCTGAAATGACAATCTCTTATGCAATAAAGATACCTTTCTTTGTAATTACCTCTCTTTGGAGACAATAAACTGGATTTAATCCAGGTAAACTATCCCGATCTCTTAAAAATATAGCAAACAACCACGGATACCTCAGAATCATTGTGCCAATGTTTTTTGGGCATACTCCAAACATTACAATAATAATAATTAAAAAAGGGGTTGTCCATGTCTCGGCCTGGCTCTATGCAAACAAATCGTCGCCTCGGAGCTAAAGGATCCTATCTGACACTCGTTAGAGTGGCAGATAGGATCCTTTAGCTTCGAGGCGACGAAATGGTGATTGTATCTAGTTGGTGAGCTTTTTTACCATTTGAGGGCCTTAGCCCCCGTAGTATTATTGAGATCGCCAAATGTCTTATTCTATATCAAGATCGTCACGTTGTCACGATGTGTACTTTGCACTTAGATAACAGTTGATAGCCTAATTCTACCTGTGCAAATCAATACGGTAATATACTATCTGAAAATTCCCACATACCACTCGCACTTGCAGTTAACAGGTTATACAGTCAAGTCTGGCATGTATTAGTGTTTAAAACAATGCATATATGTCGTCAAGCCGTACCGGTACTCATTGTACCAAAGATAATATTATAACACGAGGATAATAAGGTAAGATGTTGCCTGTCACTTGTTTGTAGACACACCTATGTTAAAAATTAGCCAAGATATCGATGTCATTCTTGTGTGAGGTGATGCGCTTATTTTCTTGTTTAATATTTAAAACCACGTCAACAATAGTGTATGGTCTTATGTAATTCCGTGGGAAACTCGTGTTAATTCTTGTCACCTAGGTTTTTCTTGTTCAGAATTTTATGCTGATTTCAAAAAATAGGGTGTCATTTCTTTTAGGTCAACTTAAGGTCATTTTTCCCCTAGACCCCTAGATCTCATTTAATTATTGTTTTAAACACATGTCTTACTAGTCGTGTAACACATCAAAATGACCAAAATATCATCAAATTAAAAAAAAATACTAATAACATTTTGAAACCCCTCGAAGGTCATTTCAAGGTCAACTATTGCAAAGTTTTGAAATAGACATATTAGTCCATGGATCGGTCACCATGCACCCCCCCCCCCAACCTACTCACCCCCACCAACTTTTTTTTGGCTTTGATATGTCCAAAACATGAAATGATATGTTACCAGTAAAAAAGGGACTTTATATTTTGACCGCTTATATGGGGGTATCCCCAAACCTGTCTGAAATTAGGGGTAGGGTTGCGTGAGCGTATGTCGTTGGTGTTCTTATTAAAGGGACTGAACCAGGCTAAAATCATAAAAAAAATCGGTGATTTTATTTCGGGTTCTTAATATGACCATATGATGTAAACATGTACATAGACTAGAACTGCACATTTTTATAATTTTTGTGCTGCGCATTCACCAGTCAGGCTAGATATAGAGACGAAATTCCTGATTTCTGATTATTGACAACCATGGCAAAAATGGGAAATGCGGAAATTTCGTGGTTTTGGCGGCCGTTTTTTGTTTTGCTTATTTAAAGATGAAGAACACCAAATATATAATTTTATCCGACAGATTCGAATTCAGCACACAGCAATTATGTAAAAACAAGCGGGACCAAAAATCTGGTCTTAATTGCAGATCAAAGTTCAATGTTTCATATTTCAACCAAGGATAAATACACACATTTTAAAAAAGTCTGCAATATTCTTTCGTTTAAAAATATATATGCAATGTGCAATGTACAAATCTAAATACCACTCAGTTTTAAGGATATACACATCTGGGTTTAGAAAACATAGGTCAAATATATATATGGACAATAATTATGTTTTATTAAGTAGTTTCAATTGACCATGTTTACCAGTTTGTCATGTTGTCGATTTTGATTATCTGTATTAAAACAAATGTGTAAACGTATGTGTAGAGATAACTGTTTAATCCACTGCATCATGCAATACATAAGCGTTAAAAATATATATTTCGTCCTTATTTTTTTGGTCGTAACATCTCATTTCATGTTTTAGACATATCAAAGCTTAACAAAAAGTTGGTGTAGGTGAGTAGTGTGTGTGTGTGTGGGGGGGGGGGGGTAGGTTGGTCGCACGTTGACCAGTTCTGGCCTATGGACTATATGAGTGTTCAGGGTTATGATCTTCAAGAGACCGGAAATGACCTTTAAATCTTCAGAATATTTGTTAATTATGAATGTTGACAATTTCCTTAAATTTGCTATATTACACGACTATAATATCTTGAAATACAAACGTTTTAAAAAATCCCCGTGTGTTTTAAGGGTCATGACTTTTAAGACCCCGGAAATGACCTTTAGAGCTTCAGAAAAAAATGACACCCTATTTTATTTTGTTCAGTATTAATTTTTCTTTAAATTGAAGATAGGTGTCAAGAATTAACCTGCAATTCCCACGGAACCCCTTTACTGACATAAGACCCTACACTACAACGTCAAATATATCAACAGGAGTGAATTGTGTTTTTATAATACTGCACACACCTGTAGTTTTATCCTAGTTGTAATGGCTACATTCTTGTATCGCTACATCATCCAGTAATTATTTGCGCCTTGGGTGGATTTCCAAACATTCAAATGTCCATAGTGTTCGGAACATGACGTAAGCACACGTCTTACTTAATATTTGAGCAGCACTATATGTATGTGAGAGCTTATATGATCAATTTATTTCTTTACAACATTTAATATTGTTTCAGGAAATAGATACATAAAATATGGCGTCATCTAAAGTGGTCGAAGCTGTGAAGGATATCCTAACGTGTAGTATTTGTTTGGAGGAGGCTGTTGACCCGCGAGCCTTGACATGCCAGCATACTTACTGCTTTAAATGTTTGAAAATGTACAGCAGTACGGACGAAAATAAGAAAAACTTAGAAAACAAAAAAGAAATACCATGTCCAACCTGTCGTTATCAATGTAAAGTGCCCAACGGCAAAGTAGAAGCCTTGCCAACCAGTTTTATCTTCTCTCAACTGAAAGACGCCACAGGTCAAGCATCACTTCAGAAACACGTAAAACGTAGATCGACAGTTTCAATGTGTTCTAGTTCAGAATGTGCTGACGAAGTTGCTGTATTTTACTGTAAAACGTGTCATTACGTTTGCCATGCTTGTGCAGGGGATCACAGAACTGTGCGAATTCTAAAAAAACACGATCTGATATCTTTGGATGAAGCAGCGGAGATGATAAGAGATTCTTTACCAGTGTGTCTCGAGCACCCGGAGCAAACTCTACAGCTTTATTGTGAACCATGTAAACTTCCGGTTTGTTTTCTCTGTCACGCTCTTAAACATGCGCAGCACAGCTGTGTAACGATGAAAAATAAGGTTTCAAAAGCAAAGGAAGAACTGAACATAATATTAGACAAAGCGGTATCCATAATAAAGGAAAGTGAAAAGGCTTATGAAACAATTAATTGTCAGCTTGCAAAACAAGAGGAATATTTTAAATCAACTATCCAAGAAGCATCGACGGCTGCTGATGTTATATATGTAGATGTGAAAACTAAGGAAACGCAAATTAAAAATGAAATTGAAGGGATTTGGAAATCACAACGAGACATATCAGAAAGGGAGAACGAAAAGATAACAAATCTAAACAAGACATTGAGTCAAATCCTGAAATGTGAGCGGGATCTACGCGAATTTGGAAGCCCTTGTGATTATGTGAATCGTGTTCCATCTTTGAAAATACAGCTGGCAGATATTAATAATGACATTGCTCACAGCTTGGATGAAATAGATTCACTGACTGATGTTAGACGAATGATATCCGATATGAAGGTATGTTGTACAAACATTATAGCTTAAACACGTACACGTATTGTTTTCATTGCACACACACACATATATACCAGATCTGAGTTCAATTCATTTTTTTTAATTCCAATTCCTGATCCAATGTTTTTTTCAATTCCGAGGCTAATTCCAATTCCTTTATTTTCAGTTTTTATAATTCTAATTCACATTCCAATTCCTAATTTTTTACTTCTTTTCTAAATTATAGAATGTTGTATGTTTTCATATACATTTGAATATATAATAACAAAGTTACCTGCAATACTGTTATTGTGTATCATTATCAGCATAACATAAATATACATAATTTGTTTTCTAATGTCATTTGAAATATAAATAATAAAGCACAGAGAATATATAACTATAATGTCTTGGAATATACCCAATAATATGACTTATGTTAAATGTTTTTGCAATTAGTTATACCTTATTTAAATTTATAGCATAGTAACCAAACGATTGAGGATGAAATCACAATAAACTTGGCTGTTCAAATGACTTTAATTGTTTTAATGATTTTATGTGATTGTGTAAGCCATGTATAGTTTATTAATATGTGGCAACAAACATTATGATCATTTACCGAGCCTTACATGCCCTATATACATTTTCGAAACACATTTTAAATGTCAATACTAGTTACGTGTAGGATAATGAAGTAAACTATATTATGAAGTATAGAATGCAATCAACAGGGAAGACTGAACATTATTGCCTCTCTTGGTGTTTTTTTTTTGTAAAAATAGATTTGGCGTTATATAAATATCTGAATGTTATTCCTAAACGAAAGGAATTATTGCGTACCGAAATAAACCACACAAACACAAATATACAATGTTAGTTGTCACAATGTCAATTCTACGTAATGATTCTTTATTGGAATATGTACAATACATCAAACTTAAATATGGTCCAAAACTTATCCGATGGATATCAAATAATCCACAAAAAACACTTTCATTTGATTAATAATTTGTCCACTTTGATTTACAGTATATTCTTGACACGAAAGAAAAATTTAGACAACAAAAAGAAGTTGTAAATAACCAGACTAAGGTAATACGCTGCGATTGATAGTATTTTATTGAATACAATGTTTAAAGTACATTTAGTACTCTATATGTCTTTAAAAAAATGTTGTTTGTGGCTTGCTAGAAATAGTCTCTCACAATAACATTTTAATTAAATTATCAGACTGATAATAAATAATCCACAATGAAATTTTCATTGCAAAAAATAATAAAATAATAATAATAATAATAATAATAATAATTTGTCTATTTATACTTGCAGGACATCATTGACCTGAAAGAAAAATGTAGACAACACCAAGAAGTTGCAAGTAACAAAACTAAGGTAAATCTACCATCGAACTGATGCTGAAAGTTATTTGTATTGAATACTATTTTTAAAACACACTGTATAATTTTGTTATTTACTTAAGTTGATATTGTAAAAATTGATATTGTTGTTGGCTATTATAATTATTTGAAAACATTTTTTATTTTGTTTCATATGTCGAATGAAGGAACTTCAAAAAAAGCTTGAAGATGCCAAACATAAGCTATCAGGCTATCAGGTATTGTTAACATTTGAATGCAGAGAGCTAATTTCTTTACTCAACAATAAATCAGCTCTACACATTGACAGAGAGACCAACAGACATTCATTATTAAGAGTGCCATATATCGACATATATAACTTATTTGTTATTTACCACTAAAAACTTGTTTTTACAGCGCTACAAGCAACGCTCTGTTGGAATAGCGCTTTAGAAGAAGTAAATATTATTTACTATTATTATTACTAGATGCATTATTAATATCAATAATACATCTAGTAGAAAATACCCTCCCCCTCTTCCTCTACCTTATATATATTGTGATCGTTATTCTAGACCGAATCCAACTACCTAACTGCTGGTCTGCAGGAATTCAAGAAGAAAAATGCAATGAAACATAAGGTTTTGTATTATTCATTTTATTATGAGGATTATTCTTTGAACTAACTGGTCCAAGCATTTATATGCGATACTCACTAATTCACTCACCTAGTCATTAACTTAGTTCACTCACTTAAAATTACAGACATTCACTCACTCACCACTCATTCACTGGACTTGCCATTTGTGTAAGCTTAATTGAAACTATGCCGACATTGCAATATAATATAAGTAATCGCCTTTTAACTGTATATGGTCGATTCCCACAAAAGTGATGCATATGGGCAAAAAATCGACCTTATTGTATATTCATAAATTCTTCAATTTATATCACAGACAAGTGGAAATTTCGCAACAAATATATGCGAGCTCTTAAAAGGACAGTCCCAGGCTAAAATCATAAAAAATCGGTGATTTTATTTTGGCTCCTTAATATAACCATATAGTGTAAACATGTCCATAGACTAGAACTGCAATGTTTTTTAATTATTGTGCTGCGCGTTTATCAGTTAGGCTAGATATAGAGACGAAATCACCGTATTTCTTATTTTTGACATGGTTGTCCAAAATAAGAATGTCTCTTTAATATATGATAGTTGCAACATGAATGGAGTTCTTGTTCATTATTGAATACTAGAGTAACCCTACGAATGCATACACGATGTAAATGACATCATTTAATTAAAAGAATACAGCAGTTCAAGTGGTAACAATCAGGTGGTAATGCTTAGAACTGTTTAATAACAGTTGCGAAAATTTGATAATGCACATAATGCTTTTTATGCAAATTTACCTCTCTTGCATTAAATCAATTTTTAGAAATTATACAAAAAAAGGCATGTCAAGCATAGTAATAATTTATATTAAAGGCTTAGAGTAAAAGCAGCAGTTTGATATTAGACTATAAATGGAGAATTTTGTTTAAAATCATGATTTCCCATCATTTGTCTAAAAGGTTTTTTTGTTTTGTTTTTTCGCAGGGTTACAAAGTGATATTTTATTGAACAATAGGGCTATTAATCAACAAATTTGCTGTATTATGAAAGATTTGTATCGATAACTAACATTATTTTGACAGCCAAATGAATAAACAAATAAAGAAGGATGAAATAACGTGTTTTTAGTAGCAATGACCACAAGGATCATGGGAATAATTTATTTCTTGTTTTGTTTTCACTAAATTAATAGTCAACCTAAAATATATACATACATATCATTTACACGTAAGATTTACTTGTGATAGGTATCTGACAGATAGAGGTACAATGAATAGAAAAGGTTAAAACTGGTTGATCTACGTCGACTCAGAATGCTCATAACAGCTTTGTTTGTCGGGTTACGCTGTCATTTGTAGGGTTACTCTATCTAAGTGGCCTATGAAAAATCCTCACAATATTACAATAATAACGGCTCATTATTTTATATATACATCATGTGTGTCTTTCCCATATGATACTGTTCAATATCCTATACAATTACCACGCTATGATTAACTTCACATAGATCATTGAACAAAATATTTAATTTGACAAATTATTATTAATTTACAACCGGTTGAAAAGAGACGTCATCGTGAGGCCGTCTGAGTGAAGAGCCTATCTTGATGATCCCGCCGACCTCTGGCGGCATCTGCCGGGACGGCCTGTGTTACAAACTGGATTACAGCCTGGATTACAAATGAGTAATTCATTGTAACTCATTGTAACCCGCCAACCCGCAACGCGATCAGCCCGCGCGCGGCTTGTCCTGTTTGATGGTGTCCCGGCCAGAAAGATCAATGCAGCCTGATAGCTATGCATACTTTTACACGGTGAAGTCAGACAGTGATTATGGCACATTGTACCGCACACGTTTTGAAGTACCACTAGTTTTTGCTTGCATGTCTATATTGTTTTTGATAAATATCGTTTTTGTAGAGAAAGGTATACCAATGCCAAGTAAAATCATATTGTGGTTTACAATATTGAAACTAGTTGTGAATTTGGTAACCATACTCTTTGAGATGCCAGACATGCCTAAATTAATATTTCCAATATTTGTAATATGCAAAGGAATTGTATTGTTCAATATGATGTAACACAAAGTTTATTAACAGTTAATTTACCTTTACATTGGCCAGTTATAAAACATTTGAAACTTTTAAAAGCATGTATTTTATTTTTTGGAAAGAAATATGTATTAGCTTGTTGAGTTTTACACCTTAAGTGCTCGCTTTGAAGTATGAAATTAGGGTTACACATTTTACTACCTCCGCCGAGTGGTCAAATTAAAAAAATGTCTGATTTTCCGAGACGCTACTTCTACCATATTATACATAACATTGATATCACAAGTGTATTCAGAGAAAATAGCTTTTGCTAATCTGTGGTCATATTTGTTTTACAGCGCATTCGTATGATTAAAAAATGCACTTTAAATTATGGAACCTTTTGTTATTAGCGGCATTATTCTGTGGACATGCTTCACAATGAATTCACTTCAGCAAATAAATAACAAGAACAGTTCATGTCATAGATATAGTGTGTACAATATTTATATTGTGCAATATTGATTTACTCAGATATCGTAACACAAGCTGTATTCGTAGGGTTACACGAGTTCTACATTTTAAAACATGAATTAAAACAAATTAAATTTACAAAAGCAAAAAAAAAACTTCGGATTATTGATTAGGTGCGAGTGCAGCGCTTCAGAATGCGTAATATAAAGGGGCTGTTTATTTTGAATATCAAGAAAATGAACTGTTTCAAAATAAGGTCCAAATACATTACTTTCGTGGGAATCGATTATGTGCATGTATTAACAGTTGTTATCAAATTTCTTCTGAAGAAAATGTTAATAAATGCATCATTTAAATTACAATATTTTGTATTTTATAAAAATGTATTATTTCGCTTTCAGGAAATATGCCAGCTGCGCGAAGAATTGAAGAGAGAAAAGGGCGAGAACATTGTTTCAAAAAAAGTGATTATTAAAATCTTTGCTAAAACCACTCAAATATAAAAATTAAAACATTATTATCCTCTTTGGAATCGCTGAATTAATTGCAGGAAATACACCAATTTGAACTCTTTTATAGCGCATGCAAACACCGTTTGTTTCAACGTAGGTCTAAGCTCTCGTAAATTGATCAGAATGAGTAGTATCAAACAAAAATGTGCTGAAACTGTTGAATATACTGTTGACATAACATATGTTGACATTACCGCACTATTATTTGTATACTGACATTTCTATGTGACATTAACCGTTATTAACGGTCATGTTGTAATAATGTTTAAATACAATATATATATAAATATAATAATCAACGTCCGTTTTCATCACGTTTAATGGCAAACAATAATTTCAAAAACGTTTGCTTTAATTCATTCTGATTTAATCTGTCGAGCTGATACACATTTAAACAGCCTTGACACAATTTTGAATATGGTCACAATAATTTGATGAGAAGTCAATGTTTGATTTTCAAATATCAATCAATCAATCAATCAATCAATACAACTTCCATAGTGCCTATATCCTCAGAGCTCAGAGGCGCACACATCCTTAGCGTGATGATGTGTCATAATCGAAGCCAAAGCAGGTTTGTCAACAGGGAGCCGGGCTGCTGAGGAGCTGGGGTGGAAAAGCTAGATCACATAGGTGCGATTTAGGTAATTTCCGGAATGCTAAAATTGTTTCGGCATTACGTATTGGCACAGGCAGGGTGTTCCATAGGGCTAGGCCAGATATGGAGAAAGCTCTTGACCCAGTCTTAGTTTTTATATGAGGAACAAAAAGTCTATTTGAATTTGTGGTGTGTAGATACTTTGATCATTTCGGACGAACAAGTAAATCAGCCGGATATGCAGGTTGGTTGTCTTTCAGGGTTCGGAGAGTTAATGTGCATATTTTAAAATGAATGCGAAACTTGACAGTAAGCCAATGTAATCGCTTTAGAATAGGAGTGGAACGACTAAAACGTGGGGCCTTGGTTATCACTCTTGCAAGGCAGTTCTGAACGCGATGTAATCTAGCGATATCCTTTTCTGTTATATTGTAAAAAAGTGATTTACAATAATCTAACTTGCTACTGACCAGTTCCACTGCAATTTGCTTGGCAAGATCTAAGGACATACTTTTTCGAATTCCACGCAAATCACGGATATGATAGAAGCATGCCCTACATGTTTGTGATATGTGTTTTCGGAAATTCAAGCTACTGTTGATTACTACACCAAGATTTTTGGCTGATGCAGATGGATTTGTGTCTTGACCTAGAATTAAGCATGGAAAATTATTTTAAAAAAATTCCCGGTGAAGTTTGGTCCCAATGAGAAGAAATTCTGTCTTACCAGGATTAAGCTTCAGCTTAGACCCTGTCATCCAGGCCGACGCGGTCATTACACAATGTTGCAAATCCTCAAGAGATTCCTTAGCGTTGGAAACGGATAGAGACATGTAAATTTGAGTATCATCGGCATAAAGATGGTTGTTTATGTCAAAGCTGGTGATGATAGAGCTGATTGGTGTAGTGTATAGGGTAAAAAGCACTGGTCCCAGCACAAAGTCCTGTGGAACTCCATATGAGAGTGTGACTTTATCTGACAGAGTGTCTTTAATTTTTACGGATTGGTGCCTATTTTGCTAATAAGAAGAATACCAAATTTGAGACTGCCCAGATCTAGATATTCCATACCTATCTGAAAGTCTATTTGTTAATGTAGCATGGTCAATGGTGTCGAAAGCGGCCGACAGGTCAAGCAAGGTCAGAGCTGTAACCTCACCCTGGTTCATACTAATAATTATATCGTTATTTACTTCCATTATTGCTGATTCTGTAGAATGATGTAGGCTGATTGTAATGGGTTAGATAGATGGTTAATTTTTTTATATGAGCTTGCAGCTGATTGGCTACTACCTTTTGTAAGATTTTGGAAATGAATCTCAAGTTAGATACAGGCCTGTAATTTTTCATTTCGTTTTTAGGAAGATATGTTGTTTTAAGTAGTGGTCTTACATGAGCTTCTTTGATATTTTGAGGAAACTTTTCCATTAAAATGGTAATTATATCAGTGATGGGAGTTATTAATATATCAAGACAATTTTTCAGCACGCTTGTAGGAATGGGGTCCAGGTCACATGATTTTGACGATGAGCTCAAAATAAGCTTTTTAATTTCATCTTCTGTCGCACGTTCAAAAACTTTCATTTTGAATCTAATTTCTGTTTTTTGCACTGATGGAATATTGTGTACATTATCTGGAAATTTGGAACGGATATTTTCAATTTTATCAACAAAATATTTAGAGAAATGGTCACAAAGTGATTTTACTGATGTGAATTCTGGAAGAGCCGGCGGTGGAATTCTATGCAGAATGTTATTTATTGAGTTCCATAGACAACGGGGACTGGCCGAATTTTCTGAAATAACATCAGCTAAATATTTTGATTTTGCTTTTGCCATCATTCTGTTACACAGGTGACACTGATGTTTGTATTGAGAACGATCTAAATGTGTGCGAGATCTGCGCCATGTTTATTCGAGATTGTGGCGAAAGCCTTCATTATTTCCGGAGTCATCCATGGAGTTGGCGGTTTTCTGTTGACAGAAGGCTGATAGTTATTTCTTTGGTTTCTTTATTGGATCCGAATTTAGAATATCTGAATGAAAAGATTCATAATCAATTTTGTTCATTTTTCGGAACGGTATTTTTTCCTTGTTCAATTTCGTCTTGCAACCGTCAATCTCTGATATGACCGCGGGACGGTCTGAAATACCTGCTGCCGAAAAAACTCATGTTATAGAATTGAAGGTACGCTTGGTGATTAGCAGATCTAGCCAATGACCATGAACGTGAGTTGGAAAATTAGCATGCTGCTTGAGATCAAAACATGTGAGGATTTCCCTGAATTTATTGGTTTGTCCATTTGCGTTATCTAGATGTAAGTTGAAATCTTCCAATATATACAAATTGTCATGGAGTGGAATTATATTCTCCAGTAAATCTTGAAATTCAGCAAAAAATTGACATTTTGAAATATCTAATTATATTGTCGAGATTAATGATATTTAATTGATCACTGAACAATTGTATCCTATATTCTACAATTATATTTTCATGTCAGACTATTGAGTATTAGTTACTATTTTAAGTTGTTTAGCAATAACATAATTATTATTGTTCGCATTATTACCTCACAGTGAAGTAGAAATAGCTTAATATAGTGTGACCTAAGTAATCGATTGGAAGCGTTTTGGATACTATGATTAAATCATATATATTTTTCATTAGATATATTTTAAACCATTTTAAACACCCTTTCAGAAAATAGGTCAGCTGGACATAGAATTACACAAACAAAAGGGCGAAAATATGGCTTCCAAAACGGTACTGTTTGTTTTCTTTATTAATTATTTTCATATTCGAGTGAATAGTATAAAACCAGATGATGTAATGTGTTGAAACTGTGAAAATATCAAATTTACTTAATCACAACCCATCTAACTGTACTATCTATTCACATAATATAGGAATAATTTAGGTCAGCCTATTATATTTTGTAATATGATGCATTTTTTAACTCAATGTATTTTGATCAGTAACAATATGTCAATGATATCTATTAAATATGTATTATAATAAAACATTATTGCAAGGTAAAATTATTGCACGCATGTTGGAAACAAAGAGAAGACATATTTAATTTTAAACAGTTAAAATCTGAGAACAATAGTATATGGCATATGTTTGATGTATGTCATCCATTTTTACTCATTATTTAACCAAATAGCGTATTGTTATCTAATATTATGCTACTTTACTTGATGATATTTAACATTACTTTAATGCTCCACATATTTTGTCGCAAACTGATTAAAAGCTGAAATGATTATTAAGCTTCTAACATCGAGTCAGGTGAGGGTTTAATATTAGAATAGGAAATAAGAAAGTGATTAGCTCACCACCTAGTTTTAGCCATTGTTGTCAAAAAAGTACATTTATTTTTTATTGCTACAACATCATTAGACTAGTCTAATATATTTTACCAGCGAACGTTAAAATTGAATGACTCTGTTATTCCCTTGACAAGGATTTAATTTTTAGAAAACTCAGTTGTGCGCTACTCCCTTTAAGACTTGCTATGTAGATAGACACAGAGTGGATTTTTGCGAAATCTGACACAACAGTCCGAATAACACTGCACACGTGAAATTATCCCTTTTAAGCAGCATGAATTTCACATATGACATGTAAAATATTTGCACCATATGTTTCTAGGAACAGGACAAACTACGCGAAGAGGCGCAGAAACAACATGATTTGAATGCTAAAGCAAAAGAAGTATGTGCATTGGTAGAAATATATAAACTATTGACACAACTGTTAAAAATGATAAAACTAAATATAATCACCAACGCAATGTCAAAGTATAATTAATAATTTTGAAAAAACGATAATTTAAATTATATTACCCCAGAGTAAATAACTTATGTTGTGACATAATCAATCGATTCCTAGACGGTGTGACGTTCATATGATGTGCTTTGTGATAATCTATCATATTTTATTAAATTTATATTTTAAGTCGTTAAATATGTTTTCAGAAAATGAGCCAGCTGGGCACAGAATTAGATAAACAAAAGACCGACAACACTGCATCGAGGACGGTATTGTTTGTTTCCTTCTGCCATGTTCATATTTGAGTGGATTAATAGTATAAAACCAGATGATGTATCGTAAATATTTTGAAACTGAGATTATCCCATTTATTTCATCACAACCAAATCAAATAATTGTATCTATCAGAATGAAGCAGTACTGATGGTCAACCCATTGTAACAATATATTATATATTTCTGACATGATTTCCTCACATAAAGTAATATATTTTGAATCAAAAAAAATATGTCAATGACATCTATCATATATGCACTATACCAAAACACGATAGCACGCTTACTGTATTGTCTCTCTGAAGTTGTGTTCTTGGTTCTAGCTTATACATGGTTTAAAGACAGATCTAAAGAGAAACAAGGAAGATATATCCAACTTTAAAAAGGTGAACAATATAGGAACAATCCATGTTTTCATGAAGATGTGACAAATCATTATTATTAATGATTGCTTAAAATGCTATCTAATATGTAAAGTTAGGTGCTACTTCACATTGGTGGATATTAAACATTAGTTTAAAGCTACATATATTTTCGCACATATTAATTACACGAGGGGGTGATCCATTAACTCGTCGGATCTGGTTTGATGAGGGTTTCAGTTTCAAAAACGTAGTGAGAATAATAATTCCTGTGCAGCCATACAGAGAAGAACAATAATGACTGTTGAGATGAGAGTCCAAATAACACTGCTATTGTTCTGATATTTGCATTTGTATGCAGTATGTTTTAAAGGACAATACATTAAAAATTTGAACCGGATCTTTGTAGGAGCAGGACAAACTATGTGGAGAAGCAAAGAGACAGCAGAATTTGAACGGTAAAACAAATGCAGTGAGTATGTAAATCGCTCAATATATGTAGAGTAGTGCAACATAGAGTAGTACATACACTCTAAGACAAATAACATTATATTCGACCTCAGAATATATAAAATATTCGACCAACACTTATTTTAACTGTTTCATATGAGGTAATATATGATCACAATTTATATAATAATATATGCCCACTATATAAAAAATCAATTATAAAAAAAAATATTTTCAATAGCTACCGTGAGTATTTTATATTTTGTCTGGAGTTGTTGGGTATGCATTGTTTAAAACTACTTCTAGTGTAGGTTATAATTTTAAACATAAAAAAAGTAAAACGTACTTACGAATTGCAATCATCTTTATAGTCATTGTATAATGAATAAATGAATGAAAGAATGAATGAATGAATGAATGAATGAATGAATGAATGAATGAATGAATGAATGAATGAATGTAAGAATGAATAATTGAATGAATGGATGCATGCATGGATGGATGTCCGGTCTGTCGGTCAGTCGGGTCGTCAGTCAGTCAGTAAGTCAGTCAGTCAGTCAGTCAGTCAGTCAGTCAGTCAGTCAGTCAGTCAGTCAGTCAGTCAGTCAGTCAGTCAGTCAGTCAGTCAGTCAGTCAGTCAGTCAGTCAGTCAGTCAGTCAGTCAGTCAGTCAGTCAGTCAGTCAGTCAGTCAGTCAATCAAGCAATCAATCAATAATTAGCGTATTGTTCATTTAATTTTGAAGTCTTTAGAATATGTTGTGATGGCCGTATCTAAATTGTTCGGTCGTGGTTCTAATGGCCGATCCACAGGCATGCTCGAAATAATGAAACAAAATATAATCAATAGACCATATTATTATTATAATTCCCAGGATAGTTTCAATGACTCGTGGACTATGTTGTCAAGATGATACAAGTTTAATCACATCTAACTTTGGATATGACCACAATGATTTAGTGAGTTGTTGAAGTATGATCTTCAAATATGTCATGCATTTTGTGTTGATTAGGCATTACAGGAAGAAAAACGTAAAAACACGGCATCAAAAAAGGTATTTGATGTTTCCTTGTGTCATGTTCATATAAGAGTAGATAATTTTAAACCAAATGAAGTAATATAAATGAGTCGAAACTATACGAATATCACATTTACTTAATCAAAACATTATTAACTAGTTTTTCTTCCTATCCAAGGGCCGCATCCAGGATATGAAAAATTGAGGGGACGTGGGGTTTTGGCTATTCTTTATTCAAAGGGTAATGTAATGCTGCATATTATGTAACACAATATGCTACTTCACATTTTATTAACATTAAACATTGCACATTACCTTGAAGCCACACATATCTCAATGCAAATATAATAATCAACTCCTGGATCGAATTAAATTGGGGTATAAATATGAGTGAATATTCCGACAGCTAACACAACAGCCCAAATTCATACTGTACTAGTGACATTATATATTGCCTATAAGCAGCACTAAACATGTTAAATTATTTATTACTTGAAAAAGTTCGAATTATATTTTTGTAGGAACAGGACAAACTACACAAAGAAGCGAAGGCGCTACAGGACTTAAACGTTAGATCAAAGGAAGTGAGTATGTGCATTGGTATAAGTATATAACATATAGTATGTGCATTGGTATAAGTATATAACATATAGTATGTGCATTGGTATAAGTATATAACATATAGTATGTGCATTGGTATAAGTATATAACATATAGTATGTGCATTGGTATAAGTATATAACATATAGTATGTGCATTGGTATAAGTATATAACATATTGCTACAAATGAATTACATAGCGCAACAAATTCATTCAAGAAATGTAATCCCTAAACAGACATGACAAGCTTCACAAAGTACAAAGGAAGTGAGTATGTGCATTAGTATAAGTATAAAATATCTTACCGCGAGTGCAACAAGGTCATTCATGAAAATACCTGGGATTTAAACATTAAACATATATGACATGTTTCAGAAAGTACAAAGGAAGGTACAATGGACATACATAATAAGGGATATACATAATATAACATGTTTTGGGATAAGATATCACACTTTAATTAACACGCTATTTACATCATCAATTACACTTTCAGATTATGTGTCACCTGGAAAGAGAATTGCAGACACAAAAGGACGAAAATACGGCATTCAGAAGGGTATTGTTCATTTATTGTTCGCGTCTTTAAAATATATTGTGATGGCCCTACCTAAATGTTCGGTCATGTTTCCAATAGCCGATCCACAGGCATGTTTAAAGTAATGAAACAACATATACTAATCGATAACCCATATTTTAATTATACTTTCGGCTATAGTTTCAATGAGTCGTGGATTAGTTTGTCAAGCTGATACTATTTTAATCACACCTAATGTTGGATACAGCCACAATGATTTAGTGAGTTGTTGAAGTGTCATCCTCAAATATGTCAGTCATTTCGTGTAGATTAATAAGCTTGGTACTAATGAAAATGTGATCAAGGCCGGTCCTTATAGATGAACTGTTACAGGTGTTTTATATCAGGCCTACATAACATGAATTCGTCATATTTCTACAATAACTATTCTGTATCGTTTGTTGAAATAATAATTAGTGTCTAATCAAGCTCTGTCAACTTCGCCGAATTATTACTGTAGTTCTAAACAATATGATACATAGCTTAATGTATTATAAGTAAGGTAATCATATTAAAACGATGCAAGGTTCATATGAAATGTGTTCGGATACTAGGTCATTTTTTATCAGATGCATTTCTTTTCAAAGCAATAAATACACTTTCAGAAAATGTATCAGCTTGACAGAGAATTAGAAAAACAAAATAGTGAAAACACGGCCTCAAAGAAGGTATTTTTTTTCCTTATGTCATGTTTATATGAGAGTAAATAGTTGAAAAAACAGATGAGGTAATGTAATTGTATTCAATATATGATGATATGGCATTAAATGGATCACAACGTATTTTATTCTCACAAAGCGGTAATACTTTAGGCAAACATATTATATGCTGTATAATATGTTCATAAATGGTTTACATCGAATAAACTATTTTAAATCAGTAAAAATATGTCAATGGTATCTATTAAATATATATTATAATAAAGCATGGCAGCAAGTTTACATCATTGTATGGATTTTTGTTGTTTTGAAGACAGACATAATGAAACAAAGATTACTTTAAAGATTTACTTTAAAAAGGAAATAATCTAGAAACTTGACATTCATTATTATAAAATTGACTATAACGCTGCCTAACATGTACAATACTATGCTAGTGTACTTTTATCAAGATTCATTATTACTTTCAAGCTACAAATATGTTAACGTAAACGTATTAAAAAGTGGGATAATTATAATGATATCTAGCTAGATTAAGCTGATAATTATTGTGTACACAGAGAACGAATATTCACAACAGTTCACAGAATAGTCTAAATGTCAATGTACTAGTGACATTGTCACGTTTAAGAAACAATGAAATGGTTTTAAATTAAAAAGACGTGACAGAGTTTAAACCATTTACTTGTAGAAACAGGAAAAACTACACAAAGAAGCGCAGACGCAACATGATTTGAATGCCAGAGCAAAGGAAGTATGTACATTAGCATAAACATATAACCGTTGCTATCAGTGTTCCTAAACTACATACATCGCTCGACGAATAGATTCGTATATTTATATACATTTTAGATTTGTTTGGCGTTCGTACGGCGTCACATAAGTTTGCAAAAACCTTCCTAAGAAATTGGCAAAGTTACTGTTAAATTTGTTCAATTTCAGAAGAGTAATAACAAATTGATGAATCATTGTGGCATGCCTATGATCACCATAGGAGTAATGGTGCTATTATGGACACCTGTATTTTTATCGTGTAGAAAACCAGGACACAATGAACCATACGAACGCCGTACCAACGATTTCGGTAGCAAAATAAAATTATTATCCCGTTCTTAAAATCTTTGACATGTCTAAGAACTCCGTAAGAAAGCCCCTCAGCATAGAGTGGACGTACGATCGCCTTAGGAACACCCTGCGGCCTACGTACGAGGCTAAGTTGCTCCTACGTAGATCTTGCAGCGCTTCTACGAACGCCATACAAAGATTGGCTTCCTAATTTTGTTGTCCTTTGTAAAAATTAGCGTGGCATTCACACGAATAACTTAGGAGCCCTCGTATCATACTTACAAGTCTATTTCAATCTTCTCTTTAATTGCAACCTGGCCAACTTCGAAATAAGGGTGTAAGAAAAATAAAACAAGCTATGTGAAAAAAAACCTACGAACATTATAGGATCGCCTTAGAGACACCCTAAAAACTACGGACGATGTTATCAGATTTGTATATTTCAAAGCCTTATAATGACTCATCGAGCTGTTCTTACGGAGTTCTTACGTTCGTAGCAGTTACATAGGATGTTTCTATGGCGATCGTGCGTCAACCCTATGACGATGGGTTTTCGTGAGGCGTTCATAGACATTGGGGAGTTCCCTTAGACCATTCTACGTACTTGAGAACATAATACAAAGGTTTTTTTATGGTTGCCTTGTGGTGCCTGCTAGAAATGGGCCGAAATACTGTACATCATTTGTATGTGACCAACGTATTACCTTAGATTGTACGACAGATTATATGTTATGTTAAACCTGGATTAGACACTAATTGTTATGGCTAATACACTTATTTATTATGAGCTGTACCAAAAAGTGCCCTCAATTTTAAAAATATATGTTATATTGATTGTTTGCTTAAGTGACGGTATTCTATATGTTGTCCAAATTGAAAAAATGCAGTTTGTATTGAGGGCTCGCCTTACAAAATATATTTGAAAAACAAAAAACGAATTTCATGGATTGGAATCGTGTAAATTTAATTCATTCATTCTATCTTTGATTCAGTCAGTGTCAGTCAGTTAGTCAGCTAACCAATCATAAAGTAGGTTTGTCGGTCGATATAATAGCCCAGTCACCCTGCTAGACTGGCAAGCAGGCAATTTGAAGAAACAGGCAGTTTATCGGGTGTTCATGCCCAAATTTAATCTTCCAAAAATATGCTATCTATGAACCATGCTAGGGGTTGAGCAGGGTTATGGTTTAACATTACCGATCTACATGACTAGCACATTTAGTTTTGTTGGTTATAACAAATCCCTAGAGTAGTAACATGTGATTCTGAAAGTATCATGCTCATATGTAAACACAATTTGTTGGTGCTTTTAGTCATACAATATTTTTTGTAAATTGAGATGATTAACATTTGATAGTGATTGTTGATACCCAAAAAAGGTACATCACTCCAAACGTGTACAATGTACTTTTATAAATGCTTGTTTGTATGTTGTAAGGAAATCAAGAATGCCACAAAGAGAGCAGAAGCTACCGATGTGAGTCTGTGATTACTTAGTTTAATAACTATGAAAATGAATGACACGCAATGTTTAAGTGAGACAACATGATGTCCAAATATGTCAAAGCAATGTGAATTCAAGCTGCGTCTCGTCACGTAGTTTTGATGGTGCAAACTCTTTCATATTCACTTCCTCTTTTAACTCGTATCGGACAATGACGTTTTTGTTGCAAGTACATGCTCTCTTTTTCTTATTGTTGTGCTTTTCTCATTTACCATACAATAATGACATGTGATGTATATCTTGATATATCATTTACATTCCTGTTTAATCCTGGTCACAACTTAGTAACACTTCTTATAGTATGTGCAGATATGTTAATTATAAAAGAAAATATGTTACCAGTGTATCAAAACTATACAAAATCGAGCATGCATGCAACATTAACAAGGGTAGTTATACATTTCGTGATAATTGTTTTTTCTCAATTGATCAATATTTTTAATAACACCTATACTTATGTGCAGACATATTAATGATTA
>OZ024907.1:94698427-94715497 GCA_964017125.1 Flabesymbios commensalis
GTAACGCATCATCCATGCACAACGTCTGCTTCATTTCACCATCTTAAGGAGGTTTTCCTGACCCTATGTAGCCTGTATGTGCACAAAGGTGACAAGAAGCCCCATTCATTTATTCATTCATATTTAATTGAGGCATAACATCAACATCACGAAGTAATAATGGTCACGCTAGTGGGTAATTACCAGATTCTGATGTCTAAAGACGGTCCTCGAGCTGAAAGGGTCAATATAACACTGTATAATAGCAACCAATACATTTAAAATTAGACTAGAATTATTAAAAATGCTGTACAGATTAAAAACATGTTTTTAACTTTCAGTACATTTATTTCAGGTATTTTTGCTGTGGATTGAATTGACAATAACATCTGTAATCATTGGTGTTTGCATATATCAATTTGAGGTAAAACTTAAACTTTTGTAGGAAAGTTTAAAATATTAAAAACAATTTGTTATGTACTGTGATGATAAATGCTTTAATAAAATACACCTTAAAACTCTCATGGGATATCTCATGGGATCCATCATATCATATGCATTCTTATGATCGGAATTTATGAAGCGATTATATTTATGTGACAAAAAAATACTGGTTTTCGGAGAGGGGGAGTGGGTGGGCGTGGATAAGGATTGCCGACCTTGTAACCCCATTTAATAGACATTCATAATTATATGATACCATTCTCTTTGTGTGTGTGTTATACAGTATCTGCCTCAACCAGTAGATGGAACATGGTCAACCAGTGTTGGGGTAAATGGTTACACAGTAGTAAAGTGCACATTTCCAGATGGAATACAAAAAGTGATTATATAAATCATACACAAATAAATACAGATATCAACTTAAAAAAAATATAAAATGTGATGTATACGAAAGTGGTAATAATAGTACATTTATCTAGCATCTATAACTTCCGTGAATTGAAGTGTTTTCTCGAAAACATTTGTTATCGAGGACGAACGTTCTTGATTACCTGTATTCAGGTGTGTTTCTGTCAAGCACAGCTGTTTGTATTAACCCTGTAACCGCCGGTGTCGCATATATTCGGGTTTTCATTTTTTATTAGAACATCAAGTACCACCTCTTAAACATGTTAAAGATAAAATATGACATCAATCAGCAATATTTGAAAACAGTTGACCTCCATTTTGTCAAATCTGAATAATTTTCACTCACTTGAAGTTGTGGATCGCGTCAGCGAGACACAATTTCAGGTGAGTGAAAATTCAGATTGAATAATTTGGCGGTTAAAGGGTTAAAAACGTGCATGAGTTCAATCAAGTGGAAATTGTATTAAAGATGAGGCTCCAAGTGCTACAGATAAAGTCAACGTTATAACATGATTGTGTTTCCTGTTTGTTAAGGGAGCTCATGCGCGGCCAGGTGAGGTTTATAAAGGTAGCACTCTGTCACTGAAGATATATAACATGATTTTGTTTCCTGTTTGTTAAGGGAGCTCATGCGCGGCCTGGTGAGGTTTATAAAGGTAGCACTCTGTCACTGACGATACCTAACACAATAGGAGGACTGGAAGCGCTCAATCTGATGGAGAGGGCGTTTATCGCCAAAGTCCTGGTGACTGTGAAAGATGACATCATATGCTGGAATGACAAATTAAGGTGATGTTTCTTAGCATTATTATAATTGGAAAAAGTTATGCTATATTTTTATTGTTAATTAAGTCTAAAATGCCCCCCAAATGATTTATTCATAATTGTGTTGTTAAAATAATGATGTAACGTGGAACAACCAACATTTGACTTGGACTATATGTTTAAAACTAACAATGATTGACAATAAATACATAATTTATGACATTTACAATGACACCGCGTGTGACACTAAATCTTACACAGTATGTTTCATTAACAACGACACCATATGTGACACTAACGATGACATTATTTATGACACTAACAATGACACCATATGTGACACTAACAACGACACCATATGTGACACTAACAATGACGCCATATGTGACACTAACAATGACACCATATGTGACACTAGCAATGACACCATGTGTGACACTAACAATGACATTATGTGTGACACCACCAATGACACCATGTGTGAGACTAACAATGACATCATGTGTGACACTAACAATGACATCATGTGTGACACTAACAATGACATCATGTGTGACACTAACAATGACATCATGTGTGACACTAACACTGACACCATGTGTGCCACCATGTGTGACACTAACAATGACATCATGTGTGACACTAACAATGACATCATGTGTGACACTAACAATGACACCATGTGTGACACTAACAATGACACCATGTGTGACACTAACACTGACACCATGTGTGACACTAACAACGACACAATGTGTGACACTAACAATGACACAATGTGTGCCACCATGTGTGACACTAACAATGACACCATGTGTGACACTAACAATGACACAATGTGTGACACTAACAACGACACAATGTGTGACACTAACACTGACACCGTGTGTGACACTAACAATGACACCATGTGTGACACTAACAACGACACAATGTGTGACACTAACAATGACACAATGTGTGCCACCATGTGTGACACTAACAATGACACCATGTGTGACACTAACAATGACACAATGTGTGACACTAACAACGACACAATGTGTGACACTAACACTGACACCGTGTGTGACACTAACAATGACACCATGTGTGACACTAACAACGACACAATGTGTGACACTAACAATGACACAATGTGTGCCACCATGTGTGACACTAACAATGACACCATGTGTGACACTAACACTGACACCATGTGTGACACTAACAATGACACCATGTGTGACACTAACACTGACACCATGTGTGACACCATGTGTGACACTAACAATGACACCATGTGTGACACTAACAATGACACAATGTGTGACACTAACAACGACACAATGTGTGACACTAACAATGACACCATGTGTGACACTAACAATGACACCATGTGTGACACTAACAACGACACAATGTGTGACACTAACAACGACACAAGGTGTGCCACCATATGTGACACTAACAATGACACCATGTGTGACACTAACGCTGACACCATGTGTGACACGAGCAATGAAACGATATGTGACACTAACAATGACACCATGTTTGAAACTAACAATGGCACCATGTATGCCACTAACAATGACACCATGTGTGTCACTAACAACGACACCATGTGTGACACTAACAACGACACCATGAGTGACACTAACAATGACACAATGTGTGACACTAACAATATTGCTTACATATGTTCGTATGCTCTAATATGATTTATTTTATATAAGTTTTATATGTGTTTTTTCTAACTTTGTGTTTGTTGTTTCAGTTTCAGGAGTGGCAGTGTTGTTGATGATTTAAACACAATTTTAAATCACTTTTCTTGATATAGAGGGACTAAAGAGTGATACATATATCCTAAGTTAATCTATCTTAGGTTCATCAGTGGTATCACACGACCTTCTCTTCAGTACTAAATATAATCACGATGTTTGGGCCCCACAGAGACACCACTGGTTAAGCTTTTGCGCTATAATAGAATACAATCATGTGTATACTCTCATGATATATGCGGTTCTGGTCAGTGTGTCAAAAACAATGGATATATTAGACCAGGTGAAAAAATGAAAGGGTGTCATCTCCATGAAAAATAGATGTCATTACGTTTGTTGTGGAGATATTATTTATAGAGTAGATTATTGTCCAATGCGACGTTTTCCTGCAACTTCTGTGTCTTTTTTGTCTGTGAAACATGATATTTTCCAACACTTCTAATAACGCTATCAACGTCTAATATGAAGGCATAGTTAAAACAATGTCAAACAGACTTAGTGGTAGTACAAGAAATCAGGAGATTACGTGTGACCATGTATGTACATTTTATCAAGACAAAGGAAAGCTTCTCTCGATACCGTTTATTCACGCTCATTATTGGAATTTATTGCTGCCTGATGGACTTTTGTTATAAAAATGCGTATCGTAATAACCAGGAAAATTAATTTATTTACTGAATACTGTAGCACCAGATAACTTTTTATGCTTAGTTCTATACTAATATAACGTCCAGACCACGTATGCATATTTTACCAGAACTACCCCCAAACCAGGATATTGCTGATTATAGTAAGGGAAGATGTGTATAATCGGAA
Source organism: Flabesymbios commensalis (assembly GCA_964017125.1). Classification (NCBI taxonomy): domain Eukaryota; kingdom Metazoa; phylum Annelida; class Polychaeta; order Terebellida; family Flabelligeridae; genus Flabesymbios; species Flabesymbios commensalis. The sequence goes on from OZ024907.1 coordinate 94,702,603, forward strand.
TTTGAAATATAGCAAGCTGGCATCAATGAGAATTTTTAGTTTTTCACGATGACGTCATAGGTGGCCGCCAGTGTATAGTAATTCTTTGGAAAATGTTTGAATTGGTTAGTTTTTATTTTGAAATGCACCATTTGAAATAGTTCGATGTGCGGTGAATGCATTTAGACCACAACGAAACAACATTTATGAATATTTAGCCCTTTTAGTCCAATAGGTTTTCTTAGCGAAACATGTGATGTCAATTTGGACAAGACTATTAGTTATAATAATTTATTCATTTTTAACAGTCATGTATTGACACCAGTAGCCTACAAAAGCTATAGTAATGACACGCTTAGTTATGGGTCAATTTTTTGTGTTTTTAGATATATTCAAAATGGCGTCCAAGATAGCTGCCGGCTTATAGTCAGATTTAGCATAGTGTGTAGCAAATTTAATATAACAGTAGCGCGTGTTTTGAGGGCGTTATTGTTATTTGAGGCTCGAGTCGGGAGATTAGAGCTCGACCAGAGACGTTTGAACCTTTATAACTTAAATCCAAACACATTGTACATATTTTTGTCCTGGATCATTGAAGAATGTGACAGGTGCTGTTTGACACTGGCGTCTGTAGATAGGCATTATGACAGGTATATATGTTTTGTCCTGGCAGTCATTTCTTTCCATTAAAGAAGACACTATGTATAAAAAGAACGGTATATTTGTATGGATAAGGCTCTTGTGAAAGTAGTTGTAAATGTGGTCAGTGATGGGCATTTTAAATTTTGTTTTCTTTCTAATTGGTTAGAAATTACGTTAAAATCACTGTAAACATTGTGATGTTCCTATGATTAAGTTTAGTATTACTTCAAATTATCTCACATTCATGGATGAACATTATTGATGAAAATAATTAGTATAAATGATAAAATAATACGTTTGCTTGACATTACTTTAGCGCTGGTGTTTAACCCTTTCTAATACAGTTTTTGTTGTAACGTCATAATTTAATTGGGTTAAAAGTGTTAAATATGCAATTTACACCCGTTATCAAATGGGGCTATACACCGGCGGCCATCTTTGACGCCATTTTGAATAACTAAAAAGCCAAATTAACTGATGTCAGGGCCCATTTTTCAAAAAAAAGTTGGTAATGCATTTTTAGTAGAATTTGTCATGCAGTTGTTTTTACACAATTCAGATATGCTGATTCCAAATCTATAGCTATATTTTGTCTTGTTCCTACGCAAAATTCAAAAACACACCAATTCAGAGTCGCGATAACATGTATTATCAATATTTCACAAAGTTATAGGGAACCAAAAACAAATGCAAGTGTCGATTAGAGCCCACTTAGTTACTCAACCAGACAGTGCATTATATGAAAGTTTGGCTGTTCTAGCAGACCGCGCAGTGGCTTCAGAAAATGATGTAGAAGAGGTTAAGCATGGGGTTGCTGAAATTAAAGTGAGACTGCAACAATAAAGAAGAAGAATTACGAACACAGGCAACATAATGAACATAGCGACTCTAAGAAATTGATTTTAGCGAATGTTCATGCCAAACCTTTTGTTCCTAGTAATTCGAATGGTAACAGGACAAATGTTTTAACAAATAATACAGTCGTCCTAACGTTCCGCCGCCGACGTTACAGAAAAACGCCGCTCAACCGATCGACACTGCCAATGCACTGTTTGCTATTATCATCAAACATTCGGTGATAAAGCACGCATGTGAGGAGACCCTTGCGTGTTTTCTTTAAAACTGTTGAGCCAGAGCAAGGTAGCGACTCTTGCATCTAGCGAGCCACACGAGACGCGACATGACTACGGGGAAGCTACCCTTCCCACATTATCTCTGTCTAGGCTATTATACGTTGCAGACAAACGCAATAATTGCAAATATTTAATAGACATGGGAGCTGCAGTCGGTGTGCTACCTAAGTCTTGCGCTAACAGGACGACGGACACCAACAGCTTACCTCTAGTAGCAGCTAACAATACTATAAATACTTACAGCACTCGTTGATGCATCGTTGATGTCGATCTTAAAAGAAATTTCGCTTGGACATTAAAGGTGTGGTCAACTGTCAAAATTCGCGGGACAAGGGACCCCCAGAACGCAATAGTGCCCGTGGGTAGGCCAAGGCCCTCTTCCATAATAATACTAAATATGCGTTTCCTACCCAAAGCCTCATTAAGAGCAAGTTCTCAAATCATAGCAAGTTCATATATACTTGAGCGACATCTATGAGTTAATAATTCAAAGCACTTTGCCCTTACCCCTACTTGGTCGCTAGCTTGCAAACAAACTGACTGTATTACTGCGGGGATTTGGAAACTTCTTAACCCCAAAAGCTTGTATTGACACTCAGTAAACACAAAACATTTGTATGACTTCATGCAATGCTGGACCAACGTCGAAAACGTTTGGCCGACGTGGTATAAATGTTATACAAATGTCTTGTGTTTGCTGGGCTGCAGGAGGACTTTCTCTCAAACATTGTACATTTATTCAATGCTGGTTCAATGTTGGGCCAGCGTCGCAGATGTTGGCCTAGCATTAAAACAGCATTGAATCAATGTCTTGTTTAAGTAGTATCTTGTAATCAGTTCAGTGGCTATATTAATGCCGTCAATCTGTACTCAATACGCAACTGTTGGCCTACACTTGACCGTCCCAGGCATGCGCATTTTGCAGTTGAACACTAGTTTAATAGTAGTGGACGTAAACAACCCATTTTAGGAGGAGATTGTCTTATGCATTACAGTTTAATGGTCGATTTGAAAGGTCGATGTTTAAGAGATATCAGCTACCCTATCATCCATAAAGACGTTGTCACTTAAAACAATCGACGCCGTTCGAAACGAGTATACAGAGTTAATTAAGCAGATCAATGAACTAGCCGGCCGACGACCAAGGGCGAGATTGTTAAACATGGTATTACTCATAACATAATGACTAAAGGACACCCTCTTTTCGCACGTCCAAGACGACTCGCCCCTGATAAGTTAGTTACCGCTCAACGCGAATTCAAAGAAATAATTAGACTTGGTAGGCCCTATGATGGAACCAAGCGACAGCGAGTGGTCATCTGCTTTACACATGGTCCCAAAAAAACGGAGACTGGAGACCATGCAGCGACTATCGCAGTCTGAATGCACAGACAATACCAGAAGATAGGTACCCGATACCACATATACAGGATTTTACGCAGCGTCTCGCCGGCGCCAACGGTTTTTTGAAGATAGACCATGTTCGAGCGTATATCAAATTCCATTAGAACCTTCCGACGTACATAAGACAGCAGTAACGACGCCTTTTGGCCTTTTTAATTTCACACGGATGCCTTTTGAATTGAGAATTCAGGTTTATAGACCATGTAACACGCTGTCTATATTTTGTTTTTGTCTATTTAGACGACTTGCTCGTGACAAGCGTCGATCATTGAACGCACAAGAAACACCTCAAAATTCTATTTACTTGCTTAGCTGAATACGTCATAATAATCGGCCCCGAGAAATGTCAATTCGGTACGACGGAATCAAGTTTTTTAGGACTCCTGGAGGCATTTTCCCCTTACCCAGCGCTGTCGACGCAATCGTTAATTTCATCAAACCTGAAAAGCAAGGTGAAAGAAAGTGCTTACGAGTTTACACGGATTATGACACCCATCGCATAGAGCAACTAAACCACTGATCAATGGTAGATTCGCTTGGCATGGTATGAACATAGATATCGCAAATTGGTGCCGCAGTTGTAAAGGTTGTCAGACGGCAAAGGTTGCTCGACACAATAAATCGGCCCTTGGCAAGTTTAATGAACCTAAAGAGAGATTCGATCACGTTCATTCGACATAGTCGGTCCTTTACCGTACTCAGACGGATTTAAATATTTACTAACCTGCGTTAACCGATGCTTTCTTTAGAGGGTGGATAGTTCGTTTCGGAACGCCTGCTACTCACCCTGTGTAGACCTGTCATGCAGATACTCTCTCTAACATGGTGTCATGCGTGATACTCTCTCTAACATGGTCCTGCTTTCCAATGAGCCGTCAACAAACGCATATGACGAACAGAAATTCACAGTTTTCGCATGTACGAATTCAAATCGATTTGGTGTGTTCATAAGGTGAAATAGACACTTGTTCACAAAATATCGGCATGAAAGTTGATGCTTTTGTTGATTTTATTTCAACATGGATAAACCTGCCGCGTCAAAAATACATTATTGTACAATACATCAAATCGATATCCCACCTGCTCAAATATTATCCTCCAAATCTACGATATCCAGCAAAGTATTAGCAGAAAGGTTCCTGGTTTCTAACCATCATTGTCCTGCTTTCTAACAATAAATTGAGCAAGAATATCCTGCTTTCTAAGCAATCTGCTCAATACAACAATATCACGATATAACTGTTGCAGTTAAGTATTGACAGTTTGAAAATGATTGTAAATAGTCATTACATCTATAATAATACTCCAACAGCTGATGCGCACACGGGGCGGCAACCAGTATTGTGTAAAATACCTACAAATTAAACTAAATATCACTGGGGTGTAAATTAAACCGACTGGATCGTTGAGCACATGATGTAGACCCACCCGCATGCGCATCATAACAAAATCGTATATGTAGGTCTATACGCAACCTGCATAATATATTGTAATATAGAACAACATGCCTCAAATGCAGCTGTTGACATCGTGAACCATAATTACTATGACCACTACTAAAATTGTATTATAACAATGTAATAAGTTCCGTTATCAGATCCTACAAGCAATAATAGTACAATTATCATAAATTGGTGATGGTTTTTCTACTTTTATCACAAATCACGCTATTTTAGCTGTCCTCTTCTGTGGAATCATGCACCGATGACTGAAGCATGAAATCTCCTGTCAAGTCGTTGAATAAATGTGTGTTGTGAGGGAATCGTAGCGCCATTTCTATTTTTTAAGCTTTAAACGCTGCTGTTCAATTTCCAGACGTTGTTTTTCTATATCTCTCCTTTCTCTTTCAATTTCCAATCTTGCTTTTTCAATGGTTATTAAAATTGTCAGCATCAGCTACATTTTTCGTTTTAGGTCTTTCAAGACTAGAATAATTAGCGTAAGTAGGCCTAGTGTGCATGGTGCTAGACCTATCGGGTATTTGAAGATTAACATGATCCACCTGCGGTTGTAGGCCTATGGATTTCACAAATGAGTCATCCATGCAAGATTCGTACATATCGTCAATGTCACTGCTGGGCACAACTTCAGTAGCAGCAGCATCACCTTCAAATGAGTCTATTCCGAGGTTAACACCTGCAATGGCTGTACTCCCAATCACGCCAACTGCCAAGGCCTACACTTCATTCAGTGGGACTTTATGATCCGGCTCTCCACCTCCCGTTCCTTTCAGTTTTTTTGGTCGTTTGCCTTCTTTTGTTTTCGTCGATGACTTGATGGCTTGCCATTTCTTTCTTTTCTAATCTCAGCCGGATTTATGCTGTTTACTACGTCGGCTAGTTTCTCCCAACAATTTTTTTATCAATGTAATTGTATCAGATAATTTGGCTTGTAGTAGCATTTTGTTCTTAGCGTATTTGTTAACTAGAACATTATTTTCATCTGCCGAAAATCTCGTCTCCCCGTCAACGTCGTGCTGCAAGTCTGTCTACAGAGCGATCAAAAGGCTTCAAATAAAGACAATCTCATAGACGAGTTTATCAGACTTGCTTGGAAACGAAAGGTGAACACGAACAGCAAAAAACAAAACAAAAAAAACAGTACCGTATAGAATTATGCAGCAGTAGCCAGCCAACTTCCGCATGTCGCGATCCTGGAAGGTAAAGTGACTTTTAAGTGAATGATAACACTGTGTAGTTGACCATTATACGAATACGGACGGTGAGTCATGGCTAAGGCGCACGATTTGAAACTGTCCATATGTACACTGAATGTAAGGGGTCTAAGAGAAAGTCAAAAACGACAAAACTGTCTTTCATTGGCTGAAACAACAAAATATCGATTTATTCTGTTTACAGGAAACATATTCTACAAGTAATATTGTTACAAAATTTGAGAAGGAATGGAATGGCAAAAGTTTTCATTGTTTATCCACTTCTTCACATAAATGCGGTGTATCAATACTTACTTCGAAACGTTTAGATATTGAAGTTAAATATGTACATTTTGATAAATGGGGTGGGAAAATATTAATCAATTGTAATATCCAGAATTGAAATTGTACACTCGTAGGTATTTATGCACCAAAGAAAATTTCCCATAGACGAAAAATTTATAAATAATTTGTCAAGCTGGGTAACACAACATGCTACTTTTGAAAGCAACTTAATTTTACTCGTGATCTAAACACTATCTGACAAAAACAAGGCACGATAGATACTGTTACCGAAAATTTGTTAACCATGAAGTCAAATTTAGCAATTACTGATATGCGGTCTACTTTCAACAGTACTGAGAAAGTTTCCACGTGGATCAACCCTGCTGATTCTAGTCATCGTAGCCGCATAGATTATGTAATGCTAAGTGACTCCTTGTTAGAGCATGCCTCTAAGTGTAAACTGTACAATGCTCCCGTGTCTGAAAATTTGGTTGTTTAAAAAAGATAATACTAGAAGGTCATCATATTGGAAACTTAACGTATCAATACTAGAAGAAGAAGATTATAAAAATCAGGTGAACATGTTATTTTGATCCACATTTAATGAATATAAAGACATTTTAAATAAAATGACTGTTATGCGACTTACTTACTAACATTAAAAGAACCAAGCTTCGCTTATTGTAAGCTTCGGTCAAAAAGTAAAAAGTCAGAGGTAACAAAAATAAATGATAGTTTCGAACAAATTAAGCAAGATATAAATATAGACAATAATACAGACAAAATAAAAACAGAACGAGCGGAACTTAAAGAAAAAATCGATAATATATCCTGGAAGCTGGAAGCTAGTTTGTTAGCTCCAGAGCAGAGTTGATGGACAAAGGCAAGAAATACTCAAAATATTTGGCAGGTTTAGAAAATTCACGACACGAATCTAATAACTCTATGAGTAGTTTGACTATCAGCTGTGGAAATAATGTGATAGCTTAATCTTGAAAGAGATGGTAATTTTTTACAAAAAATTATAAACATCATAAAATCCAACTATGCATCAAATCGTGTCATATCTTAACAAAATAAATATTCAACGCAGCCTTAATGCGGAAGAACAGAACAGCTGTGAGGGAATGGTGACATGCCGAATGTTGGGAATTTGTTAAAATCCTTAAAACACAATAAATCGCCTGGTATAGATGGCTTGCCCGGAAAGGTTTATGAGGTATTTTCTCCATTGTTCGGTGAATTTCTGGTAGATGTATATGACGAATCAATAAGCAAAGGCGAGCTTTGCGAATCTCCAGAGCGGTCAATGCTATATTTGCCTAATATAATCAACAAAAGTTAAACAGGTTATGTTCAAGAATGCTCTATATGCCAGAATATTCGATTAGTGCAAGATGTGATAGTTTATGCAAAGTCAGTTAATCAAACCGGATTGTTATTATATCTGGACTTTGAAAAAGCCTTTGACAGTATAGAATGGCAATTTATATGGCGAACAATAAACAAGTATAAATTTGCCCCAAAGTGTATCACATGTGTAAAAACACTTTATGTAGATACCAAAGTAATTTGCCGAAATACGTCCTTGCTGAACATATATAACAGGAACTACGAGGTTTATCAATATCTATGAATGGTAAGATAAAACGGATCTTAATATGCAGATGACATGATTTTATTTCTGCGCAATACTGACGAAGTTTCACTTGTCACTAAATTAATAAACGATTTTAAAAGTGTCGCGTAGGCCACAATCAAGCTTTATGTGATACGCTGAATTGGTAGAAAAAAATATTATAAATTGCAAAACTGTTTATTGCATGGAAAAAGATATATTTAACCTTATTTGGAAAAAATACTTCTAAAAATGCTTGCTATTCCCAAGCTCATTCTAATCGCTCAGACTACAGCTCACAAATATATAGATCAACGGAAAAGACTGTGTTTTAGATTTATATGGGGGAAGCATGATCGCATTATGCGTAATACTCTAATTGAACCTGACAGTGACGGTGGAGTGAATATGCTGGATATTGAGTCATTTTCTCTAGCATTAGAAGCAGCACTGTTTAAACAGATAATTCTAAACCATGAAGATACCTCGAACTATGTTTAGTTTTTTGCGATAACCTAAAGTTGTTGCAAATGCATTTCAACTCGAAACTAATAAAAAACAATAAGCTCTATACATTTTATTGTCGAACAAGTTATTTTCCTTAACAATTTGACTGACGCTGGGATTGTATAATTATGTAAAGGATCTAAACAAATTTAATGGCAAATTAGATGGAGATCACAGTTTTAATAAAGTGAAGAATAAAAGGAATATTTTAATTGAAATTACGCAAGTTAGAAATGTGATAGATGCTCCAACTATAGCTTTATATAAAATTATAGCAGAAAGTGAAGCTATAGACCAGGAAACTACAGATAAAAACGAAATAAGTAAAACAAAATATTTTTACAATAAGTCAAAATTTCCACTCCGATGAAAATAGAACAATGGGAAAATCTAATGTCTGTTAATTTTTATTTAGAAGACAGTCAAAAGACATTTTTTCTTAAAATAAAAATGTTTGATAACAGACTTGCAGAATTAAACAATAAAATGCTCAGTAGAATTTTTAGCATGCGGAGAGCTGGTTTCAAAGTGGGATATTTCTGTAAGATCCAAATGTTTCCAATGTGATGAAATTGACAGCATTTGCCATTTATCATATTAATGTAAGCTGGCAAACTGGGACTTTATTTCGATGTTGTGTCCTTGTGTCACTTTACCCTCAAATGCTTCACTTGACTCAGGTGTAAATGAGTACATAGTATGACAGAGATGGCAATGTGTGCGATTAGTTCCTAGCGCCGAAATGGCTGCAAGCGCTGTATGCTCCAAAAAGGGAGTTAAGATGAAAATGCTTCACTTGACTCAGGTGTAAATGAGTACGTGGTGGGACAGAGATGGCAATGTGTGCGATTAGTTCCTAGCGCCGAAATGGCTGCAAGAGCTGTATGCTCCGAAAAGGGAGTTGAGATGGGACATGAATGAACAGGTCCAGTGACCAGGGATAAAATGTGTGAAGCGCACAGAGCATTGTATGTTCGCTATATAAGAACTCACCATTATTATTATCAATAAAGCAAATTTGGCATATAGCAAACCGCTCTATTTCAGAAAATATTCAGTTCAAGAACATTGTTTTTGGTAATAAGTTAACAAGTGTTCTTAACTATGCTGTGTCATTGGTTTATTTTTTGTCTATACCAGCATTGGATTCTAAATCATATGAATATAAAGGAGATAACTGATTCTTCAATATTGTCTCCAGTTAAAAATGATATTTATTTTCACTGTCAAATTATTTGTCGTACAGGAAAATACTCACATTGTAATACACTTGAGCAGATCTTAAATTTTGTAGGCACATTATGATGTATCAGCCTTGTTTTAATGGAGTAAGCGAATCATCAATTGTTTTTAAATTTGTTATAGACTTGATGTTATTTTTGATTTTATAAAGAAAGAATGTAATTTGAGTGTACGAATGTATGACTTTGTATATGGTCAATAGAAATAAATAATAACAATAATGATAGTTCCAAATGTTTGCCGATTCATAAATATAAAGACATTTCCATTAGGGAATGACCAGTAGAGAATGTCTGTTGAGAAAGTCAATAGAGAATGTGATATTTTATGTTATAATGTTAAGGCACTGTTCCACAACAGACACCCGAATTCAATATATTATTATTATCCTTTAGCATGTTTAGTAATACAGTTATACAGCGGTTCCTATATTGTTTTTTTCAAATCTGCTGTATAACAAATTGAGAAAACTGCATATTACCTTTGCTGAATTGCTAGTTCATTTTATTGATTTAGTATCATTTTCTAATATATTTTGACTATTCAATATGCATCAACCACTATATACATTCTATTATGCGGAAGAATACACCTTAGATGTCAATGGTTCAGAACAAATAGCAGCCAACAAGTCATGGCATGGCATGGCATGGCATGGCATGGCATGGCATGGCATGGCATGGCATGGCATGGAATGGCATGGCATGGCATGGCATGGCATGGCATGGCATGGCATGGCATGGCATGGCATGGCATGGCATGGCATGGCATGGCATGGCATGGCATATCTATGATATATAGTCGTAATCATAGAAAAACGTGCACATGCGGACCTGTCGGCTGCTAATATGATAGTATTGTGTAGACCTGTTAGTGGGCATTTCATATAATATATAAATATATATTTATAGCTATTGCCGGCTATCTTTATTAATAAAATGTCATTATAATGTTTTAATACATACTTATTAATACATATTGTGTTCTTACATAAAAAATATACTTCAATCATATCGACTTTTATGTATACTAATTGGTCTCTACGCTTTCCAGAGCATCTTTTTTGCTACTATTTATAGTAGGCCTAATGGCAGTTATTTTATGTCTGGTTTTTGTGCCGAAGACATAGGGCCTATATTTATCATGTATATAATATTAACATGTATATTTATTTTAATTACTTTAAATCATTTATATTTACACCACTTTCTATTTTACCATATTATGCACTGTGTCATATAATGTAGGCTACTGCTGATTTTAATGACGCATACGTCTTCTCAGACTGGCCGTCGTCAATAAATATCTATTTATCTATCTACTAATAAAAGTACATGTCGACCTGTCGGCTACTAGGAAACATAGTCACAGCATGATGGAGGTGTCGACCTGTCAGCTGGCATTAAATATAGTGAGAGGGTGAGGTGGAGGCGTCGACATGTCAGCTGGCATTAAATATAGTGAGAGGGTGAGGTGTAGGTGTCGACCTGTCAGCTGGCATTAAATATAGTGAGAGGGTGAGATGTAGGTGTCGACCTGTCAGCTGGCATTAAATATAGTGAGAGGGTGAGGTGTAGGTGTCGACATGTCAGTTGGCATTAAATATAGTGAGAGGGTGAGGTGTAGGTGTCGACCTGTCGGCTGGCATTAAATATAGTGAGAGGGTGAGGTGTAGGTGTCGACCTGTCTGCTGGCATTAAATATAGTGAGAGGGTGAGGTGTAGGTGTCGACCTGTCAGTTGGCATTAAATATAGTGAGAGGGTGAGGTGTAGGTGTCGACCTGTCAGCTGGCATTAAATATAGTGAGAGGGTGAGATGTAGGTGTGGACCTGTCAGCTGGCATTAAATATAGTGAGAGGGTGAGGTGTAGGTGTCGACCTGTCAGCTGGCATTAGGTATAGTGAGAGAGTGACGTGGAGGCGTGGACCTGTCAGCTGGCATTAAATATAGTGAGAGGGTGACGTGGAGGCGTGGACCTGTCAGCTGGCATTAAATATAGTGAGAGGGTGAAGTGGAGGAGTCGACCTGTCAGCTGGCATTAAATATTGTGAGAGAGTGACGTGGAGGCGTGGACCTGTCAGCTGGCATTAAATATAGTGAGAGGGTGACGTGGAGGCGTCGACCTGTCAGCTGGCAATAAATATAGTGAGAGGGTGAGGTGTATGTGTCGACCTGTCGGCGGGCAATGAATATAATGAGAGGGTGAGCTGTAGGTGTCGACCTGTCGGCTGGCATTAAATATAGTGAGAGGGTGAGATGTAGGTGTCGACCTGTCGGCTGGCATTAAATATAGTGAGAAGGTGAGGTAGAGGTGTCGACCTGTCAGCTGGCATTGGGTAGGCCTATAGTGAGAGGGTGGGATGTAGGTGTCGACCTGACGGCTGGCAATAAATATAGTGAGAGGGTGAGGTGTAGGTGGCGACTTGTCGGCTGGCATTAAATATAGTGAGAGGGTGGGGTGTAGGTGTCGACCTGTCGGCTGGCAATAAATATAGTGAGAGGGTGAGGTGTAGGTGACGACATGTCAGCTGGCATTAAATATAGTGAGTGGGTGAGGTGTAGGTGTCGACCTGTCAGCTGGCATTAAATATAGTGAGAGAGTGACGTGGAGGCGTGGACCTGTCAGCTGGCATTAAATATAGTGAGAGGGTGACGTGGAGGTGTCGACCTGTCAGCTGGCATTAAATATAGTGAGAGAGTGACGTGGAGGCGTGGACCTGTCAGCTGGCATTAAATATAGTGAGAGGGTGAGGTGGAGGCGTCGACCTGTCAGCTGGCATTAAATATAGTGAGAAGGTGAGGTGTAGGTGTGGACCTGTCAGCTGGCATTAAATATAGTGAGAGAGTGACGTGGAGGCGTCGACCTGTCAGGTATATATATATATATATATATATATATATATATATATATATATATATATATATATATATATATATATATATATATATATATATGTATATATATATATATATATAAATTATTATCAGTGCGGCAGTAGAAATGAAACAAACAAACAAACAAACAAAAAAAGACACAATAATTTAACATACGAGTAACATTTAAACACTGTTAAATGTAGAAAAAATTGATGTGTGAATACGAAATAAACAGAAAAAGACTATCTGTAAAGATATTTTCAAGTGTGAAATAAATGAGTGAAGGTGAGAAAATTAGGTATTAATTTTTTGACATACAAAACAATTTTGAATAATGCAGGTGGAATCATACTTGGCAAGATAATATTTTTTAACATATTGACAAAAACCAGCAAAGAATGTGTATATATTTTATCAAGAATGATACTAGGTGAAAGATTAAAGGTAATAACAATACTGAAACGTAAACACTTTTTTCTGATTTCGTGTTTTATTTTAGGTGTTCGAATATTATGACGATGGCGAGTGTTATGTTTGTGAACATCAAAACCAGT
>OZ024907.1:94715697-94862872 GCA_964017125.1 Flabesymbios commensalis
CCCGATTGAAGTTGTGTCTCGCTGCCGCGACCCAGAACACCCAGAAAAATGAAGAAAAAGGTATCATATTTGTTTAATTTTAGATCTAAGGCTAATAATACTTGGATGTGGAAATACTGCACATCCAGAATATTTTTTGTTTTTATATAAATGATTAAACATTTATAGTGGTGTCTGGGCCTCAAAGTCTTATTTTCTGTTGTATAACATCATTAACCCTTGAAGCGCTAAATTAAATTATTTAAATGTTCCCTCACTTGAAGTTGACCCACAACTTCAAGTGGGTGAAAATTAATCATATGTGTTTTAGGGAAGAAGGGAGGAATTACAGGGGAAAGGAAATGAAAATGAAATGAATCGGGCTTTAGGCCACCTTTGTGCACATATAGGCTAAGCTGGGCCAGGAGAACCTCTTAAGGATGGTGAGATGATTGAGATGACACTGTCCTCCAGACACAGGATTCGAAATTCGAGCCCTGGCGGTCTGAGGCCGAGCACGCTACCTCTCGGTCACGGAGGCTCCCCACAATACTGACTTTCACACGTGGATGGGGAAGAAACATTTTTGTTTCTTTGAAACCGCCGAGACCGGGAACCGAACCCCGAACTCTGGCGTGAAAGGCAGCGGTGCTAACCACCACCCTAGGGCCCCCGCCCTACAGGGTAAAAGGAAAGACATAAATAAGGTAGGAAGGAAGGGAGGAGTGAGAACAAGGAAGGAAGGAAGGTGGGAGAAAAAAGAGGCAGGAAGAAGGGGAGAGGAAATGAGAAAATAAAGAAGGAGGTGATGAAAAAAAAGATAGGAGCAAGGGAATGTAGGAAAGAAGGAAGAAAATACGGAAGAGAGAAGAAAAAACGGAAGGAAGGAACGAATCAAGGAAACAATGAGGAAGAAGGAAAGAAGGAATGAAGGAAAGTAAGAGCGAGGGAAAGGGGGGGGGAATAAAATGGAGAAAGAAAATAAGAAAAATGGAAAAGAGGGAGAGAGGTAATAATATAGAAGGAAGTACTTACATATGCAACGATTACGTTTATATCCAGTGATTTTTGTTTAACCTTATAGTCAGCTTTACAATCGCTAGGATCTGAGTTTGATAGAGACTTCTATCGTTTTCGTGTTTTTTATATAAATGTATTCATTACACGAAACTGTGATATTCTATACAACAATGTAGATCATAAAATACAAATAACTAACATCTTACGTAGAAGCAACATGGGAACACTGCTGGTGTAATGTTACAAAATATCGTCCATGTTCCTTGAAGTGACAAACAAGAGGCGTTCGCCCATTGTTGGTATAATGTTGGGCCATCGTCTACGACGCTGGCCCAACGTTAAACCAACACTGGTTTAATTGACGTCTCATGTTCAAACATATGTCGATACAGTGTTGGTATGATATTGGTCCACCGTCTACGACGCTGGCCCAGCATCACACCAACGCTGGGTCAACGTCTCATGTTTAGCATGATGTAAGTGCTCGATACTTACCAACGGCAGCGGTACTTCAACTAACTCAGGCGATATCACTTCAATACTTATGGCTCTCGGGAATGTAGTAGCCTAGCAAACATTCGAGTTTGGACCAATGTTTTTTAATGTTGGGCCAGCGTCGTGGACGGTGGCCCAACATTAAAACACCATTCATTTAACGTGTTTCCTGATATCAAGCAACCAACATTGAGCAAATGTTGGTTTAATGGTGGTCCAGTGTCGTATAACCAACATTAAAGCAACATTAATTGAATGTGTCGTGTTTGCTGGAAGTCAATTGCTACAATGTCAAGTACACCTAGTGGAACAGGTTTTAGCCACAGATTGACCGCGTACAAAAACGTGCGACATTTCTTTGGACTGTCATATCGGAAAATATCGGGGCATAATCAGGTCAAAAAATAGGGTTTTTTGGAATCAGTAACATTTCAGTTCCATGCCCGCATGCTCAGCTCAGAGGTCGCACAGTCATTAAAAAGTTATAGACATTTTTCGGACCTTGGGGTCGGGATCACTCTCAGTCACCGCCATATTGGATTTTTTGGGTAGAGCAAATACAACAATTCACGGCCTCGGAGAGAACGACACGGCCACACCCACCCCTGTGTGTGGAGGTCACAGTATTATGTATTCTAGTAACATTTAAGGTCTTGAAGAAGTAAGTGGTCGACCCTATGATTGCAGAAAGTAAGATAATCATTTAAATAACATATTTGTGTTTCTTGCAAACGTACAGCTCGTGTGGTCACTACTTACAATTTCAAGCTCCTGACATAGCTTCATTCAGTTTTAAATTATTTAGCAATTACTATCTATATTTAGATAGTATTAACGCATTAACGTGATTTATTTCATTACGCAGCTAATAAAAAAATAACGTACACGTTTTAATTTTATGTCACATAGGACACTAACTATACTGCTTTAAATACGTTAAAAGTAGCAGCGCTAAATATGGCGAAAAACAATGTATGAAATATACTATGTCATGCTACATATTCATTGTTAAAAACGTTTTATACTTATACGCACATTTTTTTTTAATGCATATGCGTAACTATTCCATCCAATATTTCACTACATTATTATGGAAAAGGATAATTATTTAATTAACGTTACAGATAATATAAACTAATGCGGTAAAATTCGTCAAACTAGTTTAGCAAGGCGTATAATATATATAAGTCATTTGCGAAAACCAGTATGTAGGCCTACTGTATACATATTGTTAAGCGAATTAGCATGTTTGGATTCCTACCTTCCACTCAAGTCTATGTGTTACGACCTAGTCAAAGTCTATGTATTACGACCTAGTCAAAGTATGTGGCGACCGTTTCAGCGGAGCAAGTGTAATAATCAGTTTAAAATAGTTTCTGCAAATTTATAGTTCATAGGGCGACCATTTACAATACGTGGCCCACTTTTGGAGCAATGTATTATGCAACCGACCAGCTGGAATTCGAGCCAGATTCCAGAATCGACTTATAAATGGTAAAGCGCATCTCATAGCTCAAACGTGACATGTCGACCCAGCATTGGCTTAATGCTAGCCTACCGCCTACACTGCTGTGCCAACATTAAACCAACACTGGGTTGACACATTGTGTTAGGTGTTGGAGAACCCCTTGACGAGCACTATTAATAGTAGTGCTACTTGGATAATGAAAATAAAATAAATATGTTTACAATACCGATGTGGACCTTATATATATGGTCAAACAGTGTATAGGGGATACCAGTCCTTGAACGGTGTAAAACCTATATAGACATATGTCCACATCGTCCAGGGACATTCATTGGTTAATTTAAAGCCGTAGACCACTCTAGGCCTATTTCTGACTTAGTTATTCTCCCCATTGGCTCTATCTCTGCAATGCGCGCGTTGCTTTCTGGGTACAGATTTGGCTCGCTGCTAATACATAGTGAACTATTCCTTTAGCATGTTATATAGTCAAATAAATGCACACTAAGGATATCGAGAGCTTTCATTTTACACTCACCAAACACGTCTACGCCGCTAGCACCGTCATTGTGCCAATAAAATACAGTTTCTTCTCTTAACCCTTTAGCCGCCAAATTATTCAATTTGAATTTTCACCCACTTGAAGTCGTGTCTCGCTGACGCGATCCACAACTTCAAGTGATTGAAAATTATTAAGATTGACAAAATGGAGGTCAACTCTTTTCAAATCTTGCTGGTTGATGTCACAATTTATCTTTACCATATTTCAAATGTGGTATTTATTGTGCTAGTACAAAATGAAAACCCGAATATATGCGACACCGGCGGTTGAAGGGTTAATCCTGTTACAAGACACGTGAGATATCTATATACAAAAGTTAACATTACCAGGAGGGTATACAGCAGAATTACAACATCAGTTTTTGTTTTTTATCCGTTCACATTCTTAATGATAATTTAAATGAGCTTAGATAGTTTGAGTAATTTAATTCCACTAACATTATTACAAGTAAAGATCGAGGTATGTGTGAATATGCGTTTGCCTAGTAGTAACATTCTATGCTCAGCAAAAAAAGGACATTTTAATACATAATGGATATCGTTTACCACCTCGTTTATGTAGCATAAATAAAGTGCAGCATCCTAAATTTCTGTCCTCTGAATTTTGTTTTAATTTTTCAACAGGAAGTCTATGATTTCGACATCTAAATTCACAGAGCGGAATCCAGAGTGCTGTTGGTAGATTAGTTAGTTATTTTTTTCTCTTTCAACATTTAGTTTAAACAAAGACGCGGGGTCATCATAGCAACGCTCAGCCTAGTAACGATGCCTCTCAGCAAACGTGAGCCGTTGACCCAATGCTGATTCAATGTTGGCCGAGCGTCAGCGACGCTGGGCCAACATTGATTCAGCATTGGGTTAATAACTCGTGGTTGGGCAAGCAAGGGTCACACTGGCAGGCACCGTCATTGTGCAGCCTAATTGTGTTGCGTGAAATTTAGAAAACATAAGGCCTAATGTCGCATGTTATTGTGAATGAATATACTGTTGATCTGTTAATTTTTTACGTGTTTAAACTTTAATTTTAATTTTTCTTTAGTAGCGCTATTATAATAATAATTTTCGCGAGATTCTTGAATTTGCGAATTTATCCTTCTCGCGAAATTCGCGAAAATTAAAACCTCGCGAATATTACCAGATCTACAGCATTTACTTATTATTCCGTGATAAATATATATCCCCCACACCACTGACTGTGTGTTTCTCAGAAGACGAAAAATGATATAAATCGGACTTTAGGCCACCTTTGTGCACATATAGGCTAAACTGGGCCAGGATAACCTCCTGAGGATGGTGAGATGATTGAGATGACACTGTCCTCCAGACAGAATTCAAAATTCGGGCCCTGGCGGTCTGAGGCCGAGCACGCTACCTCTCGGTCACGGAGGCTCCCCACAATACTGACTTTCACACGTGGATGGGGAAGAAACATTTTTGTTTCTTTCAAACGGCCGAGACCGGGAACCGAACCCCGAACTCTGGCTTGAAAAGCAGCGGTGCTTACCACCACAGCTGGATGGGATAGGGTCTGCATATGCTCATTAGTCTTAAGTATAGACATGGCAGTGTGTCTCACCGCATAGACACATCCCAATTTCCCGTGCTAACCACTACCCTAGGGCCTCTGCCCCTCTGACGACTAGACCATCGATATATTATATTTGCTATGTCCGTTGTATTTATTTGAATTGCTGAATGGCTGAATGGCTGAATTGCTGAATGGCTGAATTGCTGAATGGCTGAATGGCTGAATGGCTGAATGGCTGAATGGCTGAATGGCTGAATGGCTGAATGGCTGAATTGCTGAATGGCTGAATGAATGAATGAATGAATGAATGAATGAATGAATGAATGAATGAATGAATGAATGAATGAATGAATGAATGAATGGATGGATGGCTGAATGGCTGAATTGCTAAATGGCTGAATGGTTGAATTGCTGAATTGCTGAATTGCTGAATAGCTGAATTGCTGAATGGCTGAATGGCTGAATGGCTGAATTGCTGAATGGCTGAATGGCTGAATGGCTGAATGGCTGAATGGCTGAATTGCTGAATGAATGAATGAATGAATGAATGAATGAATGAATGAATGAATGAATGAATGAATGAATGAATGAATGAATGAATGAATGGATGGCTGAATTGCTGAATGGCTGAATGGCTGAATGAATGAATGAATGAATGAATGAATGAATGAATGAATGAATGAATAAATAAATAAATAAATTAATTAATTAATTAATTAATTAATTAATTAATTATTTACTACATGAATGAATGAATGAATGAATGAATGAATGAATGAATGAATGAATGGATGAATGGATGGATGGATGGATGGATGGATGGATGGATGGATGGATGGATAGATGGATGGGTGGGTGGATGGATGGATGGATGGATGGATGGGTGGGTGGGTGGATGGATGGGTGGGTGGATGGATGGATGGGTGGATGGATGGATGGATGGATGGATGGATGGATGGATGGATGGATGGATGGATGGATGGATGGATGGATGGATGGATGGATGAGTGAATTATTGAATGGGGCTTTATGCACATAGAGGCTGATCTGGGCCAGGAGAACCTCTCGAGGATGGCGAGATGAAGCAGATCACATTGTCCTCCAGACTCATGATGCGCAATTAGCTCTGGAATGAAAGACATGGCGTGATACCACCGCATCACCGCCCAAGCCTGTTAGTCCAGGCTGTTAGGGTCAACATGGAGCAAGTGTGTGCAATTTTGAAAGAAAAAAACATGTTTTGCCCAGATGATGTACTCTTTCTATCCTGAGATAGCGCAGCCAATTCTGCCACAATTAGCACCTAATTAACATAGAATTAGTATCCATAATTACCAAAATCTGGAAAAAATCCGGAGAAAATAATATCCTAAGAAACGGTAGATCGATTTTAATGATCTTGAGTTGTGTTGTTTATTTAACATATAGCCTAAAATATTGCTGAGATGATTAGTGGTCAATGTCACGTGATGCGGTCAAGGTCAGATGTGAGCAAAGTTTAAAAATTCTTAACAAAAAAACTGATAATAAATGTTTCAAAGTACATATAATTATTTCATATTAAAAAAGACATGATACACCAATCTAACAGCTTTAATTTGATGGCATATTGTAATCTGTATCACCAAAACCGAGAACATTATGATATAGACAAGTGATCTACTCATAGGTTGGCTATACCACACATGCCTCATGTATGGATAGTCATTACGGAACACCTGGAAAATAATGCAATCGGTTTCAAATATTTTCTTTTAAAACATTTCTAATGATGTTCCATAACTTAGGCACTATTTCATATTACATCGAGGTCAAGGTTACACAAACTTGAAGGTCAAAATTAAAGTGAAATTTGAAATAGATTTGAAACCATTGTTAGTAAAGAGAGAATGGTAATAAGTTTTCTTTGCAATGAAAATACTTCTTTTTACAATAGTGCCGGACCAGTGTCCACGACGTTGTCAATGTCAATGCGAAACTAAAATTCAGTCTAAGCAATTAATATTCGAGACTTGTAGGTCCCACAGCCATGACAAATATCATGTTTTGAACATATCAATTGTCAGACACAATCGATGATGCATGATAATACCTTTATTAGAAAATATTAACGTACTGGAACCTTTGACGTCGACGTATTTCCCTTCGTCTTGGACAAGGGTGGCGAGGTAACAGAATGTTCATAGCATGCACCCACATGCCACGTTAATAATATGAACACACAGCTTAAACTGAACAATGGCCTGAAGAAAGACAACACTTATTTTAAATTCGTAGGGATGCACAACGAACCGGAAGTACAGCAAGTACAGCAAGAGAGAAATCCCACTGGTGAATGGAGAACGTTGCTAGTATTATTTATACCAGTGTCTAGGTTTAACAAACTGAATTTCACAGTACAGCCACACAACCTGGACTGCTTTGGGATATAGGTGTTCAGCCTGATTCACTTTTTACACACTCCTACGAACTGGATTGTACCAA
Organism: Flabesymbios commensalis; assembly: GCA_964017125.1. NCBI lineage: Eukaryota > Metazoa > Annelida > Polychaeta > Terebellida > Flabelligeridae > Flabesymbios > Flabesymbios commensalis. The sequence continues at coordinate 94,723,230 of OZ024907.1, forward strand.
GGACGGAACACATTCATAACTAGCCTGTTTTGCATTCTTGAATGAGTTCTGTGTCATCAATGGACACTGAGCCAAGCGCTACCTATGGGACTGCAGAGAGATGTGGTGGGGTCCATTTCTATTATGTTGACATTTTACCTATCCTGTCATAAAGGAGGTGTTGTCATATCCCATATGATAACATTGAATGTGGAGAGAACACGCATCATGGGAAATAACATATCCTGATGCATATGTCATGTCATGCAATGTAGCGGAAATGTTCCTCCAAGCGCTACATGCATCTTGTCAGAGCTGACCACTGTTTCTTTTTCGAATATATGATAGGAGCTAAAACCAATATTTAAAAAAATATATGGTTTAAGTACTCAAAAATGTTTCCCAGATTCTATGAACATTGTCTTTCTTACCTGCACACCCATCCTTTGAGTGATGTAGCTTTGGCTCTTAAGTATCTCTAACAACACCATCACGCTTTTTGGAAGAGAGTTCTCACTCAAGATTGGGAGAATGACAGTAATATTCATCGACATTATATTATATATATTGCATTTTGGTATTGCTTGAACAATTACAGCCCATTAAATGAACATAACATCGGTTGAGATGATCACATGCACCATCATCCAAACTGGCAACCAAGATAGATTCCTGTTCATCTCAAGTCAGTCTTGAAAAGGTTTGCATTTTCATACTTGCAAAGCTTATCGGCAATGCTTCCATGAACCTGAAAAGCAATGTACAGCTTTAATATCAGCCATAACTCATTGGAGCATCGCTTGGCAGGGAACTTTTATCACACCTTCTGGGTATTGGAGGAGCTATTGAACATGTCACCGAGTATTTAACATTTGCTGTGTAGTTTATCTGGGTGGCTGGATTAACGTCAGAGCGCTTGAACATGTTAGATGTTTGGATACTTTCTTCCAAATTCATCAGCAATACAGATCCTTTCTCGTCACCCTGCAATATCGATATGCACAGTAAGGACACATTCTTTATCAATGCTGCTTGGTACACAATTAATCTTCAAACTTACTTTGTTCGTGTAGACCAGTTATTATTAGTGAAATGTTAACATTTAAAACAGAAATAACTGTCCTTGCAGGTTTGGATCATAAATAAATATTATGAACCGAGAATCATTGAGCATAATGACTATAATTAGCGCGAATGAAATACAAAAACTCAATTTACACCCTACACAAGTTTGTGTAGCATTTTCAGTTTTAGTGTTGCTCCCCAGAACTGTAATAGTAGTGTATCTATATGCACAATATTGACAAACGTGAAAGGTCCGAGTGGGATAATGTCACTTGCTTGAATAACTGAACAATATTCTGCATCATCGATTCTATCTTTAAATTGACAAGTTCACCACGTGGGCTATTTTGTCATTCATGTTTTTCTCTAGATGTATCGAATCTTTTTGTATTGCTTAGATCAAAAAATATTTTCACGTTGAAATTAACCAACTCATATAATTAAAATTTGCATTAAATTGATTTATTCCATGTCAGACACGCCCATCACAAAAAAACACCAGGTTCCAAATATATTGCGAACTTCATCTTGACTCTGACCTTGAAGTTATTGATCAACCTTGATCTTTATGCGATACATAATTTTGTGCAACATTTAAATGCGCAATATATTAAAAGAAAATCAATAAAATCATAATGTTGATCCATTTGCGACAAAGACAACTTGTGGGCGGTCACTTCTTCAAACAATTACGACCCTTGTTTTTAGATAAATACTCCATCAAACCATCAAATGATATAGGTTATAGATATATTTGATATATATATTATATATATATCAAATATATTTAGATAGTTTGAAACATTTTAAATGCGCTATTTAATAGCCAAAATTGTCAATTTTTTCTCGATTTTACACTTTGACCTTGCCACATCATCTGACCTTGACAATGAATGATCGCAAACATATTTTTGTCGTGTCAATTATCCATCTAACAGATAACAAAACTAGAAATCATTAAAATCGACTCACCGATTCTTGGGATATTATTTTCTCCGCATTTTTTGCAAATTATGGATACTAATTAGATGTTAATTAGGTGTTAATCGTGTCAGAATTGACTGCGCTATATCAGAATCGAAAGAGTACACGTTACTGATCATCTGGGCAAGAAATGGTAATTTATTCTAAAAGTGCACAGAGAAGCCGCTAACAGCCTACACTATGTGTATTTATCCAGACACTTGATTGCCATACCAATCCTATACCATATGTGAATAATTTTCACCGGAAGTTGTCGGTCACGCTAACGAGACACAACTTTGGATGGGTGCAAATTTAAGATAACGAGTGTGTGTCAAGTGTTTGCACAAATGAAGCGCACTGAGACAATAAAATGTGCTCCAAGTATTACAAGTGGGTATTTCAAGTGATGCTGTAAATATAGTTTTTAACAACTTCCTGAATCACGGAGTGTAGAATGTGAGAGGCTCTGTTTGACACTCATGTCTTCAATCGTGACCGACAATGGCGGGTGTATATTGGTGGATAGGCATTATGGCAGGTAAAGCAACTGTTATACACTATTTAGTTTATGTATATTAATTGCGACGCGAAAATATTTTATCCTTACTTGAACATTTGCTGATGAGACGCGTGTGATCGCAAGCGAGTCGCTGCAGTGTATTCAGATCTCATCTCAATAATCCTTTTCTGTCAAGGAATGTTTCTCTTTAGACACAGTGTGATCACTTTTAAAAAGGGTAAATATACAGGGTATTTTCTGATATCAACGTATATGTCGCAAGGTGCTTCGTTCGTGGTGAAACTTGACTTGTAGTTGATATTCAAGCTGATTTTAAAATTTATTTGATTTATGACCTTTGAAATAAAATAAATCATCATGGAATTATTTTATATTTAGGCATGGAATGAAAGCACAGTCGTAGAATGACGTTTAACTTTAAGATTTCCACAAATTGACCAAGCTGAAGATTATGGAATAGTTTCTGCACAATTCTCGTATCGGGCTACGTCTTATCTACGTCTTATATACGTCTTATGTACCCAACCAACACGATACCTTGAGCCAATGCTGGTTTAATGTTGTCCCACCATCTGTTACGCCGCTACAACACCGATCCAGCACCGTGCCATGTGTACGAGGCATTGGGAAACTGCGTAAGCAGTGGTCCAATATTAAACTAGCATTGTTTCAACCCATGCAATGCTGCCAACACCTAACCAACACTGGTTCAGTGAATCTACTCACTGACAGAAGGCCTATGCTACAGTGATTAGAAATTATTCTAGGAAACGTATACAGGCCCCCACGCAAAAGAAATGAGAACTACCCATCCTTCTTAAATGAATTAGTCCCTATTTTCAATAAATTAGATAATAACAAATGCGAGATAGTTCGAACAGGTGACTTTAATATAAACTTACTTAAAGTAAATCAAAAACCTATTTTTAATGAATTTTTTGACACCTTAACGTCACATAGCTTTCAACCCCATATTACTCTTCCAACGAGAATATCCGAGAAGTCAGGTTCATTCATAGACAATTCCTTTTGTAAGTTAACTTACAATCTCATAGATACATCAGCCTGCATATTAACTAGTAACTATCAGATCATTTTCCCTATCTACTCTCCATAAACATTAATCATACTCAAGCACAGGTTAATAAATACATCTATGTAAATAACATTTCATCTGATTCTCTAAATAATTTCAAAACCGAAATAAGATCAGTATGAGGTATGAGTTGTGGGAGGTGCGGTTTCTGGGTCACCTCAAATCACTGAAACTTCAGGCAGCCATTTTTCCGGCTGAAGAAGGGGAAAAGGTAACGTTAGACAACGAGAAAAATGCCGAAGCATTTTCTGAACTTGTACAATTTTTAGATGATCGCAGTTTGTCTCTAATTATCCAAGATGCAAGGAATGACGGTAGGAAAGCTTTACAAATATTGAGGAATCACTACCAAGGTAAAGGTAAAACAAGGATAATATCCTTGTACACTGAACTAACGTCTTTAAAAAAGGAACCAGGTGAAACTATAACAGACTATGTAATTAGATCTGAGACAGCAGCAAATTCATTGAAGCAGGCCAGAGAGACAGTGAGTGACTCACTGCTTGTCGCTATGATCCTAAAGGGACTGCCCCAAGAATTTAATACCTTTATCACTATTGTAACACAGGAAGAGCAAGCAATGGGCTTTGGTGAATTTAAGGTGGCTTTGCGAAGCCAGGAGGGGATGGAAAAACATTCTGGTGAAAATGGGGGACATGATAATGTTTTAAAGACAGAAAGACTTTAAATGCTTCAAGTGCGGCCGGAAGGGACACACATATTTTGAGTGTGGAGCGGGTAAAAGGGGCTGTACAAAGTGGTGATCGGTGTTGTAACGGCGTAACACCATTGTTAAGTGGGCACCCATTACAAAAACACAAATGTCGCAAAAAAGACTCTGTTAAAAGACTTAAAACTACAAACGCTGAACCGGCTGACGTTCACACGTTTTCCTTCAAAGTAAGTTTTGATAATGTGTGCGATGTCAATATGTGTAAAGACAATTTGTTGGTTGACTGTGGTGCGACCGCTCATATTGTGACAAATAAATCAAAATTCATTAGTTTTGATGACAGCTTCATACCCGATAAACATTTTATTGAGCTGGCTGATGGTAGCCGAACGAACGGTATTGTAAATGCTAGAGGTAAAGCCAGTATTTCACTACATGATACTAAGAACAATTTGCACAATGTGATTTTAGAGAATGCTCTTTACATTCCATCATTCAAACAGGATATTTTTTCTGTTCAGGCTGCAACAGAAAAGGGTGTGAGTAGTATTTGGTCCTAAATCAGCAGAGTTGAAAGCTCCAGATGGTACTGTATTTAACATAAAGCAGCAGGGTAGATTGTATTATTTGAATAAAGCCATGGTTGCCACTGAAAATGTATTTCTCATACTATGGAAGAATGGCACAGAATTATGGATCATTGTAATACCAATGATATTTTAAATCTTGAAAAAGTTGTTGATGGTATGATATTAATCAATAGAGATACTTTTGTTTGTGAAATTTGCATTCAAAATAAAATGCCAAAGTTTCGAAATTGCAATGCAGATAGACGAGCGACTGAACCGCTCGAATATGTTCATTGCGATCTCGCAGGTCCAATCACTCCGACAGCAAAGTAGGGTTTTAGATATGTGCTGTTATTTGTTGACGATTTCTCAGGTATTGATATGGTATATTTTTTAAAACAAAAGTGTGATACAGTGAATGCAACTGAAATATTTTTGGCTGATACTGCGCCTTATGGTAAGGTTAAAACTATAAGATCAGATAATGGAGGATAATTTATTTGTGGAGGTTTTGAAGATTTACTCATGAAAAATCAAATTAAACATGATAAAACAGCTCCATATTCACAGCATCCAAACGGTACTGTTGAACGATCATGGTGAACAATATTTGATATGGCACGATGTTTGATAACTGAAAGTAATCTATCAAAAGAAATGTGGACATATGCAGTCATGTGTTCTGTTTATATAAGAAACAGATGGTATAACTCCAGACTTGGTAAGACACCATATGAACCATTAACAGGTATCAAACCTAAACTCGGTGGTATGCACATTTTTGGTTTTGTTTGTTATGCACATGTCCAGAATCCTAAAAAACTAAAAAAAAATCAGGAGTGAGAAGGGTGTTTTTGTCAGTTACGACAAAGGCAGTCCTGCTTACCTGGTATATTTTCCTGACAAGAAAATAAAATAAAGGTGAGATGTGTGAAATTCATTGATACTGTTGATGTGAAATATGATGTGAGTGATGAATATGAATCAGATGACTGTTGTGACATTAAACAAAGATATAATGTTGATCCAGTTCTTAATGAACCAGGTAATAATGATACTGTTAACAATGATGACCCAGTTAATGATGATACAATTACCAATGATGAACCAGGTAATGTAGATGCAAAAAATGATGCAGAAACTGTAGATGGAGGGACAGATGAGGAAAGAGAACATATGCCTAGATATCCTTTACGTGATCGGGGACCACCAGAACACTTAAAGGATTAAATTACTAAGATTGAAGATAACCTGTTGATCTGGCAGATGACATGGCGGAGGATAGCAGCATGAATAAGATTAAATATAAAACACGTCCATTCATGCCGGAGTCACAGTGAGAGAGAATAACAGCCGGAAATAAATGTTATTATGACAGCTGACTGTTACACAAAGCACTCACCAGGGGTACAGAACAAGAATGGTATTAATTATCTCAACATCTTTTACCTATACGCACCTCTCCAAACTTGCTTTTACCAGTGCGTAGTGATTAAATAATTATTATCCTAGTCATCATCATCCTGAACTGCAGTGTTCTCAGCATTATCACATTCACCAACTTCCAGTTCATGGCGGTACTGCTCTGTACACACAACGTTTCTTTACTTTGAAGTTATTTCATATTGATCTACACATCAGAAGCTTTGTTCTATCATCTTTGCTATGCATATGTCAGCCTATTGTGTGTAAAGAAGCACATGTGTATTGTCTTAAGGGGAGCAATATGAAATAATAATGAGCCTTCTCCTGTAAAGGAAGTGAGAAAGTGACTTCTTTGAAATTAGTACAATTGCAGAAATACAGATCTTTTATCTTGTAAAGAACCAAATCTTTCTGAAGATACAGTGGAATGGCGCTTTCACAGTGAGCAATGCTGAGTGAACAAGTTCAGGTGAATCGCTTTTGACTACCGCTTTCAAGTTATCTTTTCTCTTTTGAGGTAATTGGCATGCGTTGTGTTTTTTGAACAAAGTGTGTGCCATGTTGCACCCTCCTCTGCTATTAGTTTACCAGCCCATATTTTCCCAAGCCGTTTGCTGATACCATGGTATCCTTCAGATCCAGACATTGTATGACTCTGGACAAATGTAACCCAGCAATATAATCTAGCAAACACAACACATTTGTATAACAATCATTTCTACAATGTTGGACCAACGTCGAAGATGTTGGGCCGACGTTGTACAAATTTTATACAAATGCTTTGTGTTTGCTTGGAAGCAAAAAACAACTATTTTTATGGCATTTAATTTTATCTAAAGACAGTGTCACACCATAATGTATCGTACTAGCATATGCAAGCGTATCGATAATAATTACTGGTATAGGTTGACAAGCGATAGGGATATACGTCAGGCATAAGCTGCTTACACAGTATATACTAGTATATGACAAGGCCCAAACTTAATTGTAAGAATGCTTAACATTGTTGATGATATGGTTTATACCTTAAGCAAACGCCATCTACACACTGAACATGCTAATGGAATGCTAGAAGTAAGTTACTCATAGGTTAAAAGTGATCTATCACCCTTTATATAGTATGAATAATTTTGTGACAAATAAATCAAAGTTGCCACAAGATGGGGCACAAGTATTTCCTTATATGGGGTGATTGGCTATCATGTGACCCTCTGAGAGGGTCACATGATAGCCAGTCACCCCATATGGGTGGTTGCCTATCATGTGACCCACTGAGAGGGTCACATGATAGCCAATCACCCCATATAAAGACATAATTATTCATACCATATAAGGGGTGATAGATCACCTTTAAGTAAATTGGTCATACGTGGACATACTCCGACACGAACGTGTATATGATACAGCTAGCATATTCATAGTGCAATGTGGAAAATCTACGTCTTATATAGGCACACCACAGGTGATATTGGAACGTCGGATTTGCAAGCTACATTTCAGCTACCAATATGTCAGCCATACGCATGTTCCCACATAATTAGGTAACTCATACATTTATCTCATACGCTATGGTGTGATACTGTCTTAAAAGCAAAATAGTTATTGTTAAATTCAGAAAACTATGCTCTAGCCCAGTTGGAGAAAAAATTGTATAATTAACTATTAGCTGATGACATATGCGTCATAGGTCGATATCTGTCAATGGTATCATAGAGGAATATTAGCGTATTTCGTAATGTGTATGCATATAATGTTGCCGATTTAATTCCACACTGATTGGACTCTTATGATTTATCAATATTCACGTTCTGCATCTCATGCTGAAAATTTTCAGGGGTCATATGATTATACTTTATGCCAAGTATGTGGACACTGTATGTAATTTTTGTATATTAAAGATCGTCATCTTTGAAAGACATCAAAATGACATTTGATCCCAAAAGAAAAAATGACACCAAAACTTTTCTGAATCAGTAGACCTAGGAGAGACAGAAAAACATTGGTGCCAAAAATTAACATTCCAATCCCAGTGAAAATATGAATCCAACATTACGGCCTGCACTAATATGTTAAAATTGACCTCTAATAATTGCTAACATAACATCAGAAACCACTTACTCGTGTCGAGCTTATACGAACAATCGGTGTTATAAGTGTGTCCGTGCATATTTGTTATAAAGCTGTGGCCTATTATTGGAATGGCTAATTATGGTAATTAGCGTAAATTATGGAAATTAATTTGATATGTTTTTCCGAAGTTGTCAAAAAGTACTGCGTCCTTTCAAACTTAAAATATGACACCACACATACATATAATTATACATAACGGGTTTTTAGTAAACAAAGAGGTTGTTTCATCCTATGTATAATGTTAAATTATGGTAATTAGGTAATTATGCAAATAAGCTTCAGTAAACTCCCCTCCAAGCTGTTAAATATCTAATAATGTTTATAATGATGCAGACCTGTCCAAAAGGGTACGGATTAAAAAATAGCCTGTTCAATTAACGCAGATGTGGCATATAAACATGTACAAAGTAATATGTTTGCAACATTTCAGCCTTGACCTTCACATTTTCAGTTGACCTTGACCTTCGATTGTAAAAATAACTTCAAAAGCACTTCCTTGTGTTCAAGTTAGGCGATACAATGGTATTACAATTCTTTCTACGCCAATTTGTTAAAACGTTATATTATAAAATGAGTAGGTTAATTCGGATGAATTATGCAAATTAGCTCCCCAAAGATGGCGCAACGCCAACAAAGCTGAAAATGCTTGAAATATGCTTATGGACACAAATCAATAAAAAAACATTGAACCTAAAAGAAAATCCCGGTCCACTACATGAATGATGGTGCTGGCAACTGGACTACACATATCTGATTGTAATGTCATTTGTTATTGTAATAAATATGTCTTTGAAGTATTATAATTACTTGCCTGGTCGTATTTTACAGTCAGTATCAGCGCAATGTCAACACCAGAAGATGTGTCAAGCGGTGAGACGTCTCTAGAGACTACAATGCTTGTATTGTTTGACACAACAGAATATGAATCAAGCGGTGAGATGTCTGTAGAACCTACATTACCTGAAACTACCATGTCTGAGACCACATTGCCTGAGACCATCATCCCTTATGAGACAACAGAAGTGTCCAGTGGTGAGATGTCTGTATATACTACCATGTCTGAGACTACCTTGCATGACACTAATGCTGTTCTCACACATAGGCGAATATGCTAGCGAATATAGCGAATATGAATCTATGAGATTCGCATTGAATTCCCCCCAAAATTGTGAATAGATAACGATTATTTTCACCTCAGTCATCCCTCGACCTCTCCTTACGAATATATTGCAAATGCACTGCGAATGCTTGCCAACGCTTGCCAATGCCTTACGAATTGTTAACAATCGTTGCGAATGGTGCAAATGGGCATAAGAATATTGTCAAATAAATGCTGAGACTGCCTTACGAATGGTCTGAATGCTTGCGAATGCTTACAAATGGGCTTGCAAACGTTACAAACGTACGTATGAATGATGTGAATGTCTTACCAACGTTACCATTGCCTTGCCATTTTCATACGAATGATGCGAATATTTGATGAAGAGGCTGCGATTGGTAAAAATACGGAGCGAATATGATGCTGGGCTCATTGTTTTCTTGAAATAAAAAAGAGAAACACCACGTTCGAAATTTAAGACTTTTTATTCCAAACGCCTGGACTCCAGGAAAAAAGTATTGTTTTTTATTGTTATTATTTTTTATTATATTTTTATTATATTTTTATTATGAAGTAGTGAGACTGTTGTGCCAGTATTTCACCCAACATGATCTTATTTTTCTTTCTTTTCTTCTTCTACGTATTGCTCTCCTTTTTCCTCCTCCTCCTCACGCTCTAGAACAACAAGGGCATCATGTACATTATATTCGGTAACTAGAAGTCCCAAGGACAGGCACCTGTCTCAATCGGAGTGCCATTGTGAAATGGCGATATTCAATTGAAAATGTGTCTTTTTATACTATATTGACACCTCCCTGGGGCGAATTTCATACATATTCGTAAGAATTGGCTAAATATTGGCAACACATTTGCATGACATTTTTATTGTCACTTTGAAAAAAAACACGCATTTGCAAGCAGTGATTAGCATTCGTTAGCAGTGGCAAGCTATCGGGAAGCGTTCATCACAAATTCTTAAAAATATTGGTAAGACGCTCGCAATGTTGGCAAGTCATTGGTAATGCATTCTTATCATTGGCAACAGTGGTAAGACATTCTCAAGGAATGGGAAACGGCGAACGTTACAAACGCCTTGCAAATGCCTTATGAACGTTGCAAATGATTCTGAATGCCTTACCAACGTTACCAATGTCTTGCGAATGCTTACGAAAATTGACGGCAAATGACAGCATTCGCTGAAATTTAGGAGACGCTTCCTAAATTGCTTGATATTCGTAAGCAGCTGGAGAATGCCTTTCCGAACTTTCCGAATTTGTTAGCAATGCTTACAAATACTCGGCGAGTGTAGTGAATTTTGAGAGAATGTCAAGTACATATTGCACTGTTCTTAGAGCATTATAAATCACTTGAATGACAGTCCAGGTCGAAAAATGACGTTAAGCAACAATGTCACTCACTTGTTGAGTTGATAATTATTGCAGATATATTTGATGATAATTTGGTGAAACATGGTGATACAAATATTCTAGGCATGTCTAAGATACATTTTCATCACTCAAGCAGCTTGGGACATTTGGAACGGTTTGTCGTCACTTTACGCAAACGTTTAATTCTTCTAAAACTGTGCTCAACATATCGTCGCCTCGAAGCTAAAGAATCCTATCTGCCACTCTGACGAGTGTCAGATAGGATCCTTTAGCTCCGAGGCGACGATATATAGACGTCAATAATTGCCAACATTAAAAAATGTCTGTTGATTAGAGCGTAGCGTAAAATATATCAAATAATTTTAGTCTGATACATGTTACATATCCACTCTATATGTTGGATATTGTGCCTAACACGGCACAGTGTTGGCACTCGCTTCTGACTGAGCGACCCGTCACGCTGTCATGCGGACTGGAGGATCTTGAGTCAATGTTGGAACAGCGCTGATTCTTGGTCCGCTGGTGGTGCAATTGGATGGGCTGAAATTGTTATTGTTGTTCAGACGCAGCGCAATGATTGGCCGTGGTCAGAGTCGCTGGCTCAGAGTGGATCGACGGCTCTGAGCACGACACTCGCGCAAAGAACAGCTAAGTGACAGCTCACAGATTCGAAGCACCGGTAGGAATGTCGCACTGCACTTAACGAATGTTAAGCACAGCACTAATATGATGGCACTCTGACACACTGTGTTAGCCTTAGCACGCCCTAGAATTTACTACCACGCCTTGTCAAAACTCTCCATCTCATAGTAAAGGGGTTGTGACACACCCTGTTACACACCCAATTTTTTTTTTACATACCCTATCAGCCCAATCCTAGCTAACACTGTGCCCTGACAACAACATTGCTTGGATATGGACATGAAATAAAGGTTATGAAACGGCTCTACTGGTTGTCTTATTGTGGGGAGAGGTTCTGCAAAATCGCAAACTTTTTACTATATGTTCTGTACGTTTCTTGCAGATGTAGACGTGTGTATGCTTTCTCCGTGTGATAACGGGGGAACATGTGTGAGCCTACCTCCTCCACAGATGTACACATGTGTGTGTTACCAGGCATACACAGGGATTAACTGTAGTACATGTAGGTAGATGATAATGTCAATTTTTTGTATGTGTTTGAACAGTTGCGTTCATTACATGTACTAATTGTAAATATAGACTACTATCAGACATACATTGTATATCAATCACTTTTAATCTATGTGTATTTTGTTTGCAGTGTTGTGTCCCTGCTATGAATTAGATACATGCTTTCACACATGCCAGTGCTTTGACTGGTATACGCCTCCAGACTGTGACACCTGTAAGTGTGAACAACATAATAATTATTATAAATTAGACATTCATTGTATGAAGTATGAATTGTCACCTAAGTATATAAGTTTATCCACACCATACTAAGCTCTAATTATTTACTCTTCTATCGCATTCTATTGCATAGCGAATGCCAAGTCTGTGGCCATCTGGCCATGTCTGGGGGAATATCTCCTAGGCACAAAACCCCCAATTGCATAGCGAATGCCAAGTCTGTGGCCATCTGGTCATGTCTGGGGGAATATCTCCTAAGCCCAAAACCCCCAATTGCATAGCGAATGCCAAGTCTGTGGCCATCTGGCCATGTCTGGGGGAATATCTCCTAGGCACAAAACCTTAATTGCATAGCGAATGCCAAGTCTGTGGTCATCTGGCCATGTCTGGGGGAATATCTCCTAGGCCCAAAACCACCAATTGCATAGCGAATGCCAAGTCTGTGGCCATCTGGCCATGTTTGGGGAAATATCTCCTAGGCCCAAAACCCCCAATTGCATGTCGAATGCCAAGTCTGTGGCCATCTGGCCATGTCTGGGGGAATATCTCCTAGGCCCAAAACCCCCAATTGCATAGCGAATGCCAAGTCTGTGGCCATCTGGCCATGTCTGGGGGAATATCTCCTAGGCCTAAAACCCCCAATTGCATAGCGAATGCCAAGTCTGTGGCCATCTGGCCATGTCTGGGGGAACATCTCCTAGGCCCAGAACCTTCTATCTGATGATCGAAGGAAAACATGTGCCATTACCAACCATGCATTATCACCCCACCCTCACGTCACCATCTGTACATCATTCATTTTTTCATCTACATTTTTATCATATTACACATTCACTTATATGACCGCCCTGGGCAAAAAGTGATGTTAAGCCACAATTGTATTTAGTTACCCCCTCGCTAGTAAACTAACCACCAAACTGTACAATTGTATCCATTTAATCAATCTAAATTTATAACGATTTGAGAGTATTCGTGTCAATTCGATATGATGAATTATTTAAAACATACATACTTGTTTCATTACAGATATTGTTCATAACATATCACTGCTTCCACCTGTTCAAACAATTGAAGGAGAAAGTATTTCGTTTGTTTGCGTCTTCACTGCGAATTATTGGTCAGATGTGATAATCAGCTGGTTTCATAAAGGACAGAAGATCTTACCTGGTGTAGCTGGATCACGTTATCAAATCGACACAACTTCACCACCAGGAGCTGGTGATTCCCAGTCCAAGTTATATATAACACCTGTGACAGTAAGAGATACAGGTAGTTAATCAATCTACAATTAACTATAAAATCTGTGACAGTAAGACATACAGGTTCTTAATCAATCTACATTAAATATTACACCTGTCACAGTAAGACATACAGGTTCTTAATCAATCTACATTAAATATTACACCTGTCACAGTAAGAGATACAAGTACTTAATCAATCGACATAACTATTGCATCTGTCACAGTAAGAGATGCAGGTATTTAATTAATCCACATTAACCATTTCACCCGTGACAGCGTCAGCTGCAGGTTTAATCAACATACTAAATCCCAGTAGAACTTGATCTGCGGCGTTCAGGGATATATACACTTAATCAATCTATGTTAGCTATTATGTTTTGCCTGTAAGTAAGTAATTGAAATTGTCGCTTATTATATACCAGCTATAAACGACCCCCTCTCCTATATGCGATAATTATGATGGCTGTTTGTGTATTTTTATGCTAACGTGGTAAATGTTAATTAATATACATTGCGAGTGTTTGTGTATTTCGTTTCTGTCATTCTAAATGACATGTATATTCTTTATGTATATTTGTGTTAGTGTGGTTCAGGACAAATTACTGTGTACATATGATCTTTTTAAATTAGAATTGTATACAATATAATGCATATAATGTATAATGAATGTATTTATAATAATAATAATAATAATGGTGAGTTCTTATATAGCGCACATACAATGCTCTGTGCGCTTCACACATATTACCCCTGGTCACTGGACCTGTTCATTCGTGTACCATTTCAACTCCCTTTTTGGAGCATACAGCACTTGCAGCCATTTCGGCGCTAGGAACTAGTCGCACACATTGCCATCTCTGTCCTACCAGGTACTCATTTACACCTGAGTCAAGTGAAGCATGTGAGGGTAAAGTGCCTTGCCTACGGACACAACATCGAAATAATGTCCCAATATTGAGAGGGGAGAAACATGATATTTCTCTGAAAATCCTGCACCAAGCGGGATTCGAAACCGCACGGCAGGCAGTGACATTGGCAAAGCTCCGCGCTCTAGCCATTACGCCACGTCCCTCTCTGTATATATATCTTTATATATGTATTGTTTTTGTTATTGTAAATTGTAATCATAGTATGGTTTCAGGTAAAGTACTGTGTAAAGTACTGATCTACTGGCTTTGTAAATTATAATTATATACAGTATAATGCAGGGTTTCCCCCAAAGCATCAAAGCATCATGGTACCATGATGCTTTAAACTTTTACCCTGATGCTTCAGTAATTCCCATGATGCTTTTCCAAATGCCATGATGCTTCAATAAAATCATTAAAAGCTCTCCCCAAACTGGACTTTTTACTTTAATATTTTACAATGTCATAAAAAATTATGTATCAGTGCAAATAATGGATACATATTAGCTCTATAAGTTACTACAAGGGGTATTATATACAGAAGTTTTCAAGGGGGTATGCCTCCTGACCCCAGTCTGAGAAAGCATCATGGTAACTGGCGGCTCGGGTTCAGCGCGGCGCGCATATATGCGCTCCGCGCTGAACCAGAGCCGCCAGTTACCATGATGCTTTCTCATTTTTCTGGGGGAAACCCTGTAATGTATGTAGTATTTTTGTATTTGTTGTCATTGTATGCTATAATTTCAGGCAAAATAGTGTGTATATCTGAGTTATCCGGTATAGGATCCACCAGTGAAGAGACGTACATCGATGTACACCGTCTACTTGTGGCTCATATTAATCCCCTACAGATGACATTACCTGTAGGATCTCAGGCCACGTTCACATGTCGTGCTACATACTTCACTAATATCACTGACGTTTGCATATCATTCATGTATAATAGTGATGTACACGAGCGCTGCAACACAGGTGATTACAGCATATCAACTGTATTTATTAGTATTTGTAACATTATAGCATAAACATGATAAACCACAAATCTTTTCAGCCACAAGACAAAATGTTTGATGTATGTATATTTAACTTTTACCAGATAACCCATTTATGTTTTAATTCTATTTTTTAAGCTGTTGCCGCCATGATACGTTATTTGTAGTTTACTTTTTAAATGTCACACATGGATTTTGATGAAAGAGTTTGATTGAGATTAGCTTAATGGTGTGTAGATTATCTTTATTTCAGATATTGTTGATATAACTATCTCTGTCAATCCTGGCAAATCATCCGTGACCTGCAAAGTGACAGAGAATCTACTTGAAAGCACTGAAGTCTTATCCACTATTACAGGCATAGAGGAAACCAACGGTAGTTAATACAATTTTAATCACTATAATGTTATTACACCGATATTAATGAATGAATAAATAGGCACCTATACCACAATTTCATTTTGTCAACATGATTCAATATGTATTTATTTCAGATTAATATAGAGTGTAACACTATTAGTGTTACACCAATGTGAATGCATAAATATACCATGACCTGTAATTATTTTATCAACATGTTTGTCTATCAGATTTCTTACTTGTTCATCGTTTAGCGCTGATAGCATCTGCACATCTGGGTGAGCGGGTCGTAATAATTGTTTAGATGCTGACTGGGGATTGGTCCAATGCTATACATTGATCAACCCTGTCTAGCTTTAGTCACCTTAGAATCGTAAAGTATTATTGTACAAATTGATACTAAGAACCAATTTTGGCTTACTGGAAAACATTTTAGATTAGATAAAAAAGTTACCTAATATTATTCATAGAAAATACTAGTTCTGTTTGTTACAGAAGTTATTTTAATCTGCCTACCAGAAGTGGATCAGACAGGTTTGGTTTGGCCGAGCATCGAAGCTGGAGAAATCAGTCAGCAAAACTGTCCTGCAACTCAAAAAGGTCTTGAAAAAAAAAACCACTACAACACTTATACAAATGGGGTACTGGAAAGTAGATTTTCGCGAACTTGTGATTTCATGATTTTTCGTGAAGTCTATAATTCGCGAATTATCAATTTCGATGATAGTAGCGCTATTATAATAATAATTTTCGCGAGATTCTTAAATTTTTAAATTTTTCCTCCTCGCGACATTCGTGAAAATTAAAACCTCGCGATATATGTTTGTAGAAAAGAACACTAAGAACACTGTCTAAGAACACATTTTGAAGGCTGATTCTGTCTCAAGTTCCTTAAACCTGTAAATGCAATCTCAAATGGGGTTAATAAGTATATTTGTCATGGTTGTTCATATGTTTACTAAACAGAATAGGACATAGTTGTCTGGAAATTAATTTTAAAAAAAAATTAAAAACAATGAACTATCGACCTTTTACTGTCAAATTTTGGATGCATATATGTTAACAATTGAAGCACAGAATGACTGATTCTCAGATATTATGGGGAAATGAACACTTTTCAATAAAAATAAATAAAGTTAAACAAGTTCTTTTCTTTTAACAATTGGATTGACGCTGGTATTGTATATGTGAAGGATCTAAAAAATTTAAATGGCAAATTAGATGTAATGAAACTGACAGCATAAGCCATTTATTATATAATGTAAGCTGGCAAAGCAAATTTGTCATATAGTAAACCGTTCTCTTTCAGTAAATATTCAGCTCGAGGATATTGTGTTTGATACAAAGTTAACAAGTGATCTTAACTATGCTGTATCATTGGTTTCTTTTTGTATATACAAGCATTGGATTCTAAATCATATGAATATAAAGGACAAAACTTATTCTGTAATATTGTCTCTAGTAAAAAATGATATTTATTTTCGCTGTCAAATTCTTCGTCGTACAGAATAATGCTCACATTGTAATACACTTGAGCAGATTTTAGTTGTCTGGAAATTGGAACTTGTATCGTAATGGTCAGAGCTGTAATGACACTCAGCTACGTCTTTTGCCGTTACAGCTCTGACAGTCACGTTACTCGTAGATATAAGCTATTATTTTATGAAACGTGAATAAAGGGTTTCTTCAACTTTACATATTATTTACTGATATACCCGAACAGCATCATTAACATTAGTGGATAATATCATCACTGCTTTATTCACCCAGTGGCTAAGGAATCAAAGCCATGTTCGATATCAGCATGGCTGGGTTTGTTTAGCAACATGGGAAGCTAAAAAATAAGCCTTGTGTTAAAACAGCCTTATGTTAGAACGGCAAGCTGCCAATATCAGGCATTAGCTGTGTTTAATTCTGAGTGTATTTGCCACGACATGGCATGTAGAATTGTCATGATTTTCTAAAAGAAGGCATATATCCAATGGTTACCAAGCGGTTCGGGGAATGCTGGGGGTTCTTCACGAATAAACAAGATTTTTTTTCACCACATCACCTAAATGTATAGCATTGTTGAATGAGAGGTTTGAACTTTGTCGAAAAGATTGGATTATTTCAATAGTATATCTATACACTGTGTGTAATGCAAGGATTGTTAAAATTAGGCCTAAACAAATCTAACACATATTTTCTTTCTGATAGGGACCGCTTATCGGAGATGCATGGACACCGGTGTTTGGGATCCATCAATTGACTTGACAAGATGTGTCACCGAAGATCTATCTGAGATACTCAATCATGTAGGTACCTTATCACAATGACTGTCAATAGATGCTTCGTCATAGGAAAGTTAATATGATACTGTAAGATTCATATGAGTTACTCTATCATGAGTCACTTATCACAATAACCACCCAATAGCAGGCTTGGGGCCAAAGTACTCGGTACTTCGATACTTTGGTACTCGAGTACCGATTTTGCAGTACTCGTCGGTACTCAGTACTCGTACTTTTAAAAAGTACTTGTACTCGTACTTGTACTCAAGTACTTTTAAAAATAAAAGTACTTTTAACGAGTACTTACGAGTACTTTACGAGTACCAGTCATCTTAAATTAATTCAAAATAGCTCACAGACAAATCATAAATCATTATAGCGGGATATGGAACATTCAGTTTATGATTCTTTTTCCATCCGTTTAGCTATTATATTGAAAAATGATTTAATAAATACTTTATAATTATTTCCAAACTAGTCCAATTACTTACATCAACTTATAACAAAAGTGCGCCTTTTTTACAATATAATGCTGCTAATTGCTTGTTCTGCCTTGTATATACTAGTATGTATGCTAAATAAATAGCTATTCTTAAAAAAAGACAAGAGACGTGTCTTTGGAAACTAGGAATTGATATATAACATTTACAAGTGACCATACTATACGGTAGGACTAGTAATCATTGAAGGGGGAGGCGTGATTTCAACAATAATGTCTCGCTGTTTAAGAATCACACATACAACACCTCGTTCTTCGCAGCTAAGCCCCAGAAAACACGGGGCATTGAACCAATGGTGGTATAATGTTGGGCCAACGTTGAAGACTGTGTACTAAGATTACTATAGGTTCAATTTTTCGTGTTTGTTGGGACGATCGATCGGTATTTGCATAATATTTGCACAATATTGGCACAATTGCGTAGATACTTAGCCGACATTTCCCCAGCACCGGACAAATAATGTCACTTGAGTGAACAAGTGAACAAGTAGTTTATAACTGTTCTCTTATAAAGCAGTAATATTAAAACCGCCATAGCTCATACCACTCAGTACCAATGTTGTGTAAGTGCCAAAAAACAACGCGACGTCTTATCTACAGTGACCTTACTATTGCCGGGCCAATGTCCAAGACATTGGGCCAAGAATTAACCAGCAAGTATGTAGGATTAACACATGATATAACAGTAGTGTTCAAACAAAGTAATTAGACGGCAAACATCACCCTTTAACTGCGGGACACTACTAGTTTTTATATAGCATTATTACAATTTTTTTATGAAGCGGTTCATACAAACAAATTCGGAGCACTGTACACACTGAAAACAAGAAAAAAATAAAAGTAGACGAAATTATGCACAAGTTTACAAGACCTCAGTTGTCTAGCGAACTAAACTACATATATACATTGCGTCAGGTCACCAGTAAGCAACAGCTAAGTCAAAAAATTGTTTTTTTATTTGTCTATTTTTTAATATCGTGATTATAGTTTGTCTTTTGAAGCTAGAA
Organism: Flabesymbios commensalis; assembly: GCA_964017125.1. Taxonomy (NCBI): domain Eukaryota; kingdom Metazoa; phylum Annelida; class Polychaeta; order Terebellida; family Flabelligeridae; genus Flabesymbios; species Flabesymbios commensalis. Next base: position 94,742,791 of record OZ024907.1, read on the forward strand.
ATTGAATCGGCAATTATAGCTGCAAATTGGAGAAAAATATAATTGAACATATAATTGTTAGTGTCGCGTAAGGGTTAAGGGTGTGAGGTTACATAACGAGTCGGTTGTAGGCACACGGCGGCCTCATATAACCCTTTCCGTCCCCGAAATGTGATGACGGACCGAGTATAAAAATAGATACAACAATGATTTTCTCCTCCTATAAATTGCATACAAATATATTTTTAAACTAATAATAGTCTAATTCATCAGCGTATGCCCGGGCTGAATCTTGTACGGATACAATGTATTATGGTAATACATTTGATTTGATATCACAGTCACCAGCAACTAAAGTGTACCTGTTATCGCTAAACAATTCTGCCGTGCAAAGCCAAAAGGCAGTTCCGTTTACTCTTCAAGTACGCAGATACTGCCTTTTAGATTTTCAGGGCAGAATTGTGATCCGTGTACCTTTAATAGCCTTGATGTTTTCCATGACACAATGTGTGTTCAGGCTCATTTAAACGTGTATTACAGTGGCGACCAAATGTTGGCGACACTGATCTAAAATTTTACTATCATTAAGACTACTGCAAGTTTTTAAGGTAGCGTGTTTTGCAACGTAAAGCTTTAGACACAGACAATTTGTATACTAGTATGTACTTATTAATTTATTATGATTCGCCAAATAGTAGGCTTATATGTACCATACAATACTTTGTACACTGATAGGAGTATTATCAGTGGCGGATTTAGACCGGGTTGACAGGGTTCCTGTCAGCATCTTCAAATCGATCAGATTATAGGGTTTCAGACATAAAAAACGGTATTTTTTAGGTTTGGAACCCTGTCAGAGTTATACAAACAAAATGACCGGTTTCCAAAACGAAAATGACATGCATATTGCGTTAATTTTAATTAAGGAAACAAGTAATTTAAAGTGATTGATAAGCCGAATCGTTGGCACTAGAAGGTGTGAAGGGGTGGTCGGCTGCAAGTCCTTAGCAGGTACAATTAGTTGTCACCGCCTCATTGATGTGTAAACAATGAATCACGCCGACAGTCACGCCTTGACTATCACATAACATCCACACCACCCCTCCAGTCTATACGACCTACATAATTATATACTATAAACTTGGCGATTTTCACATTTAAATTGGACGTTTGATCTTATATCGCTTATTTCCTTTTTTGTCCATTCACTTTATCACTTTATTTATAATTGGGACTTTAATTAATATAGGCCTATATTATAATATAATGATACAAACGCCGCTAAACACCAGAGTTGCCTAACACCAGCGTGTATATGATATATATGATACATATATGATACACATAGGCACATAATATGATACATATATGTATATATAATTTGAGTAAATTGGAACCCTGTCAGATTATTTTCTGGATCCGCCCCTGATTATTATACTATTGGCTGGGACATGGCATCAGATAATGCAATATCAATAATATACCTGTCCCATAAAATATTATTTTCACCTCTCATATCTATATGTGACCCGACCTGGCAAAGTGAGTAAGTTGCATATATAAATATTAGAGTTATTAAGATATCCCGCACGTACACAAAAAGTACCATTAAAATGGTATAACACACAACTCCGTAGCGTGTTTAACTCCGGAAATATGAGTCGACAAACTCAGAAAAATATGAAGTCTGAAATTGCGTCATTTTGAGAAAATGGCATTTGAAGTTCAAAAAGGCAATTTGTGCATTTTTGGAAAATACCACACAATTGTATTAAAATAAAATAAATAGAAAAAATATTCATCTCCACTCCATTTTCTTAATAAACGTTTGCCAAAGTGTGACTTAAAACTCATGTTGCCAGATCGGGTCACATATAGCAACATGAAGTAACATATATTATAATCAATTATTTATTTAATAAATTTCATGTACATTATCAGAGTTTATAACCAAAGTACTCGGTACTTGTACTCGAGTACTTTTCAAAGTACTTGTACTTGTACTCAAGTACTTTTGAAAATCCAGTTCTTGTACTTGTACTCGTCATTTTTTCAAGTACTTGTACTTGTACTCGAGTACTTTTGTGCAGTACTCGCCCCAAGCCTGCCACAGATAGGGGCGCTCAGTTCGAGTCCAAATTGTGGGATAATTTATGTAACCAATTCGGGATAATGCGGAATCGTACCACGAGTTATCACCCCCAGTCGAATGGCATGGTCGAACATTTCCACCGTCAATTGAAAGCCGCCATTATGGCGCACGAATCACCGAACCCGTGGACTATTACTCTACCCGCTGTACTTTTAGGAGTTCGTTCCGCAGTTAAGGAGAGACTAGGCAGGTCGGCTGCTGAGATGATATACGGGACAACAGTTAGACTCCCAGGAGAGTTTACGAAACAGTACACCGTCGACGCTAACACGGATTTGGAGAATTACTCAGACAAGCTACGCGTAGCCATGTCGCGTCTCCGTCTATGTCCGCCACGTGACACACAACAGACTAACATTTTCCAATATAAGGAAATAGCAACATGCACACATGTATTCTTGCGCCAAATCGCAATTGCGCCGCCTCTGACCGCCCCTTACGACGGACCATATAAGGTTGTCGCGAGGAGTGGCAGAGTCATGAAAATCCTGATGAAAGGCAAGGTTGAGACGATGTCCTTAGATCGAGTTAAACCCGCACATCTCGAGTGCGAGCCTACGACAGGTCCGAACACACAGTGTACTACGCCAAACAAAAAACAGAGCTCGAAGACTACCAGGATATCCAGTGGGAATCCACAGGACCCACCTAGACCTAGTAGTGCGAACACTCAGACGTCCAACAGGACGAGTGTTAAAAAGACACAGTCGAAGGCAGTCAGAAGCAGTACCAAATTGGCCACGGTCCCACAGCAACTAGATGATAAAGTTAAATTGTCTAACAAAGACAAAACTTATATAGCGCCGCATTCGCGAGCCCCCGCCGTATCCCGCGCTAACGGGAGATTACGGGAGATTATTAGCGACTAAATCAGCTGTTGTTTATGTCACAATCACTTGATACAAATCATATGATGACCCTATTATGTAAAAAATAACTAGTTGATGATGCAGCATGTAGGGGCCTGAATGTAAGCCTACATGTCCGTGATCGAGTTAACAAATAAATGTATCAAAGTAGTCCCATATAGCTGTTAGCAAGGATCCTGGTTTGAATCATGTCCCTCACTATAATTTCATACGTTCGCAGCAGCATATAACACGATTAACCATTAGAGTCATTAATGAAATAATTAGGCCCCTGACTACATGATTTAAAAATGTATTTGTCATGTTTAAAATGATTATTGTTAAACACAATGCACACATATTGTGTGAAATGACATCACTCTGGTGATAGGTGTCAGGCGTGTACCGCCCTGTTAAGCCGTACTACGTCTATCAGCGCGCGGTCTTTAGTGTTCACCATTGCGAGACGACTACTCCCATATTATGAAGATCCTGCCCAGTGAGCACCAAGCCTTATATACTGAGCCAAATTTAGCTTTGCTCTACAGACATGGCCAAAATAGTTATACCCAGAAAACTCTTGTCTGATAAGTATCATACCAATCTCCTGTTGCTATTTCTCTATTTTAAAAATACTATATTTTCATATAATATTTATTTTCTTGGTTTAAATTAGTATGAAATGCTTTAAAAACTTCAGTTCAAAACACGAGGCAAAGTTGATATCTAAATGGTGCATATTCTTTTGCATGTGAGTATACTAATATATGCACCCATGCATGAGTGTGTTCAGGTCAGGTTCATTCACAACCCAGCAGACGTCATGAGTTCTGTATGGGTAATCAACCTTGACAAGACAAATATGTGCCGTATGAATTACCAGACAGGATTGGAACTTGCACGGCCACTTTATGCAAGTCCACTTCGGTGAACGCTTAGTTTGTTTCCTGGGCCGTGAGAAAGTTGAGGTCAGAGCGGGGCCCTCACCTGGCATGTATACTTACAGTGGTACTGCTTTCATACTTTAGCATTATGACTATGAATGTTAAAGCTTGCTCAATATAAGCTGAACAGTATTATATGACTGTGACAACATCAGTAGCAGTGATGGATGCTAGTGTTTTGATGAACATGAGGTGTAAGACCGCACTGGGATTGTGCGCATTGATTGTCATTGTACATATGTCAGTGATGGCAATGATTAATACCAACAATAGTGACAATGATTCAAAGAATACGTTCATCAATTTGAAGAAACGAAGTGCGGCTTCGGCTGATCATGATCAAGAGGAAGAGGTGTTATCATCTGGTAGTCGTCGACTCCAGGAAGATAATTTAATCAGGAGCGTCTCCACCACCACACCATACTGCCGAAGTGGACAAATGCAGGGTCTAAAACCTTTCTGTGACTTGGGATGCTTACCACGCCTACAGCAGCCCCACCTGCCTTCTTTTCCTAACCCTAGACACAATGCCGTGTCGCTGGACGCGCGGCGAGAAATCACATATATGTCAGGTGAGAGGTTCCACCAGTTCCACCTTTCGTTACCATCTCATCTGACAGACATACAGTGGAAGAACGGAATATACGGTACAGTAGGTCAGATCGGGGCAACGCCTGGGAAGTTCACCAGTGTTCTGGGATTTAATGTGGATATTACTGCTGGAGAACAGTTGTTTGTGTCAGGTCAATTTGCTGGACAGAGCGCAGGAGAATTGTCTGCTCATCCTGATATGTTGTCTGCTATCAAATCTAACCTGGGTCACTGGGGTTGGCAGCAAGGTGAATCTGATGTGGAGTCTGAGCGCCACTACCACCTGCACGAAGGAACAGCCACGAGCCTGAACACTTACCAACTCCAACAACGAGGGTTTTCACAGTTTCGTCTTATAAGTATTTATGCCGAGTCTGGAGATGTTCCGGGAACAGTCCAGGCTCTAGAACAAGCTAGCTGTTTGCTCAGAGACGGTGGAGTTATAATAGTGTCAGGAGTTAGTAAACAATCTGCGCCAGCCACTTCTGCGCTGAAACATTTTTTTAACAGACATGGCACCACAGCACTGTCTCCCCTGATGTCGATCAAAGACAAACTATATATATGTACCACGAACTGGAAGGATAGGTTCACAAAGTCCTTTAAAAACGATGAGATGCTCACACTAGCTTTCAGCCTTAAGGAGGTCACCAGCAATGCGTTTGGTCCTGAGATGGTGTACATGATACACAGTAGATAACAGATATACGAGGCCATATGACGCCTCTGATTCCAGCAAAAGCGACACATTGACCCAATGTTGCTTTTTTATTGGGCCAGTGTCGAAGACGGTGGCTCAACTTTAGCACAACATTGGGTCGATATTTCGTGTTTGCTGGGATATGTATCTCCATCTTCTCCAGGATATTAAAACATGCTTGCAATGAATCATGTCGATGGCATTTAATATTTTAAATATAATTTATATCTTACAAAACTTTGGTATTTGAGTTTGTAAACATATATTTATTTATATCACCGGAATTTAACAATCTGATGAAGTAACTTTTATTTAAACAATTAATTAGGTAACTGATGAAACAATATTTGTACATTTTTATTGATAATTATTTGTTAGAAGTTATGCATGCTAAACGGAAAATATTCATTGAAACCTATGAGCTATGCATACTTATAATTGGACCAAGTATTCTGTAGTCCAAAGCCACAATGCAGTATCTGTTTACTTTACAAGTAAGCAGATACTGTATTTTGTCTTTGTATATCAGTATTATAATCTCCCTCTGACCAATAGACAGTGGTATATGTCACATGTGACGGGATCACATAATAAGCGCCCGTCATGCAGCTGTTATTTCAATAAACGTGTATTACCATACTTAAAAGTATACATTATTTTCGACAGTCCATTTAAAATTATTATTTTTCAAATATATACGGTACAGCAATTTATGTGTTGGCAGTTCATTTGTGTACTGTTGATATCATTTACCCAGTAATCACATAACATGTATAACAATTATACAATTTTGGACCAACGTCTTCGACGTTGGGCCCGCGTTGTATAAATATTATACAATTATTTTGTGTTTATTGGGTTTATAATCATATTGAATTCTCTGCAGCGCGTTTATTTATATTTCACAAATATTGAGATTTTTAAAACGTAAAACTCCCTGAAATATTCTTCAGTTACAAATGTGATGTTATGTTTACTATGAAACAATCAGTACATCATATATTTGTTCAATTGACTGTGATATTATAACGTGCAGGAAATAAACACATTTATACAGATAAAACAATAGTTTTTGAGATTTTCTTCATAGATTTTGTTGTAACCCAATTCCTGGCATGCCGTTTAATGTAACGTTTCTGAAATGTCTGAAACAAATCTTTTCATTGTGGATAGCATTTAGCATTTCATGTCTCACCCGTGGTGGATAATAATATCATGTGCAATTATTTCAGTCAGCGATGTTCACTAAAGCTGACAAGCCGTAGCTGTGTACGTGGATAATTTTATTGACATGTGTAATTTAATAAACACTTTTCCAGTTTCCTGTATAGATCCATCCCATCAGACGAATGACGTATACCAGTGTTTCCAGTTAGGCCTACTATCACTTATCATTGAAAATACATTGGGGCAACTTTAGATCTTTCAAACGACACAATGAGGACTAAATCATCATTTTTATTTTGGCTCCTTGATATGTTCTTCGGGTTTTATAAATGTTCATAGACTAGAATTGCGCAAGTCTTTAAAATGTTGAGTTGCGTATTTACCAGTTAAAAGAGAAATAAGAACGAGGTTTAATTCTATGGGCTACATCGATGTAACGAAAAATAAATACGTGAATAACAGCTATGCTAAGCCTACTTATGCATCAAATAGTGTGATCCAACATTGTAGCTTTGGTCAACGTGTCATGTCTTCTGACAGCTTCTTGTATAAAATATACACATCAGATAAAATTTTCTCTCTGGTACGATTTCCACGAAGCAAGGTCCACCCCTGACACGTCACCATTTCAGAATAAATAATGCTAAGAATGTATTTTAATGGGATGAAATTGTTAATAGAGACCTATAACAATATTGATGTTTGGTATTTAGCATTTATTTGTATATGACGCCGTGTATGGTTACTCGACTGTTTATTTTAGTGTACTTAGTGTACTTAGTGTACTAAGTGCCAAAAAACAACGCGACGTCTTATCTACAGTGACCTTACTATTGCCGGGCCAATGTCCAAGACATTGGGCCAAGAATTAACCAGCAAGTATGTAGGATTAACACATGATATAACAGTAGTGTTCAAACAAAGTAATTAGACGGCAAACATCACCCTTTAACTGCGGGACACTACTAGTTTTTATATAGCATTATTACAATTTTTTTATGAAGCGGTTCATACAAACAAATTCGGAGCACTGTACACACTGAAAACAAGAAAAAAATAAAAGTAGACGAAATTATGCACAAGTTTACAAGACCTCAGTTGTCTAGCGAACTAAACTACCTTGACATGTGCAACATATATACATTGCGTCAGGTCACCAGTAAGCAACAGCTAAGTCAAAAAATTGTTTTTTTATTTGTCTATTTTTTAATATCGTGATTATAGTTTGTCTTTTGAAGCTAGAAATTGAATCGGCAATTATAGCTGCAAATTGGAGAAAAATATAATTGAACATATAATTGTTAGTGTCGCGTAAGGGTTAAGGGTGTGAGGTTACATAACGAGTCGGTTGTAGGCACACGGCGGCTTTATATAACCCTTTCCGTCCCCGAAATGTGATGATGGACCGAGTATAAAAATAGATACAACAGTGATTTTCTCCTCCTATAAATTGCATACAAATATATTTTTAAACTAATAATAGTCTAATTCATCAGCGTATGCCCGGGCTGAATCTTGTACGGATACAATGTATTATGGTAATACATTTGATTTGATATCACAGTCACCAGCAACTAAAGTGTACCTGTTATCGCTAAACAATTCTGCCGTGCAAAGCCAAAAGGCAGTTCCGTTTACTCTTCAAGTACGCAGATACTGCCTTTTAGATTTTCAGGGCAGAATTGTGATCCGTGTACCTTTAATAGCCTTGATGTTTTCCATGACACAATGTGTGTTCAGGCTCATTTAAACGTGTATTACAGTGGCGACCAAATGTTGGCGGCACTGATCTAAAATTTTACTATCATTAAGACTACTGCAAGTTTTTAAGGTAGCGTGTTTTGCAACGTAAAGCTTTAGACACAGACAATTTGTATACTAGTATGTACTTATTAATTTATTATGATTCGCCAAATAGTAGGCTTATATGTACCATACAATACTTTGTACACTGATAGGAGTATTATCAGTGGCGGATTTAGACCGGGTTGACAGGGCTCCTGTCAGCATCTTCAAATCGATCAGATTATAGGGTTTCAGACATAAAAAACGGTATTTTTTAGGTTTGGAACCCTGTCAGAGTTATACAAACAAAATGACCGGTTTCCAAAACGAAGATGACATGCATATTGCGTTAATATTAATTAAGGAAACAAGTAATTTAAAGTGATTGATAAGCCGAATCGTTGGCACTAGAAGGTGTGAAGGGGTGGTCGGCTGCAAGTCCTTAGCAGGTACAATTAGTTGTCACCGCCTCATTGATGTGTAAACAATGAATCACGCCGACAGTCACGCCTTGACTATCACATAACATGCACACCACCCCTCCAGTCTATACGACCTACATAATTATATACTATAAAGTTGGCGATTTTCACATTTAAATTGGACGTTTGATCTTATATCGCTTATTTCCTTTTTTGTCCATTCACCTTTATCACTTTATTTATAATTGGGACTTTAATTAATATAGGCCTATATTATAATATAATGATACAAACGCCGCTAAACACCAGAGTTGCCTAACACCAGCGTGTATATGATATATATGATACATATATGATACACATAGGCACATAATATGATACATATATGTATATATAATTTGAGTAAATTGGAACCCTGTCAGATTATATTCTGGATCCGCCCCTGATTATTATACTATTGGCTGAGACATGGCATCAGATAATGCAATATCAATAATATACCTGTCCCATAAAATATTATTTTCACCTCTCATATCTATATGTGACCCGACCTGGCAAGTGAGTAAGTTGCATATATAAATATTAGAGTTATTAAGATATCCCGCACGTACACAAAAAGTACCATTAAAATGGTATAACACACAACTCCGTAGCCTGTTTAACTCCGGAAATATGAGTCGACAAACTCAGAAAAATATGAACTCTGAAATTGCGTCATTTGGAGAAAATGGCATTTGAAGTTCAAAAAGGCAATTTGTGCATTTTTGGAAAATACCACACAATTGTATTAAAATAAAATAAATAGAAAAAATATTCATCTCCACTCCATTTTCTTAATAAACGTTTGCCAAAGTGTGACTTAAAACTCATGTTGCCAGATCGGGTCACATATAGCAACATGAAGTAACATATATTATAATCAATTATTTATTTAATAAATTTCATGTACATTATCAGAGTTTATAACCGAAGTACTCGGTACTTGTACTCGAGTACTTTTCAAAGTACTTGTACTTGTACTCAAGTACTTTTGAAAATCCAGCACCTGTACTTGTACTTGTCATTTTTTCAAGTACTTGTACTTGTACTCGAGTACTTTTGTGCAGTACTCGCCCCGAGCCTGCCACAGATAGGGGCGCTCAGTTCGAGTCCAAATTGTGGGATAATTTATGTAACCAATTCGGGATAATGCGGAATCGTACCACGAGTTATCACCCCCAGTCGAATGGCATGGTCGAACATTTCCACCGTCAATTGAAAGCCGCCATTATTGCGCACGAATCACCGAACCCGTGGACTATTACTCTACCCGCTGTACTTTTAGGAGTTCGTTCCGCAGTTAAGAAGAGACTAGGCAGGTCGGCTGCCGAGATGATATACGGGACAACAGTTAGACTCCCAGGAGAGTTTACGAAACAGTACACCGTCGACGCTAACACGGATTTGGAGGATTACTCAGACAAGCTACGCGTAGCCATGTCGCGTCTCCGTCTATGTCCGCCACGTGACACACAACAGACTAACATTTTCCAATATAAGGAAATAGCAACATGCACACATGTATTCTTGCGCCGAATCGCAATTGCGCCGCCTCTGACCGCCCCTTACGACAGGTCCGAACACACAGTGTACTACGCCAAACAAAAAACAGAGCTCGAAGACTACCAGGATCTCCAGTGGGATTCCACAGGACCCACCTAGACCTAGTAGTGCGAACACTCAGACGTCCAACAGGACGAGTGTTAAAAAGACACAGTCGACGGCAGTCAGAAGCAGTACCAAATTAGCCACGGTCCCACAGCAACTAGATGATAAAGTTAAATTGTCTAACAAAGACAAAACTTATATAGCGCCGCATTCGCGAGCCCCCGCCGTATCCCGCGCTAACGGGAGATTACGGGAGAATATTAGCGACTAAATCAGCTGTTGTTTATGTTACAATCACTTGATACAAATCATATGATGACCCTATTAAGTAAAAAATAACTAGTTGATGATGCAGCATGTAGGGGCCTGAATGTAAGCCTACATGTCCGTGATCGAGTTAACAAATAAATGTATCAAAGTAGTCCCATATAGCTGTTAGCAAGGATCCTGGTTTGAATCATGTCCCTCACTATAATTTCATACGTTCGCAGCAGCATATAACACGATTAACCATTAGAGTCATTAATGAAATAATTAGGCCCCTGACTACATGATTTAAAAATGTATTTGTCATGTTTAAAATGATTATTGTTAAACACAATGCACACATATTGTGTGAAATGACATCACTCTGGTGATAGGTGTCAGGCGTGTACCGCCCTGTTAAGCAGTGCTACGTCTATCAGCGCGCGGTCTTTAGTGTTCACCATTGCGAGACGACTACTCCCATATTATGAAGATCCTGTCCAGTGAGCACCAAGCCTTATATACTGAGCCAAATTTAGCTTTGCTCTACAGACATGGCCAAAATAGTTATACCCAGAAAACTCTTGTCTGATAAGTATCATACCAATCTCCTGTTGCTATTTCTCTATTTCAAAAATACTATATTTTCATATAATATTTATTTTCTTGGTTTAAATTAGTATGAAATGCTTTAAAAACTTCAGTTCAAAACACGAGGCAAAGTTGATATCTAAATGGTGCATATTCTTTTGCATGTGAGTATACTAATATATGCACCCATGCATGAGTGTGTTCAGGTCAGGTTCATTCACAACCCAGCAGACGTCATGAGTTCTGTATGGGTAATCAACCTTGACAAGACAAATATGTGCCGTATGAATTACCAGACAGGATTGGAACTTGCACGGCCACTTTATGCAAGTCCACTTCGGTGAACGCTTAGTTTGTTTCCTGGGCCGTGAGAAAGTTGAGGTCAGAGCGGGGCCCTCACCTGGCATGTATACTTACAGTGGTACTGCTTTCATACTTTAGCATTATGACTATGAATATTAAAGCTTGCTCAATATAAGCTGAACAGTATTATATGACTGTGACAACATCAGTAGCAGTGATGGATGCTAGTGTTTTGATGAACATGAGGTGTAAGACCGCACTGGGATTGTGCGCATTGATTGTCATTGTACATATGTCAGTGATGGCAATGATTAATACCAACAATAGTGACAATGATTCAAAGAATACGTTCATCAATTTGAAGAAACGAAGTGCGGCTTCGGCTGATCATGATCAAGAGGAAGAGGTGTTATCATCTGGTAGTCGTCGACTCCAGGAAGATAATTTAATCAGGAGCGTCTCCACCACCACACCATACTGCCGAAGTGGACAAATGCAGGGTCTAAAACCTTTCTGTGACTTGGGATGCTTACCACGCCTACAGCAGCCCCACCTGCCTTCTTTTCCTAACCCTAGAAACAATGCCGTGTCGCTGGACGCGCGGCGAAAAATCACATATATGTCAGGTGAGAGGTTCCACCAGTTCCACCTTTCGTTACCATCTCATCTGACAGACATACAGTGGAAGAACGGAATATACGGTACAGTAGGTCAGATCGGGGCAACGCCTGGGAAGTTCACCAGTGTTCTGGGATTTAATGTGGATATTACTGCTGGAGAACAGTTGTTTGTGTCAGGTCAATTTGCTGGACAGAGCGCAGGAGAATTGTCTGCTCATCCTGATATGTTGTCTGCTATCAAATCTAACCTGGGTCACTGGGGTTGGCAGCAAGGTGAATCTGATGTGGAGTCTGAGCGCCACTACCACCTGCACGAAGGAACAGCCACGAGCCTGAACACTTACCAACTCCAACAACGAGGGTTTTCACAGTTTCGTCTTATAAGTATTTATGCCGAGTCTGGAGATGTTCCGGGAACAGTCCAGGCTCTAGAACAAGCTAGCTGTTTGCTCAGAGACGGTGGAGTTATAATAGTGTCAGGAGTTAGTAAACAATCTGCGCCAGCCACTTCTGCGCTGAAACATTTTTTTAACAGACATGGCACCACAGCACTGTCTCCCCTGATGTCGATCAAAGACAAACTATATATATGTACCACGAACTGGAAGGATAGGTTCACAAAGTCCTTTAAAAACGATGAGATGCTCAGACTAGCTTTCAGCCTTAAGGAGGTCACCAGCAATGCGTTTGGTCCTGAGATGGTGTACATGATACACAGTAGATAACAGATATACGAGGCCATATGACGCCTCTGATTCCAGCAAAAGCGACACATCGACCCAATGTTGCTTTTTTATTGGGCCAGTGTCGAAGACGGTGGCTCAACTTTAGCACAACATTGGGTCGATATTTCGTGTTTGCTGGGATATGTATCTCCATCTTCTCCAGGATATTAAAACATGCTTGCAATGAATCATGTCGATGGCATTTAATAATTTAAATATAATTTATATCTTACAAAACTTTGGTATTTGAGTTTGTAAACATATATTTATTTATATCACCGGAATTTAACAATCTGATGAAGTAACTTTTATTTAAACAATTAATTAGGTAACTAATGAAACAATATTTGTACATTTTTATTGATAATTATTTGTTAGAAGTTATGCATGCTAAACGGAAAATATTTATTGAAACCTATGAGCTATGCATACTTATAATTGGACCAAGTATTCTGTAGTCCAAAGCCACAATGCAGTATCTGTTTACTTTACAAGTAAGCAGATACTGTATTTTGTCTTTGTATATCAGTATTATAATCTCCCTCTGACCAATAGACAGTGGTATATGTCACATGTGACGGGATCACATAATAAGCGCCCGTCATGCAGCTGTTATTTCAATAAACGTGTATTACCATACTTAAAAGTATACATTATTTTCGACAGTCCATTTAAAATTATTATTTTTCAAATATATACGGTACAGCAATTTATGTGTTGGCAGTTCATTTGTGTACTGTTGATATCATTTACCCAGTAATCACATAACATGTATAACAATTATACAATTTTGAACCAACGTCTTCGACGTTGGGCCCGCGTTGTATAAATATTATACAATTATTTTGTGTTTATTGGGTTTATAATCATATTGAATTCTCTGCAGCGCATTTATTTATATTTCACAAATATTGAGATTTTTAAAACGTAAAACTCCCTGAAATATTCTTCAGTTACAAATGTGATGTTATGTTTACTATGAAACAATCAGTACAATATATATTTGTTCAATTGACTGTGATATTATAACGTGCAGGAAATAAACACATTTATACAGATAAAACAATAGTTGGTTGAGATTTTCTTCATAGATTTTGTTGTAACCCAATTCCTGGCTTGCCGTTTAATGTAACGTTTCTGAAATGTCTGAAACAAATCTTTTCATTGTGGATAGCATTTAGCATTTCATGTCTCACCCGTGGTGGATAATAATATTATGTGCAATTATTTCAGTCAGCGATGTTCACTAAAGCTGACAAGCCGTAGCTGTGTACGTGGATAATTTTATTGACATGTGTAATTTAATAAACACTTTTCCAGTTTCCTGTATAGATCCATCCCATCAGACGAATGACGTATACCAGTGTTTCCAGTTAGGCCTACTATCACTTATCATTGAAAATACATTGGGGCAACTTTAGATCTTTCAAACGACACAATCAGGACTAAATCATCATTTTTATTTTGGCTCCTTGATATGTTTTTCGGGTTTTATAAATGTTCATAGACTAGAAATGCGCAAGTCTTTAAAATGTTGAGTTGCGTATTTACCAGTTAAAAGAGAAATAAGAACGAGGTTTAATTCTATGGGCTACATCGATGTCTCGAAAAATAAATACGTGAATAACAGCTATGCTAAGCCTACTTATGCATCAAATAGTGTGATCCAACATTGTAGCTTTGGTCAACGTGTCATGTCTTCTGACAGCTTCTTGTATCAAATATACACATCAGATAAAATTTTCTCTCTGGTACGATTTCCACGAAGCAATGTCCACCCCTGACACGTCACCATTTCAGAATAAATAATGCTAAGAATGTATTTTAATGGGATGAAATTGTTAATAGAGACCTATAACAATATTGATGTTTGGTATTTAGCATTTATTTGTATATGACGCCGTGTATGGTTACTCGACTGTTTATTTTAGTGTACTTAGTGTACTTAGTGTACTAAGTGCAAAAAAACAACGCGACGTCTTATCTACAGTGACCTTACTATTGCCGGGCCAATGTCCAAGACATTGGGCCAAGAATTAACCAGCAAGTATGTAGGATTAACACATGATATAACAGTAGTGTTCAAACAAAGTAATTAGACGGCAAACATCACCCTTTAACTGCGGGACACTACTAGTTTTTATATAGCATTATTACAATTTTTTTATGAAGCGGTTCATACAAACAAATTCGGAGCACTGTACACACTGAAAACAAGAAAAAAATAAAAGTAGACGAAATTTTGCACAAGTTTACAAGACCTCAGTTGTCTAGCGAACTAAACTACCTTGACATGTGCAACATATATACATTGCGTCAGGTCACCAGTAAGCAACAGCTAAGTCAAAAAATTGTTTTTCTATTTGTCTATTTTTTAATATCGTGATTATAGTTTGTCTTTTGAAGCTAGAAATTGAATCGGCAATTATAGCTGCAAATTGGAGAAAAATATAATTGAACATATAATTGTTAGTGTCGCGTAAGGGTTAAGGGTGTGAGGTTACATAACGAGTCGGTTGTAGGCACACGGCGGCTTTATATAACCCTTTCCGTCCCCGAAATGTGATGACGGACCGAGTATAAAAATAGATACAACAGTGATTTTCTCCTCCTATAAATTGCATACAAATATATTTTTAAACTAATAATAGTCTAATTCATCAGCGTATGCCCGGGCTGAATCTTGTACGGATACAATGTATTATGGTAATACATTTGATTTGATATCACAGTCACCAGCAACTAAAGTGTACCTGTTATCGCTAAACAATTCTGCCGTGCAAAGCCAAAAGGCAGTTCCGTTTACTCTTCAAGTACGCAGATATTGCCTTTTAGATTTTCAGGGCAGAATTGTGATCCGTGTACCTTTAATAGCCTTGATGTTTTCCATGACACAATGTGTGTTCAGGCTCATTTAAACGTGTATTACAGTGGCGACCAAATGTTGGCGGCACTGATCTAAAATTTTACTATCATTAAGACTACTGCAAGTTTTTAAGGTAGCGTGTTTTGCAACTTAAAGCTTTAGACACAGACAATTTGTATACTAGTATGTACTTATTAATTTATTATGATTCGCCAAATAGTAGGCTTATATGTACCATACAATACTTTGTACACTGATAGGAGTATTATCAGTGGCGGATTTAGACCGGGTTGACAGGGTTCCTGTCAGCATCTTCAAATCGATCAGATTATAGGGTTTCAGACATAAAAAACGGCATTTTTTAGGTTTGGAACCCTGTCAGAGTTATACAAACAAAATGACCGGTTTCCAAAACGAAAATGACATGCATATTGCGTTAATATTAATTAAGGAAACAAGTAATTTAAAGTGATTGATAAGCCGAATCGTTGGCACTAGAAGGTGTGAAGGGGTGGTCGGCTGCAAGTCCTTAGCAGGTACAATTAGTTGTCACCGCCTCATTGATGTGTAAACAATGAATCACGCCGACAGTCACGCCTTGACTATCACATAACATCCACACCACCCCTCCAGTCTATACGACCTACATAATTATATACTATAAAGTTGGCGATTTTCACATTTAAATTGGACGTTTGATCTTATATCGCTTATTTCCTTTTTTGTCCATTCACCTTTATCACTTTATTTATAATTGTGACTTTAATTAATATAGGCCTATATTATAATATAATGATACAAACGCCGCTAAACACCAGAGTTGCCTAACACCAGCGTGTATATGATATATATGATACATATATGATACACATAGGCACATAATATGATACATATATGTATATATAATTTGAGTAAATTGGAACCCTGTCAGATTATTTCCTGGATCCGCCCCTGATTATTATACTATTGGCTGGGACATGGCATCAGATAATGCAATATCAATAATATACCTGTCCCATAAAATATTATTTTCACCTCTCATATCTATATGTGACCCGACCTGGCAAAGTGAGTAAGTTGCATATATAAATATTAGAGTTATTAAGATATCCCGCACGTACACAAAAAGTACCATTAAAATGGTATAACACACAACTCCGTAGCGTGTTTAACTCCGGAAATATGAGTCACAAACTCAGAAAAATATGAAGTCTGAAATTGCGTCATTTTGAGAAAATGGCATTTGAAGTTCAAAAAGGCAATTTGTGCATTTTTGGAAAATACCACACAATTGTATTAAAATAAAATAAATAGAAAAAATATTCATCTCCACTCCATTTTCTTAATAAACGTTTGCCAAAGTGTGACTTAAAACTCATGTTGCCAGATCGGGTCACATATAGCAACATGAAGTAACATATATTATAATCAATTATTTATTTAATAAATTTCATGTACATTATCAGAGTTTATAACCAAAGTACTCGGTACTTGTACTCGAGTACTTTTCAAAGTACTTGTACTTGTACTCAAGTACTTTTGAAAATCCAGTACTTGTACTTGTACTTGTACTCGTCATTTTTTCATGTACTTGTACTTGTACTCGAGTACTTTTGTGCAGTACTCGCCCCAAGCCTGCCACAGATAGGGGCGCTCAGTTCGAGTCCAAATTGTGGGATAATTTATGTAACCAATTCGGGATAATGCGGAATCGTACCACGAGTTATCACCCCCAGTCGAATGGCATGGTCGAACATTTCCACCGTCAATTGAAAGCCGCCATTATGGCGCACGAATCACCGAACACGTGGACTATTACTCTACCCGCTGTACTTTTAGGAGTTAGTTCCGCAGTTAAGGAGAGACTAGGCAGGTCGGCTGCCGAGATGATATACAGGACAACAGTTAGACTCCCAGGAGAGTTTACGAAACAGTACACCGTCGACGCTAACACGGATTTGGAGAATTACTCAGACAAGCTACGCGTAGCCATGTCGCGTCTCCGTCTATGTCCGCCACGTGACACACAACAGACTAACATTTTCCAATATAAGGAAATAGCAACATGCACACATGTATTCTTGCGCTGAAACGCAATTGCGCCGCCTCTGACCGCCCCTTACGATGGACCTTATAAGGTTGTCACGAGGAGTGGCAGAGTCATGAAAATCCTGATGAAAGGCAAGGTTGAGACGGTGTCCTTAGATCGAGTTAAACCCGCACATCTCGAGTGCGAGCCTACGACAGGTCCGAACACACAGTGTACTACGCCAAACAAAAAACAGAGCTCGAAGACTACCAGGATCTCCAGTGGGAATCCACAGGACCCACCTAGACCTAGTAGTGCGAACACTCAGACGTCCAACAGGACGAGTGTTAAAAAGACACAGTCGACGGCAGTCAGAAGCAGTACCAAATTGGCCACGGTCCCACAGCAACTAGATGATAAAGTTAAATTGTCTAACAAAGACAAAACTTATATAGAGCCGCATTCGCGAGCCCCCGCCGTATCCCGCGCTAACGGGAGATTACGGGAGATTATTAGCGACTAAATCAGCTGTTGTTTATGTCACAATCACATGATACAAATCATATGATGTCCCTATTATGTAAAAAATAACTAGTTGATGATGCAGCATGTAGGGGCCTGAATGTAAGCCTACATGTCCGTGATCGAGTTAACAAATAAATGTATCAAAGTAGTCCCATATAGCTGTTAGCAAGGATCCTGGTTTGAATCATGTCCCTCACTATAGTTTCATACGTTCGCAGCAGCATATAATACGATTAACCATTAGAGTCATTAATGAAATAATTAGGCCCCTGACTACATGATTTAAAAATGTATTTGTCATGTTTAAAATGATTATTGTTAAACACAATGCACACATATTGTGTGAAATGACATCACTCTGGTGATAGGTGTCAGGCGTGTACCGCCCTGTTAAGCCCTGCTACGTCTATCAGCGCGCGGTCTTTAGTGTTCACCATTGCGAGACGACCACTCCCATATTATGAAGATCCTGTCCAGTGAGCACCAAGCCTTATATACTGAGCCAAATTTAGCTTTGCTCTACAGACATGGCCAAAATAGTTATACCCAGAAAACTCTTGTCTGATAAGTATCATACCAATCTCCTGTTGCTATTTCTCTATTTCAAAAATACTATATTTTCATATAATATTTATTTTCTTGGTTTAAATTAGTATGAAATGCTTTAAAAACTTCAGTTCAAAACGCGAGGCAAAGTTGATATCTAAATGGTGCATATTCTTTTGCATGTGAGTATACTAATATATGCACCCATGCATGAGTGTGTTCAGGTCAGGTTCATTCACAACCCAGCAGACGTCATGAGTTCTGTATGGGTAATCAACCTTGACAAGACAAATATGTGCCGTATGAATTACCAGACAGGATTGGAACTTGCACGGCCACTTTATGCAAGTCCACTTCGGTGAACGCTTAGTTTGTTTCCTGGGCCGTGAGAAAGTTGAGGTCAGAGCGGGGCCCTCACCTGGCATGTATACTTACAGTGGTACTGCTTTCATACTTTAGCATTATGACTATGAATATTAAAGCTTGCTCAATATAAGCTGAACAGTATTATATGACTGTGACAACATCAGCAGCAGTGATGGATGCTAGTGTTTTGATGAACATGAGGTGTAAGACCGCACTGGGATTGTGCGCATTGATTGTCATTGTACATATGTCAGTGATGGCAATGATTAATACCAACAATAGTGACAATGATTCACAGAATACGTTCATCAATTTGAAGAAACGAAGTGCGGCTTCGGCTGATCATGATCAAGAGGAAGAGGTGTTATCATCTGGTAGTCGTCGACTCCAGGAAGATAATTTAATCAGGAGCGTCTCCACCACCACACCATACTGCCGAAGTGGACAAATGCAGGGTCTAAAACCTTTCTGTGACTTGGGATGCTTACCACGCCTACAGCAGCCCCACCTGCCTTCTTTTCCTAACCCTAGAAACAATGCCGTGTCGCTGGACGCGCGGCGAGAAATCACATATATGTCAGGTGAGAGGTTCCACCAGTTCCACCTTTCGTTACCATCTCATCTGACAGACATACAGTGGAAGAACGGAATATACGGTACAGTAGGTCAGATCGGGGCAACGCCTGGGAAGTTCACCAGTGTTCTGGGATTTAATGTGGATATTACTGCTGGAGAACAGTTGTTTGTGTCAGGTCAATTTGCTGGACAGAGCGCAGGAGAATTGTCTGCTCATCCTGATATGTTGTCTGCTATCAAATCTAACCTGGGTCACTGGGGTTGGCAGCAAGGTGAATCTGATGTGGAGTCTGAGCGCCACTACCACCTGCACGAAGGAACAGCCACGAGCCTGAACACTTACCAACTCCAACAACGAGGGTTTTCACAGTTTCGTCTTATAAGTATTTATGCCGAGTCTGGAGATGTTCCGGGAACAGTCCAGGCTCTAGAACAAGCTAGCTGTTTGCTCAGAGACGGTGGAGTTATAATAGTGTCAGGAGTTAGTAAACAATCTGCGCCAGCCACTTCTGCGCTGAAACATTTTTTTAACAGACATGGCACCACAGCACTGTCTCCCCTGATGTCGATCAAAGACAAACTATATATATGTACCACGAACTGGAAGGATAGGTTCACAAAGTCCTTTAAAAACGATGAGATGCTCAGACTAGCTTTCAGCCTTAAGGAGGTCACCAGCAATGCGTTTGGTCCTGAGATGGTGTACATGATACACAGTAGATAACAGATATACGAGGCCATATGACGCCTCTGATTCCAGCAAAAGCGACACATTGACCCAATGTTGCTTTTTTATTGGGCCAGTGTCGAAGACGGTGGCTCAACTTTAGCACAACATTGGGTCGATATTTCGTGTTTGCTGGGATATGTATCTCCATCTTCTCCAGGATATTAAAACATGCTTGCAATGAATCATGTCGATGGCATTTAATAATTTAAATATAATTTATATCTTACAAAACTTTGGTATTTGAGTTTGTAATTATATATTTATTTATATCACCGGAATTTAACAATCTGATGAAGTAACTTTTATTTTAACAATTAATTAGGTAACTAATGAAACAATATTTGTACATTTTTATTGATAATTATTTGTTAGAAGTTATGCATGCTAAACGGAAAATATTTATTGAAACCTATGAGCTATGCATACTTATAATTGGACCAAGTATTCTGTAGTCCAAAGCCACAATGCAGTATCTGTTTACTTTACAAGTAAGCAGATACTGTATTTTGTCTTTGTATATCAGTATTATAATCTCCCTCTGACCAATAGACAGTGGTATATGTCACATGTGACGGGATCACATAATAAGCGCCCGTCATGCAGCTGTTATTTCAATAAACGTGTATTACCATACTTAAAAGTATACATTATTTTCGACAGTCTATTTAAAATTATTATTTTTCAAATATATACGGTACAGCAATTTATGTGTTGGCAGTTCATTTGTGTACTGTTGATATCATTTACCCAGTAATCACATAACATGTATAACAATTATACAATTTTGGACCAACGTCTTCCACGTTGGGCCCGCGTTGTATAAATATTATACAATTATTTTGTGTTTATTGGGTTTATAATCATATTGAATTCTCTGCAGCGCGTTTATTTATATTTCACAAATATTGAGATTTTTAAAACGTAAAACTACCTGAAATATTCTTCAGTTACAAATGTGATGTTATGTTTACTATGAAACCATCAGTACATTATATATTTGTTCAATTGACTGTGATATTATAACGTGCAGGAAATAAACACATTTATACAGATAAAACAATAGTTGGTTGAGATTTTCTTCATAGATTTTGTTGTAACCCAATTCCTGGCTTGCCGTTTAATGTAACGTTTCTTAAATGTCTGAAACAAATCTTTTCATTGTGGATAGCATTTAGCATTTCATGTCTCACCCGTGGTGGATAATAATATTATGTGCAATTATTTCAGTCAGCGATGTTCACTAAAGCTGACAAGCCGTAGCTGTGTACGTGGATAATTTTATTGACATGTGTAATTTAATAAACACTTTTCCAGTTTCCTGTATAGATCCATCCCATCAGACGAATGACGTATACCAGTGTTTCCAGTTAGGCCTACTATCACTTATCATTGAAAATACATTGGGGCAACTTTAGATCTTTCAAACGACACAATCAGGACTAAATCATCATTTTTATTTTGGCTCCTTGATATGTTCTTCGGGTTTTATAAATGTTCATAGACTAGAATTGCGCAAGTCTTTAAAATGTTGAGTTGCGTATTTACCAGTTAAAAGAGAAATAAGAACGAGGTTTAATTCTATGGGCTACATCGATGTCTCGAAAAATAAATACGTGAATAAAAGCTATGCTAAGCCTACTTATGCATCAAATAGTGTGATCCAACATTGTAGCTTTGGTCAACGTGTCATGTCTTCTGACAGCTTCTTGTATAAAATATACACATCAGATAAAATTTTCTCTCTGGTACGATTTCCACGAAGCAAGTCCACCCCTGACACGTCACCATTTCAGAATAAATAATGCTAAGAATGTATTTTAATGGGATGAAATTGTTAATAGAGACCTATAACAATATTGATGTTTGGTATTTAGCATTTATTTGTATATGACGCCGTGTATGGTTACTCGACTGTTTATTTTAGTGTACTTAGTGTACTTAGTGTACTAAGTGTTAAAAAACAACGCGACGTCTTATCTACAGTGACCTTACTATTGCCGGGCCAATGTCCAAGACATTGGGCCAAGAATTAACCAGCAAGTATGTAGGATTAACACATGATATAACAGTAGTGTTCAAACAAAGTAATTAGACGGCAAACATCACCCTTTAACTGCGGGACACTACTAGTTTTTATATAGCATTATTACAATTTTTTTATGAAGCGGTTCATACAAACGAATTCGGAGCACTGTACACACTGAAAACAAGAAAAAAATAAAAGTAGACGAAATTATGCACAAGTTTACAAGACCTCAGTTGTCTAGCGAACTAAACTACCTTGACATGTGCAACATATATACATTGCGTCAGGTCACCAGTAAGCAACAGCTAAGTCAAAAAATTGTTTTTTTATTTGTCTATTTTTTAATATCGTGATTATAGTTTGTCTTTTGAAGCTAGAAATTGAATCGGCAATTATAGCTGCAAATTGGAGAAAAATATAATTGAACATATAATTGTTAGTGTCGCGTAAGGGTTAAGGGTGTGAGGTTACATAACGAGTCATTTGTAGGCACACGGCGGCTTTATATAACCCTTTCCGTCCCCGAAATGTGATGACGGACCGAGTATAAAAATAGATACAACAGTGATTTTCTCCTCCTATAAATTGCATACAAATATATTTTTAAACTAATAATAGTCTAATTCATCAGCGTATGCCCGGGCTGAATCTTGTACGGATACAATGTATTATGGTAATACATTTGATTTGATATCACAGTCACCAGCAACTAAAGTGTACCTGTTATCGCTAAACAATTCTGCTGTGCAAAGCCAAAAGGCAGTTCCGTTTACTCTTCAAGTACGCAGATACTGCCTTTTAGATTTTCAGGGCAGAATTGTGATCCGTGTACCTTTAATAGCCTTGATGTTTTCCATGACACAATGTGTGTTCAGGCTCATTTAAACGTGTATTACAGTGGCGACCAAATGTTGGCGGCACTGATCTAAAATTTTACTATCATTAAGACTACTGCAAGTTTTTAAGGTAGCGAGTTTTGCAACGTAAAGCTTTAGACACAGACAATTTGTATACTAGTATGTACTTATTAATTTATTATGATTCGCCAAATAGTAGGCTTATATGTACCATACAATACTTTGTACACTGATAGGAGTATTATCAGTGGCGGATTTAGACCGGGTTGACAGGGTTCCTGTCAGCATCTTCAAATCGATCAGATTATAGGGTTTCAGACATAAAAAACGGTATTTTTTAGGTTTGGAACCCTGTCAGAGTTATACAAACAAAATGACCGGTTTCCAAAACGAAAATGACATGCATATTGCGTTAATATTAATTAAGGAAACAAGTAATTTAAAGTGATTGATAAGCCGAATCGTTGGCACTAGAAGGTGTGAAGGGGTGGTCGGCTGCAAGTCCTTAGCAGGTACAATTAGTTGTCACCGCCTCATTGATGTGTAAACAATGAATCACGCCGACAGTCACGCCTTGACATAACATGCACACCACCCCTCCAGTCTATACGACCTACATAATTATATGCTATAAAGTTGGCGATTTTCACATTTAAATTGGACGTTTGATCTTATATCGCTTATTTCCTTTTTTGTCCATTCACCTTTATCACTTTATTTATAATTGGGACTTTAATTAATATAGGCCTATATTATAATATAATGATACAAACACCGCTAAAAACCAGAGTTGCCTAACACCAGCGTGTATATGATATATATGATACAAATATGATACACATAAGCACATAATATGATACATATATGTATATATAATTTGAGTAAATTGGAACCCTGTCAGATTATTTTCTGGATCCGCCCCTGATTATTATACTATTGGCTGGGACATGGCATCAGATAATGCAATATCAATAATATACCTGTCCCATAAAATATTATTTTCACCTCTCATATCTATATGTGACCCGACCTGGCAAAGTGAGTAAGTTGCATATATAAATATTAGAGTTATTAAGATATCCCGCACGTACACAAAAAGTACCATTAAAATGGTATAACACACAACTCCGTAGCGTGTTTAACTCCGGAAATATGAGTCGACAAACTCAGAAAAATATGAAGTCTGAAATTGTGTCATTTTGAGAAAATGGCATTTGAAGTTCAAAAAGGCAATTTGTGCATTTTTGGAAAATACCACACAATTGTATTAAAATAAAATAAATAGAAAAAATATTCATCTCCACTCCATTTTCTTAATAAACGTTTGCCAAAGTGTGACTTAAAACTCATGTTGCCAGATCGGGTCACATATAGCAACATGAAGTAACATATATTATAATCAATTATTTATTTAATAAATTTCATGTACATTATCAGAGTTTATAACCAAAGTACTCGGTACTTGTACTCGAGTACTTTTCAAAGTACTTGTACTTGTACTCAAGTACTTTTGAAAATCCAGTACTTGTACTTGTACTTGTACTCGTCATTTTTTCAAGTACTTGTACTTGTACTCGAGTACTTTTGTGCAGTACTCGCCCCAAGCCTGCCACAGATAGGGGTGCTCAGTTCAAGTCCTAATTGTGGGATAATTTATGTAACCAATTCGGGATAATGCGGAATCGTACCACAAGTTATCACCCCCAGTCGAATGGCATGGTCGAACATTTCCACCGTCAATTGAAAGCCGCCATTATGGCGCACGAATCACCGAACCCGTGGACTATTACTCTACCCGCTGTACTTTTAGGAGTTCGTTCCGCAGTTAAGGAGAGACTAGGCAGGTCGGCTGCCGAGATGATATACGGGACAACAGTTAGACTCCCAGGAGAGTTTACGAAACAGTACACCGTCGACGCTAACACGGATTTGGAGAATTACTCAGACAAGCTACGCGTAGCCATGTCGCGTCTCCGTCTATGTCCGCCACGTGACACACAACAGACTAACATTTTCCAATATAAGGAAATAGCAACATGCACACATGTATTCTTGCGCCGAATCGCAATTGCGCCGCCTCTGACCGCCCCTTACGACGGACCATATAAGGTTGTCGCGAGGAGTGGCAGAGTCATGAAAATCCTGATGAAAGGCAAGGTTGAGACGGTGTCCTTAGATCGAGTTAAACCCGCACATCTCGAGTGCGAGCCTACGACAGGTCCGAACACACAGTGTACTACGCCAAACAAAAAACAGAGCTCGAAGACTACCAGGATCTCCAGTGGGAATCCACAGGACCCACCTAGACCTAGTAGTGCGAACACTCAGACGTCCAACAGGACGAGTGTTAAAAAGACACAGTCGACGGCAGTCAGAAGCAGTACCAAATTGGCCACGGTCCCACAGCAACTAGATGATAAAGTTAAATTGTCTAACAAAGACAAAACTTATATAGCGCCGCATTCGCGAGCCCCCGCCGTATCCCGCGCTAACGGGAGATTACGGGAGATTATTAGCGACTAAATCAGCTGTTGTTTATGTCACAATCACTTGATACAAATCATATGATGTCCCTATTATGTAAAAAATAACTAGTTGATGATGCAGCATGTAGGGGCCTGAATGTAAGCCTACATGTCCGTGATCGAGTTAACAAATAAATGTATCAAAGTAGTCCCATATAGCTGTTAGCAAGGATCCTGGTTTGAATCATGTCCCTCACTATAATTTCATACGTTCGCAGCAGCATATAACACGATTAACCATTAGAGTCATTAATGAAATAATTAGGCCCCTGACTACATGATTTAAAAATGTATTTGTCATGTTTAAAATGATTATTGTTAAACACAATGCACACATATTGTGTGAAATGACATCACTCTGGTGATAGGTGTCAGGCGTGTACCGCCCTGTTAAGCCGTGCTACGTCTATCAGCGCGCGGTCTTTAGTGTTCACCATTGCGAGACGACTACTCCCATATTATGAAGATCCTGTCCAGTGAGCACCAAGCCTTATATACTGAGCCAAATTTAGCTTTGCTCTACAGACATGGCCAAAATAGTTATACCCAGAAAACTCTTGTCTGATAAGTATCATACCAATCTCCTGTTGCTATTTCTCTATTTCAAAAATACTATATTTTCATATAATATTTATTTTCTTGGTTTAAATTAGTATGAAATGCTTTAAAAACTTCAGTTCAAAACACGAGGCAAAGTTGATACCTAAATGGTGCATATTCTTTTGCATGTGAGTATACTAATATATGCACCCATGCATGAGTGTGTTCAGGTCAGGTTCATTCACAACCCAGCAGACGTCATGAGTTCTGTATGGGTAATCAACCTTGACAAGACAAATATGTGCCGTATGAATTACCAGACAGGATTGGAACTTGCACGGCCACTTTATGCAAGTCCACTTCGGTGAACGCTTAGTTTGTTTCCTGGGCCGTGAGAAAGTTGAGGTCAGAGCGGGGCCCTCACCTGGCATGTATACTTACAGTGGTACTGCTTTCATACTTTAGCATTATGACTATGAATATTAAAGCTTGCTCAATATAAGCTGAACAGTATTATATGACTGTGACAACATCAGCAGCAGTGATGGATGCTAGTGTTTTGATGAACATGAGGTGTAAGACCGCACTGGGATTGTGCGCATTGATTGTCATTGTACATATGTCAGTGATGGCAATGATTAATACCAACAATAGTGACAATGATTCAAAGAATACGTTCATCAATTTGAAGAAACGAAGTGCGGCTTCGGCTGATCATGATCAAGAGGAAGAGGTGTTATCATCTGGTAGTCGTCGACTCCAGGAAGATAATTTAATCAGGAGCGTCTCCACCACCACACCATACTGCCGAAGTGGACAAATGCAGGGTCTAAAACCTTTCTGTGACTTGGGATGCTTACCACGCCTACAGCAGCCCCACCTGCCTTCTTTTCCTAACCCTAGAAACAATGCCGTGTCGCTGGACGCGCGGCGAGAAATCACATATATGTCAGGTGAGAGGTTCCACCAGTTCCACCTCTCGTTACCATCTCATCTGACAGACATACAGTGGAAGAACGGAATATACGGTACAGTAGGTCAGATCGGGGCAACGCCTGGGAAGTTCACCAGTGTTCTGGGATTTAATGTGGATATTACTGCTGGAGAACAGTTGTTTGTGTCAGGTCAATTTACTGGACAGAGCGCAGGAGAATTGTCTGCTCATCCTGATATGTTGTCTGCTATCAAATCTAACCTGGGTCACTGGGGTTGGCAGCAAGGTGAATCTGATGTGGAGTCTGAGCGCCACTACCACCTGCACGAAGGAACAGCCACGAGCCTGAACACTTACCAACTCCAACAACGAGGGTTTTCACAGTTTCGTCATATAAGTATTTATGCCGAGTCTGGAGATGTTCCGGGAACAGTCCAGGCTCTAGAACAAGCTAGCTGTTTGCTCAGAGACGGTGGAGTTATAATAGTGTCAGGAGTTAGTAAACAATCTGCGCCAGCCACTTCTGCGCTGAAACATTTTTTTAACAGACATGGCACCACAGCACTGTCTCCCCTGATGTCGATCAAAGACAAACTATATATATGTACCACGAACTGGAAGGATAGGTTCACAAAGTCCTTTAAAAACGATGAGATGCTCAGACTAGCTTTCAGCCTTAAGGAGGTCACCAGCAATGCGTTTGGTCCTGAGATGGTGTACATGATACACAGTAGATAACAGATATACGAGGCCATATGACGCCTCTGATTCCAGCAAAAGCGACACATTGAACCAATGTTGCTTTTTTATTGGGCCAGTGTCGAAGACGGTGGCTCAACTTTAGCACAACATTGGGTCGATATTTCGTGTTTGCTGGGGTATGTATCTCCATCTTCTCCAGGATATTAAAACATGCTTGCAATGAATCATGTCGATGGCATTTAATAATTTAAATATAATTTATATCTTACAAAACTTTGGTATTTGAGTTTGTAAACATATATTTATTTATATCACCGGAATTTAACAATCTGATGAAGTAACTTTTATTTAAACAATTAATTAGGTAACTAATGAAACAATATTTGTACATTTTTATTGATAATTATTTGTTAGAAGTTATGCATGCTAAACGGAAAATATTTATTGAAACCTATGAGCTATGCATACTTATAATTGGACCAAGTATTCTGTAGTCCAAAGCCACAATGCAGTATCTGTTTACTTTACAAGTAAGCAGATACTGTATTTTGTCTTTGTATATCAGTATTATAATCTCCCTCTGACCAATAGACAGTGGTATATGTCACATGTGACGGGATCACATAATAAGCGCCCGTCATGCAGCTGTTATTTCAATAAACGTGTATTACCATACTTAAAAGTATACATTATTTTCGACAGTCCATTTAAAATTATTATTTTTCAAATATATACGGTACAGCAATTTATGTGTTGGCAGTTCATTTGTGTACTGTTGATATCTTTTACCCAGTAATCACATAACATGTATAACAATTATACAATTTTGGACCAACGTCTTCGACGTTGGGCCCGCGTTGTATAAATATTATACAATTATTTTGTGTTTATTGGGTTTATAATCATATTGAATTCTCTGCAGCGCGTTTATTTATATTTCACAAATATTGAGATTTTTAAAACGTAAAACTCCCTGAAATATTCGTTAGTTACAAATGTGATGTTATGTTTACTATGAAACAATCAGTACATTATATATTTGTTTAATTGACTGTGATATTATAACGTGCAGGAAATAAACACATTTATACAGATAAAACGATAGTTGGTTGAGATTTTCTTCATAGATTTTGTTGTAACCCAATTCCTGGCTTGCCGTTTAATGTAACGTTTCTGAAATGTCTGAAACAAATCTTTTCATTGTGGATAGCATTTAGCATTTCATGTCTCACCCGTGGTGGATAATAATATTATGTGCAATTATTTCAGTCAGCGATGTTCACTAAAGCTGACAAGCCGTAGCTGTGTACGTGGATAATTTTATTGACATGTGTAATTTAATAAACACTTTTCCAGTTTCCTGTATAGATCCATCCCATCAGACGAATGACGTATACCAGTGTTTCCAGTTAGGCCTACTATCACTTATCATTGAAAATACATTGGGGCAACTTTAGATCTTTCAAACGACACAATCAGGACTAAATCATCATTTTTATTTTGGCTCCTTGATATGTTCTTCGGGTTTTATAAATGTTCATAGACTAGAATTGCGCAAGTCTTTAAAATGTTGAGTTGCGTATTTACCAGTTAAAAGAGAAATAAGAACGAGGTTTAATTCTATGGGCTACATCGATGTCTCGAAAAATAAATACGTGAATAACAGCTATGCTAAGCCTACTTATGCATCAAATAGTGTGATCCAACATTGTAGCTTTGGTCAACGTGTCACGTCTTCTGACAGCTTCTTGTATAAAATATACACATCAGATAAAATTTTCTCTCTGGTACGATTTCCACGAAGCAAGGTCCACCCCTGACACGTCACCATTTCAGAATAAATAATGCTAAGAATGTATTTTAATGGGATGAAATTGTTAATAGAGACCTATAACAATATTGATGTTTGGTATTTAGCATTTATTTGTATATGACGCCGTGTATGGTTACTCGGCTGTTTATTTTAGTGTACTTAGTGTACTTAGTGTACTAAGTGCCAAAAAACAACGCGACGTCTTATCTACAGTGACCTTACTATTGCCGGGCCAATGTCCAAGACATTGGGCCAAGAATTAACCAGCAAGTATGTAGGATTAACACATGATATAACAGTAGTGTTCAAACAAAGTAATTAGACGGCAAACATCACCCTTTAACTGCGGGACACTACTAGTTTTTATATAGCATTATTACAATTTTTTTATGAAGCGGTTCATACAAACAAATTCGGAGCACTGTACACACTGAAAACAAGAAAAAAATAAAAGTAGACGAAATTATGCACAAGTTTACAAGACCTCAGTTGTCTAGCGAACTAAACTACCTTGACATGTGCAACATATATACATTGCGTCAGGTCACCAGTAAGCAACAGCTAAGTCAAAAAATTGTTTTTTTATTTGTCTATTTTTAAATATCGTGATTATAGTTTGTCTTTCCGTCCCCGAAATGTGATGACGGACCGAGTATAAAAATAGATACAACAGTGATTTTCTCCTCCTATAAATTGCATACAAATATATTTTTAAACTAATAATAGTCTAATTCATCAGCGTATGCCCGGGCTGAATCTTGTACGGATACAATGTATTATGGTAATACATTTGATTTGATATCACAGTCACCAGCAACTAAAGTGTACCTGTTATCGCTAAACAATTCTGCCGTGCAAAGCCAAAAGGCAGTTCCGTTTACTCTTCAAGTACGCAGATACTGCCTTTTAGATTTTCAGGGCAGAATTGTGATCCGTGTACCTTTAATAGCCTTGATGTTTTCCATGACACAATGTGTGTTCAGGCTCATTTAAACGTGTATTACAGTGGCGACCAAATGTTGGCGGCACTGATCTAAAATTTTACTATCATTAAGACTACTGCAAGTTTTTAAGGTAGCAAGTTTTGCAACGTAAAGCTTTAGACACAGACAATTTGTATACTAGTATGTACTTATTAATTTATTATGATTCGCCAAATAGTAGGCTTATATGTACCATACAATACTTTGTACACTGATAGGAGTATTATCAGTGGCGGATTTAGACCGGGTTGACAGGGTTCCTGTCAGCATCTTCAAATCGATCAGATTATAGGGTTTCAGACATAAAAAACGGTATTTTTTAGGTTTGGAACCCTGTCAGAGTTATACAAACAAAATGACCGGTTTCCAAAACGAAAATGACATGCATATTGCGTTAATATTAATTAAGGAAACAAGTAATTTAAAGTGATTGATAAGCCGAATCGTTGGCACTAGAAGGTGTGAAGGGGTGGTCGGCTGCAAGTCCTTAGCAGGTACAATTAGTTGTCACCGCCTCATTGATGTGTAAACAATGAATCACGCCGACAGTCACGCCTTGACTATCACATAACATGCACACCACGACCTACATAATTATATACTATAAAGTTGGCGATTTTCACATTTAAATTGGACGTTTGATCTTATATCGCTTATTTCCTTTTTTGTCCATTCACCTTTATCACTTTATTTATAATTGGGACTTTAATTGATATAGGCCTATATTATAATATAATGATACAAACGCCGCTAAACACCAGAGTTGCCTAACACCAGCGTGTATATGATATATATGATACATATATGATACACATAGGCACATAATATGATACATATATGTATATATAATTTGAGTAAATTGGAACCCTGTCAGATTATTTTCTGGATCCGCCCCTGATTATTATACTATTGGCTGGGACATGGCATCAGATAATGCAATATCAATAATATACCTGTCCCATAAAATATTATTTTCACCTTTAAGATATCCCGCACGTACACAAAAAGTACCATTAAAATGGTATAACACACAACTCCGTAGCGTGTTTAACTCCCGAAATATGAGTCGACAAACTCAGAAAAATATGAAGTCTGAAATTGCGTCATTTTGAGAAAATGGCATTTGAAGTTCAAAAAGGCAATTTGTGCATTTTTGGAAAATACCACACAATTGTATTGAAATAAAATAAATAGAAAAAATATTCATCTCCACTCCATTTTCTTAATAAACGTTTGCCAAAGTGTGACTTAAAACTCATGTTGCCAGATCGGGTCACATATAGCAACATGAAGTAACATATATTATAATCAATTATTTATTTAATAAATTTCATGTACATTATCAGAGTTTATAACCAAAGTACTCGGTACTTGTACTCGAGTACTTTTCAAAGTACTTGTACTTGTACTCAAGTACTTTTGAAAATCCAGTACTTGTACTTGTACTTGTACTCGTCATTTTTTCAAGTACTTGTACTTGTACTCGAGTACTTTTGTGCAGTACTCGCCCAAAGCCTGCCACAGATAGGGGCGCTCAGTTCGGGATAATGCGGAATCGTACCACGAGTTATCACCCCCAGTCGAATGGCATGGTCGAACATTTCCACCGTCAATTGAAAGCCGCCATTATGGCGCACGAATCACCGAACCCGTGGACTATTACTCTACCCGCTGTACTTTTAGGAGTTCGTTCCGCAGTTAAGGAGAGACTAGGCAGGTCGGCTGCCGAGATGATATACGGGACAACAGTTAGACTCCCAGGAGAGTTTACGAAACAGTACACCGTCGACGCTAACACGGATTTGGAGAATTACTCAGACAAGCTACGCGTAGCCATGTCGCGTCTCCGTCTATGTCCGCCACGTGACACACAACAGACTAACATTTTCCAATATAAGGAAATAGCAACATGCACACATGTATTCTTGCGCCGAATCGCAATTGCGCCGCCTCTGACCGCCCCTTACGACGGACCATATAAGGTTGTCGCGAGGAGTGGCAGAGTCATGAAAATCCTGATGAAAGGCAAGGTTGAGACGGTGTCCTTAGATCGAGTTAAACCCGCACATCTCGAGTGCAAGCCTACGACAGGTCCGAACACACAGTGTACTACGCCAAACAAAAAACAGAGCTCGAAGACTACCAGGATCTCCAGTGGGAATCCACAGGACCCACCTAGACCTAGTAGTGCGAACACTCAGACGTCCAACAGGACAAGTGTTAAAAAGACACAGTCGACGGCAGTCAGAAGCAGTACCAAATTGGCCACGGTCCCACAGCAACTAGATGATAAAGTTAAATTGCCTAACAAAGACAAAACTTATATAGCGCCGCATTCGCGAGCCCCGCCGTATCCCGCGCTAACGGGAGATTACGGGAGATTATTAGCGACTAAATCAGCTGTTGTTTATGTCACAATCACTTGATACAAATCATATGATGTCCCTATTATGTAAAAAATAACTAGTTGATGATGCAGCATGTAGGGGCCTGAATGTAAGCCTACATGTCCGTGATCGAGTTAACAAATAAATGTATCAAAGTAGTCCCATATAGCTGTTAGCAAGGATCCTGGTTTGAATCATGTCCCTCACTATAATTTCATACGTTCGCAGCAGCATATAACACGATTAACCATTAGAGTCATTAATGAAATAATTAGGCCCCTGACTACAAGATTTAAAAATGTATTTGTCATGTTTAAAATGATTATTGTTAAACACAATGCACACATATTGTGTGAAATGACATCACTCTGGTGATAGGTGTCAGGCGTGTACCGCCCTGTTAAGCCGTGCTACGTCTATCAGCGCGCGGTCTTTAGTGTTCACCATTGCGAGACGACTACTCCCATATTATGAAGATCCTGTCCAGTGAGCACCAAGCCTTATATACTGAGCCAAATTTAGCTTTGCTCTACAGACATGGCCAAAATAGTTATACCCAGAAAACTCTTGTCTGATAAGTATCATACCAATCTCCTGTTGCTATTTCTCTATTTCAAAAATACTATATTTTCATATAATATTTATTTTCTTGGTTTAAATTAGTATGAAATGCTTTAAAAACTTCAGTTCAAAACACGAGGCAAAGTTGATATCTAAATGGTGCATATTCTTTTGCATGTGAGTATACTAATATATGCACCCATGCATGAGTGTGTTCAGGTCAGGTTCATTCACAACCCAGCAGACGTCATGAGTTCTGTATGGGTAATCAACCTTGACAAGACAAATATGTGCCGTATGAATTACCAGACAGGATTGGAACTTGCACGGCTACTTTATGCAAGTCCACTTCGGTGAACGCTTAGTTTGTTTCCTGGGCCGTGAGAAAGTTGAGGTCAGAGCGGGGCCCTCACCTGGCATGTATACTTACAGTGGTACTGCTTTCATACTTTAGCATTATGACTATGAATATTAAAGCTTGCTCAATATAAGCTGAACAGTATTATATGACTGTGACAACATCAGCAGCAGTGATGGATGCTAGTGTTTTGATGAACATGAGGTGTAAGACCGCACTGGGATTGTGCGCATTGATTGTCATTGTACATATGTCAGTGATGGCAATGATTAATACCAACAATAGTGACAATGATTCAAAGAATACGTTCATCAATTTGAAGAAACGAAGTGCGGCTTCGGCTGATCATGATCAAGAGGAAGAGGTGTTATCATCTGGTAGTCGTCGACTCCAGGAAGATAATTTATTCAGGAGCGTCTCCACCACCACACCATACTGCCGAAGTGGACAAATGCAGGGTCTAAAACCTTTCTGTGACTTGGGATGCTTACCACGCCTACAGCAGCCCCACCTGCCTTCTTTTCCTAACCCTAGAAACAATGCCGTGTCGCTGGACGCGCGGCGAGAAATCACATATATGTCAGGTGAGAGGTTCCACCAGTTCCACCTTTCGTTACCATCTCATCTGACAGACATACAGTGGAAGAACGGAATATACGGTACAGTAGGTCAGATCGGGGCAACGCCTGGGAAGTTCACCAGTGTTCTGGGATTTAATGTGGATATTACTGCTGGAGAACAGTTGTTTGTGTCAGGTCAATTTGCTGGACAGAGCGCAGGAGAATTGTCTGCTCATCCTGATATGTTGTCTGCTATCAAATCTAACCTGGGTCACTGGGGTTGGCAGCAAGTTGAATCTGATGTGGAGTCTGAGCGCCACTACCACCTGCACGAAGGAACAGCCACGAGCCTGAACACTTACCAACTCCAACAACGAGGGTTTTCACAGTTTCGTCTTATAAGTATTTATGCCGAGTCTGGAGATGTTCCGGGAACAGTCCAGGCTCTAGAACAAGCTAGCTGTTTGCTCAGAGACGGTGGAGTTATAATAGTGTCAGGAGTTAGTAAACAATCTGCGCCAGCCACTTCTGCGCTGAAACATTTTTTTAACAGACATGGCACCACAGCACTGTCTCCCCTGATGTCGATCAAAGACAAACTATATATATGTACCACGAACTGGAAGGATAGGTTCACAAAGTCCTTTAAAAACGATGAGATGCTCAGACTAGCTTTCAGCCTTAAGGAGGTCACCAGCAATGCGTTTGGTCCTGAGATGGTGTACATGATACACAGTAGATAACAGATATACGAGGCCATATGACGCCTCTGATTCCAGCAAAAGCGACACATTGAACCAATGTTGCTTTTTTATTGGGCCAGTGTCGAAGACGGTGGCTCAACTTTAGCACAACATTGGGTCGATATTTCGTGTTTGCTGGGATATGTATCTCCATCTTCTCCAGGATATTAAAACATGCTTGCAATGAATCATGTCGATGGCATTTAATAATTTAAATATAATTTATATCTTACAAAACTTTGGTATTTGAGTTTGTAAACATATATTTATTTATATCACCGGAATTTAACAATCTGATGAAGTAACTTTTATTTAAACAATTAATTAGGTAACTAATGAAACAATATTTGTACATTTTTATTGATAATTATTTGTTAGAAGTTATGCATGCTAAACGGAAAATATTTATTGAAACCTATGAGCTATGCATACTTATAATTGGACCAAGTATTCTGTAGTCCAAAGCCACAATGCAGTATCTGTTTACTTTACAAGTAAGCAGATACTGTATTTTGTCTTTGTATATCAGTATTATAATCTCCCTCTGACCAATAGACAGTGGTATATGTCACATGTGACGGGATCACATAATAAGCGCCCGTCATGCAGCTGTTATTTCAATAAACGTGTATTACCATACTTAAAAGTATACATTATTTTCGACAGTCCATTTAAAATTATTATTTTTCAAATATATACGGTACAGCAATTTATGTGTTGGCAGTTCATTTGTGTACTGTTGATATCATTTACCCGTTAATCACATAACATGTATAACAATTATACAATTTTGGACCAACGTCTTCGACGTTGGGCCCGCGTTGTATAAATATTATACAATTATTTTGTGTTTATTGGGTTTATAATCATATTGAATTCTCTGCAGCGCGTTTATTTATATTTCACAAATATTGAGATTTTTAAAACGTAAAACTCCCTGAAATATTCTTCAGTTACAAATGTGATGTTATGTTTACTATGAAACAATCAGTACATTATATATTTGTTCAATTGACTGTGATATTATAACGTGCAGGAAATAAAAACATTTATACAGATAAAACAATAGTTGGTTGAGATTTTCTTCATAGATTTTGTTGTAACCCAATTCCTGGCTTGCCGTTTAATGTAACGTTTCTGAAATGTCTGAAACAAATCTTTTCATTGTGGATAGCATTTAGCATTTCATGTCTCACCCGTGGTGGATAATAATATTATGTGCAATTATTTCAGTCAGCGATGTTCACTAAAGCTGACAAGCCGTAGCTGTGTACGTGGATAATTTTATTGACATGTGTAATTTAATAAACACTTTTCCAGTTTCCTGTATAGATCCATCCCATCAGACGAATGACGTATACCAGTGTTTCCAGTTAGGCCTACTATCACTTATCATTAAAAATACATTGGGGCAACTTTAGATCTTTCAAACGACACAATCAGGACTAAATCATCATTTTTATTTTGGCTCCTTGATATGTTCTTCGGGTTTTATAAATGTTCATAGACTAGAAATGCGCAAGTCTTTAAAATGTTGAGTTGCGTATTTACCAGTTAAAAGAGAAATAAGAACGAGGTTTAATTCCATGGGCTACATCGATGTCTCGAAAAATAAATACGTGAATAACAGCTATGCTAAGCCTACTTATACATCAAATAGTGTGATCCAACATTGTAGCTTTGGTCAACGTGCCATGTCTTCTGACAGCTTCTTGTATAAAATATACACATCAGATAAAATTTTCTCTCTGGTACGATTTCCACGAAGCAAGGTCCACCCCTGACACGTCACCATTTCAGAATAAATAATGCTAAGAATGTATTTTAATGGGATGAAATTGTTAATAGAGACCTATAACAATATTGATGTTTGGTATTTAGCATTTATTTGTATATGACGCCGTGTATGGTTACTCGACTGTTTATTTTAGTATACTTAGTGTACTTAGTGTACTAAGTGCCAAAAAACAACGCGACGTCTTATCTACAGTGACCTTACTATTGCCGGGCCAATGTCCAAGACATTGGGCCAAGAATTAACCAGCAAGTATGTAGGATTAACACATGATATAACAGTAGTGTTCAAACAAAGTAATTAGACGGCAAACATCACCCTTTAACTGCGGGACACTACTAGTTTTTATATAGCATTATTACAATTTTTTTATGAAGCAGTTCATACAAACAAATTCGGAGCACTGTACACACTGAAAACAAGAAAAAAATAAAAGTAGACGAAATTATGCACAAGTTTACAAGACCTCAGTTGTCTAGCGAACTAAACTACCTTGACATGTGCAACATATATACATTGCGTCAGGTCACCAGTAAGCAACAGCTAAGTCAAAAAATTGTTTTTTTATTTGTCTATTTTTTAATATCGTGATTATAGTTTGTCTTTTGAAGCTAGAAATTGAATCGGCAATTATAGCTGCAAATTGGAGAAAAATATAATTGAACATATAATTGTTAGTGTCGCGTAAGGGTTAAGGGTGTGAGGTTACATAACGAGTCGGTTGTAGGCACACGGCGGCTTTATATAACCCTTTCCGTCCCCGAAATGTGATGACGGACCGAGTATAAAAATAGATACAACAGTGATTTTCTCCTCCTATAAATTGCATACAAATATATTTTTAAACTAATAATAGTCTAATTCATCAGCGTATGCCCGGGCTGAATCTTGTACGGATACAATGTATTATGGTAATACATTTGATTTGATATCACAGTCACCAGCAACTAAAGTGTACCTGTTATCGCTAAACAATTCTGCCGTGCAAAGCCAAAAGGCAGTTCCGTTTACTCTTCAAGTACGCAGATACTGCCTTTTAGATTTTCAGGGCAGAATTGTGATCCGTGTACCTTTAATAGCCTTGATGTTTCCCATGACACAATGTGTGTTCAGGCTCATTTAAACGTGTATTACAGTGGCGACCAAATGTTGGCGGCACTGATCCAAAATTTTACTATCATTAAGACTACTGCAAGTTTTTAAGGTAGCGTG
The DNA here is from genome assembly GCA_964017125.1 of Flabesymbios commensalis. Taxonomy (NCBI): domain Eukaryota; kingdom Metazoa; phylum Annelida; class Polychaeta; order Terebellida; family Flabelligeridae; genus Flabesymbios; species Flabesymbios commensalis. The sequence continues at coordinate 94,781,145 of OZ024907.1, forward strand.
TTTTGCAACGTAAAGCTTTAGACACAGACAATTTGTATACTAGTATGTACTTATTAATTTATTATGATTCGCCAAATAGTAGGCTTATATGTACCATACAATACTTTGTACACTGATAGGAGTATTATCAGTGGCGGATTTAGACCGGGTTGACAGGGTTCCTGTCAGCATCTTCAAATCGATCAGATTATAGGGTTTCAGACATAAAAAACGGTATTTTTTAGGTTTGGAACACTGTCAGAGTTATACAAACAAAATGACCGGTTTCCAAAACGAAAATGACATGCATATTGCGTTAATATTAATTAAGGAAACAAGTAATTTAAAGTGATTGATAAGCCGAATCGTTGGCACTAGAAGGTGTGAAGGGGTGGTCGGCTGCAAGTCCTTAGCAGGTACAATTAGTTGTCACCGCCTCATTGATGTGTAAACAATGAATCACGCCGACAGTCACGCCTTGACTATCACATAACATGCACACCACCCCTCCAGTCTATACGACCTACATAATTATATACTATAAAGTTGGCGATTTTCACATTTAAATTGGACGTTTGATCTTATATCGCTTATTTCCTTTTTTGTCCATTCACCTTTATCACTTTATTTATAATTGGGACTTTAATTGATATAGGCCTATATTATAATATAATGATACAAACGCCGCTAAACACCAGAGTTGCCTAACACCAGCGTGTATATGATATATATGATACATATATGATACACATAGGCACATAATATGATACATATATGTATATATAATTTGAGTAAATTGGAACCCTGTCAGATTATTTTCTGGATCCGCCCCTGATTAATATACTATTGGCTGGGACATGGCATCAGATAATGCAATATCAATAATATACCTGTCCCATAAAATATTATTTTCACCTCTCATATCTATATGTGACCCGACCTGGCAAAGTGAGTAAGTTGCATATATAAATATTAGAGTTATTAAGATATCCCGCACGTACACAAAAAGTACCATTAAAATGGTATAACACACAACTCCGTAGCGTGTTTAACTCCGGAAATATGAGTCGACAAACTCAGAAAAATATGAAGTCTGAAATTGCGTCATTTTGAGAAAATGGCATTTGAAGTTCAAAAAGGCAATTTGTGCATTTTTGGAAAATACCACACAATTGCATTAAAATAAAATAAATAGAAAAAATATTCATCTCCACTCCATTTTCCTAATAAACGTTTGCCAAAGTGTGACTTAAAACTCATGTTGCCAGATCGGGTCACATATAGCAACATGAAGTAACATATACTATAATCAATTATTTATTTAATAAATTTCATGTACATTATCAGAGTTTATAACCAAAGTACTCGGTACTTGTACTCGAGTACTTTTCAAAGTACTTGTACTTGTACTCAAGTACTTTTGAAAATCCAGTACTTGTACTTGTACTTGTACTCGTCATTTTTTCAAGTACTTGTACTTGTACTCGAGTACTTTTGTGCAGTACTCGCCCCAAGCCTGCCCAATAGTGCATGTCATTTATCACGTGATAACAAATATAATAGTGTTTAGATATAGCATAGATACTGTATCTCGTGGGCCATCTATCAACATGCGTACTAATATATTAAGTATACTTAGTGTTATGTTACCATGAATAATATAAATGGTAATAACCCAGCAAAGAGATTAATTGTTTAAATGTTGACCCACTGTCTGCGACGCTGACCCAACATTAAGACAGTCTTGCTTCAATGTCTCGTGTTTCTTTGCTGGGAAGCTAAAACATCATACGTTTCAGGTGGAAGACATCACAGACCCTGGAGTGGAGACAACTAGTGAAATGGTGAATGAAGTGTTGAAGCAGATGGACAACTTCAGCAAGGTTGAAGGCAAAACACAATCAGGCGATATTAAGGTATAATGTTGATACACAAAAATTAAATAGAGCATCACAATAATCCGAATATATGAATGTGGGTTTAAAAATATGCTCTGATCATTTTTGGTCATAAAAAGTTTTGCTAAACACAAAATGTAAAATGTACAGATAAAGTTTTTAATTGATTTATTATTAGTAGTAGTATTGGATTGAAAACAACGCATGGTATAATTATTGACATTATTGCTTACTGGTACATAATATTAGTTGCCGACATGTTTTCTTCTGAACAAGCTATTTAATATACAGTACAAAGATTGTGTTGTTTGTGTATTGACATGACAACAGAGCACAGTGTAATTAATGTCATTACTGCTTACTAGTACTGAATTGAATTTAAATTGTATCTAACATAAAGCTCCTGATGTGTTTTTCTGAACAAACTGTTAATATATAGTTGAAATAACGATGACGACATGAATGCATTGTCCAATGTTTGGGTGACTCTATAATAGTGAAGCGTTATTAAAATTGGTATTAGTCTTGACTACGTTCAATATTAGTCGTTTGTGTATATTTTAGGCTAGTGCGCAGGCTCTCATAGATATAACGTCATCAAGAACGACACAGCAAAATGTCAATATTACATCAGATGAAGTCAAGGTGAATCGTTTTCACATAACTTATTAGATCCCTTAGTGATCAAGCAGAGCAATATGCTAATTATATATTTAGCCTAACCACTTAAAGTCGATCCCCGCGCTGTAAGGGTTAACTATTACGTCATCTGGTTTTATTGCAGGGTATCGTATCTGTCAGTGGAAATTTGTTGAGAGACGATAATTTGAATTCGTGGACTGAGATTGCTGAGGTTTGTGATTGTAATTATTTGTCTTTTTTGTAACTGATGTGGAAATGAAATTTAAAAAATGCCAAGATATATGTTTGTTATAATGAATCAACATATTCTCCAGCAGCCAAACACCTAGCGAGATGATGCTACAACTAAATACAATAATCAACACTGTATTCTATACCCAATTGGATTGTGCCGATGACATACTGAATAGACTAGGATATGTTGTGTTGATATACAAGGACGGAACTGTTAAATACAAGATTTTGGTATGTTTGTTATGTTGTAGCATGAAGAAGCCAAGGGAGAAGCTGCCAATAATATACTGAGTACCGTTGAGATTTATGGAGAATCCCGCGCCACTCAACTGTCACCAGGATCCACAGAATCGGTGATAGACGATAACCTAGGTGAGTCACGGTGTGAGATGTATATGACCATCCATTCACTGCATGTGCATCAACACAAGTGTCTGACTGCACTCTCAGCTCGGAGATAACTCATAACAAAGTCGTCTGTCTGCACCCCATACCAGCGTCTCAGCTCGCAGATAACTCATAACACAGGTGTCTGTCTGCACCCCATCCCAGCGTCTGAGCTCGCATATAACTGGTAACACAGGTGGCTGTCTGAACCCCACCCCTGTGTATGCATCTCAACCCACAGATAACTCATTACACAGGTCGCCGTTTACACCCCACCCCTGTATATGCGTCTGAACCCGCATATAACTCATAACACAGGTGTATGTCTGCACCCCACCCCTGTACTTGTGTCTCAACCCGCATATACCTCATAACACGTGTATCTGTCTTCCCCTGTGCATGCGTCCACCATATGTATATTAGAGTAAAGGCAGATGTACTCTCCACTCCATTTAACCTGGGGATTGCAACATGTGTATAAAAACGATTTGCTTACATAACTATGGAAATAAATTAATCTGTATTCTCTTAACTTTACCCCAAATTTACATCGGGTATTAATTTGGTATTATCAAACTTCCATTATTGCATGAATCTGAATATAGTGGGATAATATTCATTGCAATATGTACTGGATATGAATATAGCATAAGTAAAACCCGGTATTCCTGGCGTCAACCCTAATCAACTAAATGCCTTACTCTTATGTTTAGGCCTACACATTACAAATTACATGTTTTTCAGCTTTACAGATAGTGACGGCTGACAAGGGGAACCCTCATGATCTGTGGTTTCCTGTGGATTGGGATCTGGATACAGGATCCTGGCTGGATTCTAAGATCTGTGTAAGATGGCAAACAATCATTAAAGGTAAATATGGTACAATACATTTCCAAACACTAGATGATATATATAGTGCTCACAATTGTTCTCATTTATCCGTGTGTGTTATCATTCTCGCATATATTTGTCAATTTATAAATGAAACTAACTTAGTATACATTGGATATTTATTTTTGTTATTTTAGTTATAACTAAAGAATAATTAATGTATAATAGATGTAAATCTAACTACATATTTTCTAATTTATACTGCACACCATTCTAAGTTATATCCTACATATGATACTGTGACATATATGTGTGGAAGCTGTACAGTTGACTGGCAATCAATAGTTTGATTTTGTTTTACACAACCGACATATTTGGGTTTTATTATAGCTTGTAGTCTAACAATCAACATATTTAAATATTTTCTTTAAAATAACTGATGATGATACCCAAGTAGAGGGAGCAGCTGTGGCGGCATTTTACAGGACGATGGATCAAATTCTGCCTGCAACGTCAGTAACTTAACTTTATTATTTAGGAATGGTTCAGATAGAATGTACAACTACTTAAGCAACTTATTAACAATGAGAATAATTACACTTAGAATAGCTGTAATTCTACGACACGAGCATTCTTTCATAAACAATTGGCTTGTTCTTAGATAACATTCAAATATAACACGTTGTATGCACAAACTTGTATGGAACTGTGATATGGAAACATAACTTCTACTCATTCTTAAAAAGTGGTGACGCGATTGTTTTTGTCCTCGAAAATTCCCCACTAAAAACATATGTTAAGTGGACCTTCAAAATGGAAGAACAACTATTTATGTTTGCATAATATATTTGAAAGAGGTGTATTTACTTTCTATGCTTAGTGCAATTTAATATTATATACGTGTTACAGAAATTGTAATAGATTGACATATGACATATGCTTTAATTTATTTCCTGCATTATATAAACTTCCAGATATATAGAAAAAAGACCGCAAATACAACTATACAGTTTTGCATTATTAAATTTCGTTCAATATATGCTAGTATTTTTTTATCAAACTACTATTAAGTTTTAGAAAAAAATAAAATACGTGTACTTCAGAGCTTATGGTATAGTTGTGCAAGCTAAAAATGAATAATATAAAGAGTATAATATGTGTCGTTCTCTTATATTAATATAAACATGACGAAAACACAATTGTATCAATATTGTTAACATTTGTATTGTTCTCCTCAGATCGTCTCAGGCGTTAGATGATAACCAAACAGAAGTTGAGGAGTTGGTGAGTAGAGTCAGCTCACTGAAGCTAGTAATAGGAGATGCTCAACACCTGGATCCCCCTGTAGAACTATACTTTCATTACCAAAAGGTAAAACAACATCTTAGTAATTCCTGATTCTATGGGTGTGGTTAATAAAGTGTGTCTGTGTGTATGTTATTGCAACTATACCATATAATTAACCCAGGCGTAATGATATATGATCATATATATGTGATATTATCAAACACAATGTGTATATTCAATATATTCAACTTGATGTTATTCACTCAGACATGACATGTTACGTTTTCAGGAAATTGAACTCAATCTAACGCCTGCTGCTGTATTCTGGGATGACAGGTGAATAAACAAAATGAAGCGTAATCTATGTTGAAATACATACATTATATCTAGTAGACAATATGTTATACATGGTTGCACGTTTCATGTAGAAAGTGATTAAATTTTTCTCACTTTGGAATTTAGTCGCGATCGTTTCACAATAAGTTCCAAAGTGAGTAAAATTTAACCACTTCCTAAGGGTAATCTAGTTTGAAATCCATTGATTATATATGGATCAATATATATATATTCAAATATTAGGCCCCCTAAATTATGTACGTGATATTAGTACATATCGAAAAACAATAGTGGTATTAACACATACAGGGTACTGGGTTGGTTTGTAGTAGTAATATTTTTCACTCCCTCCTCCCCCCCCCCCCACCGGAGCGAAAAGTATTACTACTGCTGTTCCGTCTGTTACATGCTGTACAGCATGGTACAGAAGCACTAGTCTACAACTATCATCCAAGATAACATGCAGCCTCCACATGTCAGGCTAGAATCATTAGGTGGGATACACTGGTTCTTTTTTTCAACAGCGGTGATAATGCAACACTTAGATTCTTAGCTTCTGCTTCGACCATGGTAGGTCTATAAGCGACTTGATATTATGTCTCTCTCATGGGATAAATGAAGTTACATTCAACTATTGCACCGAGGATTGCGGAACTGTGCTAAAGGTCATCATTAAATTGTCCAGCGAAGCCCAAGTCTAGGACTTCTGGGCATGTCTGGGGGTGAATCCCCTAAACAAGCCCAGAATCTCTTATTTGGTGAGCGGAGAAAATACTCAATAACCCACCAAGCCTTATCACCCCACCATATATCACATTATCATATGTACACCATTCATTTATTCAACTCATTGTATTGTTTTTTAACCCATAAAAAAACCTAAATTACCGTTCAGGCCAAAAAGTGACGTTTAGCAATAATTTACTACTACTACTACTACTATTAACAGATACACAAAAACTGTGTTCTCTGCAAATGTTGACATTTCAATGTACTTGGAGGTCTTGTCAAGTTTCAAAAAATACAAAAAATCGGGAAAAAATCGCATTGACCAGCCACCATCCACCCACCCCCTATCCATTTTTTTATTTTTTGGAAACATGTACAAAATAAACAACAACACACAAAAAATTAAGTTGGGGATTGAACCACCCGCCCACTTCCGATTTTTTCTCGAATTTTTGGATTTTTTTTAAATTCACAAAATCCCGTTTGTTGTGCACACACATTGTTCTCGTCAAGTTTTTATGATATAATAGTACACTTCATTGTAAACGTATCTTTATTTATGTATATTGTAATGTGTGTGTTGATTGATATCCCACTATATTTATGATGTACAAAGACATATTTATCTTCACACTGTAGTCTGATTGTGAATATTTTATTAAGTATATGTGTTCTCTTCAAATGGTGACATTGTAATTTAATTATGCTGCACATACACATAGTTCTCTGCGTGATCTAATATGAGCCTATTTTGCAGTCAGTATATATGGAGAGAGGACGGATGTGGTATTATGCTGGAAAACTCCACCAGTTTGGAGGTGTTAGTTAAATGTAATCACACAACTAATTTTGCTGTCCTGACAAGACCTAAACAGGCAAGATTTAATACCAGTAACTTGACCTCCATTTGCATACCTGAATTCTGCATATAACTCTAGTCATATTATATAATTGTCATAGTTTCAGATTGGTATTATGCTTATTACAAACATAAAACTATAAATAATGGTAAATTATTGATGACTTAATCATATGATAGTTCTTAAATAGTGACGATGGCAAATATATTGTTATACTTAATGATCTCATGTGATGGTTTACAAAGAGAAAGCCAATTACAGACATATTGTTGTAATTAATAATCTGCTGGCTTACAGAGAGACGTTGATGGTCTCCATGATTTACTACTCAGTACTATATCCACAGTAGGATGTGTTATATCTGTAATTTGTATGACTATAACTGTCATTATCTACGTCATTTACTGGAAGTAAGTACAATATACGCATTCATTTAAACTCAATAACACATGTATTAATATAGCATCCCTCTGGTATGAACGTCAGTGAATGAGTGATGTAGCAAACTTCGTTTTTGTTTCCATTTTAAAGTCAGCTTAATGAATTAAGCCTACTTTAATTATCTAAATTTTCACAAATCCAATACAAATTAACACGATAATGTAATGGTTGAAGTCAGCTTATATGTTTTAGTTGACTTCTACTTGGAAACATTATTACGTAAGACGCAGTCAAAGTCAATTTACTGCTTGAGATTGCTTCTGATGTAGTAGCTTTTGTCTGATGTTTGATTCAACTGTTATCCCTTAACTTACTTCATTAACATAACCATTCCTCTAGTAGATAGTAAAAAAAAATTGTTTCGTATTAAAACGAGTCAAAGTCTATAAGTGTTATATCGACAGGGAACTGAAGACTAATCAAGCCCAGTTGTTGTTGAATCTATGTGTGGCGCTGATTATTGCAAATGTAATATTTGTTGCTGGAGTGAAACGTACCAGTCATCAGGTAGGTACATATACCTAGATATATTACATTTTTACATATATCACCTTCAAGTTATTATCCAGACAGCACGATTTTAAACCCAGTCATCAGGTAGACATATATCATGTATCAACATAAAATAGTTCAGCCACTTGTCTTCATCATGCTGTCACATACTCGCCTATATCATGCTGCCACATTTACTATGACTGCCTTAGTTCGTTGTCATTATTTCAGGTCGTTTGCACAGTTATAGCGGTATCATTACATTACTTCTTCCTCGTCGCCTTCTTCATCATGCTGGCTCAGGGGATACTCGCCTTTACTATGGCCGCCTTAGTGTTTCGTCACAGACGAGCAAATGTGCCAATGCTCATTATTATGGGATGGGGTAAGTAAACACACATGCTTATTTTGGATTTGTCTCTAGTACAAATTTGTATTTTTTTGTTTTTCAATGTTTTTTGTTATAAAGCCAATAATAATTTCCGTTTGGGGATTATTATATGTTGAAACTGAATTAACTTGGCTTGGCAGTGGTACTGTCGACCGAGCCTACACGTCTCGTGATGTAGACTGAGCCAGTTTAGCATGAATGCATAGCTAAGGAAGAGTGGAGTCGTGGCGGGTGTCTGTCATGTTTGATGACCAGAGTGTGTGTATCGTTGGGTTTCCGGCGTTGTGTCTGACTGTGACTGGTCTGCTCGCTTTGTTCTCGGTCTCCGGTAGGTGGGAAGATTGGGCCGCAGTGACCTAGCGCATTAGTGGTGTTCGACGTTGGCTAGCTTCTGAGCCATTGGGAGCTGACTTTTGATGTTGATCTGGCTAATTGTACAAATTTAAACATATTAACAAAATATTTTTTATAATTGATTAGTGATTCCATGGAAACATCAGCTACTGGGATTGGTCACGAAGCTTTTATAAAACGCGAAATTATTGTGTTAATCACTCTGAGATATAGTTGACACTGAGTCACACAGCATGTTTATGCATGGAAATATGAAAAAGGAATAAAACGTGTTGTGGTTAGTCTTAACCTGACTCAGTCTTGCATCAATCCTACCATGGAACCTGTCATTTACGTCCATTCACTCTGGACATTTGAGCTTAGGATATTGTTTTCAAGACGGTAATAAGGGAGGCTCATCTAATCGTCCTCTGGGGATTTGTCAGTATCCGTTGCAATGGTGAACAATCAGGTAGTCAATTTTATCACGATAGTATTGGTATGTCACAAACTTCAGTTCAACCCCTTTTTATGAAGCAAAACAGTAACTCTCTATTGTAAAATTAAAATAACACATTGATTAATAATAATAATAATAATATTATTATTTATTTCTCCTAAAGCGCTATTCCAACAGAAAGTTGTTCATAGCGCTGTACAATACTAGTTTAAAGCAATGTTTTTTTTTTAAAAGATGAGTCTTCTGCGTAGATTTAAACACAGTCAGTAATGGCGCAGACTTGATATTTAGTGGCAGCGTTTTCCAGAGCAGAGGTGCCGCGTTGCTAAAATCCCTATCACCCCAAGAATGTATTGTACGTGGTACACACAGTATGGTTGGAGTAGTTCTGCAATGTACGCAGGAGCCTTTATATTCAGAGCACGATATACGTTCAACAAAAGTTTTGTATTCAATGCACTGAGTAACAGGTAGTCAATGTAGATTCAATAATACAGGTGTGATGAGACCAGAAACAGGCGAGAATGTAATGTGTTATATTGGACATTACAAGCCATTCACGGGATGAGTCGATGTTTGTGTACATGAGATGTCGATTCCCATGTACATCACTTGTTGTTTTCAAATACTTAGCCATAGGAGGGTTAAAGAATCATTCAGCTTCAAAACGCGCATGCCTGGGATGGTCAAGTGTAGGCCAACAGTAGCCTATTGAGTACAGATTGACGGCATTAATATAGTCACTGAACTGATTACAAGATACTACTCAAACGAGACATTTATCCAATGCTGTTTTAATGTTAGGCCAACGTCTGCGACGCTGGCCCAACATTGAACCAACATTAGATAAATGTACAATGTTTGAGAGAAAGTCCTCCTGCCCAGCAAACGCAAGACATTTGTATGACATTTATGCAATGTCGGCAAGTAGGCGACCAAGTAGGAGCAAAAGACAAGAGCTTTCAATTATTAACTCATAGATGTCGCTCAAGTATATATGAACTTGCTGTGATTTGAGAACTTGCTCTTAATGAGGCTTTGGGTATGAAACGCATATTTAGTATTATTATGGAATAGGGCCTTGGCTTAACCACGGGCACTATTGCCTTCTGGGGGACCCTTGTCCCGCGAATTTTGACAGTTGACTACACCTTTAATGGCTGTGCTCTTGACGTTTGGCCATACATTCGCCTTAACCCCTTAAGCCCTCACGATGCATCAAAGCATCATTTTACATCCCTGAAAACAGACTTAATTCCCCTACAACTAAGGGTTTTAGAACGAAAATTTCCATAAAATTTGTGTACCAATACATGGCAATTTTCTTTAATTTTTAAACCACATCACATCATCTTCATCCACTACAAGTCGAGAATTGCGGCAGCAATTCGCGGCTTGTAGTGGATGAAGATGACAATGGTAAATGCAGGCTTGAACGATTATCCTTAAATATCACTGAAATACAGCGAATGGTCAATTAATAGATCTACGTCTACCTTACTGGGTGCTTTCTGTTTATTTGTGTACTGGGTCATATAAAAAGTATTCAGAATTAATGCATGTAATACTGATAGGTGTACACATGCTTATTGATATTCGGTATTTTTCGTTTTATTTCTGTACAATTCAGCATGTACATTTACCTAATTTGCTTATTTAAATTTGATATTGTTGTTATCCTGTACACGGTTATGTAAAACATGCGGATTTACCTCTGGTTATAGCATTTGATATTGTTGTTTTCGTGTACAAGGTAGTGTACAGCATGTATATTTCCTATGCTTGTTGACATATAATATTGTTGTTAATTATTTCCCCAGGTTTACCTGCATTAATTGTGGGAATATCAGCCGGTGCAACTCAACTGGAAGGATACGGAGGACAAGACAAGTATGATAATATATTATTTACGATGATGATATATAATTTATGATGATATGATTCTTTAAAATACTATTAACTATGAGCATGGTGCTAGCAAAGCACAAGCGTTTCCCTATGGATGTGTGCATGCTGTTGTCGATGTTATCTAACATAGCACAGTCACAAGTGCCCAACTTATCATCCTGACATCATGATGTAGTTTATCAAATAATTAATATAGCTATGATGATCCTACTACATGCTATATCTCGCCCCCTTTGATGGCGCATTTGCTTCATCATCAATCTCAGCTCACTGCTTAATCACCTCAAAACACCCCCCCCCCCCCGAAAAAAAATAATGTGTCACTAGCATTGAAAAGTGCTTAGTTTTGTTGAACATCAGATTGAAATCCAACTATGAAAACAGACAATCCTCAGTTTTTATCAGGCCTCAAAATGTAAACACTGCAAACATGCCTTTTTATGCTCACTATTGTGTCTATGCTTAACTTTTTCAATTTAAATAGTTGTGTAAAATTGTAGGCAGCTATTTTGGATGTTACACAATATGTCACAAAAAGAGTGTTTTTTGTACATCTTTGCAGTGGTCATTGTTAAATGACAACCTTTATAGCTTACAAAACTATGTGTGTATGCTTGAACCAAATATGAACTGTTCAGAGACATACTAATTATCATGGCGCACATCTTGAAATTGTTATTTACCAAGTGTATTCCAAGTTTACACTAATACTCCTTTGTACTATAATCTAATACTGTCACATTTTTGGGTTGTATCACATCAACATTATTTATGATACTAGTTGACTAAATTTAGCAGCAAACTGATATCAAACTAAACGAGATATGCCCAAAAAATAGCTAATTAAGTGTATGATAATATCAACGCTATGTGATGTGATCCTAGGTTCAGTTTCGTATTCCGTTTTTTAAAAGTAATTAAATAATCATGATCATGATGATAACACATTAGGGCTGCTAGTTTATTCGCAAATACTTATAAGTCCTCTTAAAAGTATGAAGTGTACAGAAAGTACGCACACAATTGACAACAATTGTAATACATGCATATAATTTATTTGTAATTTCACATAAATTTCAATGTAATATAGTCTATAGATGATCATGTAGGGATTTTTATGTAATATATTAGATTGGGTAGACAAACGGGTAATTTTGAAATAAGATAAAATGATGGCAGTTTGGTCATAATACTACTATACAGTTGTACAATTATCCATAGCAGAATAACGTAATATTATCAAATACAAGAGACAATAATAATTATAATGAATCTAATACCTCTCACTAATAGATCAGCGGGACATGATCCTCAATGTCAATTAAGATATTCGCTATTTACATAACCAGCATGAAAATGAAATATGGGCGATAATAAGGTATTATACGCAAAAGACAGTGAGTGGCTGGTACACTAGGGTGGTGCTATTGAACATGTTCTGTAGCAAAAGCCGCAACTTTGACACACACCACGTGTTGTGCATAGTCACGAGGAGATATCACCGTACTTTCTCTTTTTTTTTTTACTTAAGTGTCAAATTTTGCGTTCTCACTATTCTCGCAGAGAAACATACATCATTAGAACATAACGTTATGTTGCATCATTGATGCTTTCTTTGTAGAATTGTCAAAAATAGTCGAATTTTCACCATTCAAAAACTGACAAAGATGGCAACCTTTGTTGATATCATAAATCCTCAATGAAGCACCACGTGGCTCCTCCCACACCCAGAAAACATCCAATCACATGAGGGGTGGCTGTCATAGCAACCGGGTTAGCGAGGTCACATCAGAAGTGATCAGGGGCTCGGGATCGCAAGCCACATCAGGCTGACCCAGTTCACCCCTCCCTGCTTATGACCCTTGCGGTCGTTCTAAAACAAAGCCGTCTTTTCACTCTATGAATGGGTACAAATCTCTTTTCTCCACCCAAACCCAGCTCTCCGGAGCTGTATATCCTTCTGTTCTAGTATCCTTGCTTGGAGTAATAACCTATAGTGATCCATCTCGCTATAAGCATAAAAAAATGGAAAGTTTACATTTTTTCATCCATTTCAGTTTTTTCACTTAGGACATATTTGTAGGATAACAAAATAAAAATGGGATCTCAATTGATGCTGTACAATATGCTTGGCTCTTGATCTGCCTGGCCTGCATCACGCGATCGAGGTCAATGCATGCACATATATATGTGAACTAGGACTTATAATTAATAAAATATTGTCGTCTTATGTAAATTCACCTGCATTTTCGTGGCTATATTATGCATGTTTGTGTTTATATCAACGCCAATATGTACTCTAAAGGCACACGAATATTGAATTTATATGTTACAACATAAATCTGATAAAAATGACCAGCATTGCTTGCAAGAATCAGTACAATGAAGTAGTCATTAATATGAATATTAGTTTCTAGTGCAGTCCCACAGTGAATCACGAAGTATTCAATTTCTCAGAATAAGTCCAAATATCTAATAAGAAAATACGTTTTTTTAGTTGCTGGTTGAGTTATGATAACGGGCTTATCTGGGCATTTATAGCACCCGTCATCATCATCATTGCTGTGAGTATCATATATTTATAATAACATTAGAAATGCATATGTCCATTTTGTATCTAGAGCATAAGAATATCAGATGAAAATAACGCAGACTCAACACAGACACATGTAGGTTAGTTTCATATGATAGTGCATATCTGAAGTCAACATAGTCAGTTTTTTATTTGTATCGCCATTATTCAATGTATTATTTTTATGTAAACTTACATATGTAACCTTACATCTTGTGGCTTTGCAGCTGTATGTCTGTGTTGTATCGCCATTATTCAATGTATTTTTGTCAGCTACATCTTGTGGCTTTGTAGCGTTATGTTTTGTGTTGTATCACAATTATTCAATGTATTTTATTACAGCTTACATCTTATGGCTTTGTAGATTTGGATAAAAAAAACTAAAAACTAGATAATATCATATTATATTACAATATACTGTATTGTAATGTAATATTGTAGTAAAATATAGCATAATAGTATGATGCCTCTCATATTTGGGTTATGATTTTATGTCGTTTAAATATATAATGTTATTTTCAGATTAACCTGGTTGTCACGGTTACAGTGCTCTACAGGACAATGAGATCTGAAAGAAGAAACAAAGAAACTATGCCAGAGAAACTCGGGTATTACTCTCAATAATATAGTATACCTATAAACATGTCGTTATCAACCTGACAACGTGTCAATATTTACCTGTCGTTCTTGATTTTTACTGATTTATATGTCGATTTTCGAAAGTCTCGATGAATTTTAGGAAGCACTGTTTTATGCTTCTCCGACAACAACCCTGATTTTTGTCGGAAATTCATGAGTATTTCATTTAATAGGTCAAAATTATCCCTTATCCTGCTAAGATAATTTAGTTAAATTTCCACCCACTTCAAGTTGTGTTACGAAATATTTGCAAGTCCTGATATTTAAACACATATTTCAATTCCAATAATACTTGATCTACTTATACAAGGAATTGAAAACGACTATAGTCGTGATTAGCAGGCAAAGGGTTACTGTAATCAAAATAATGGAAATGGTGTTGACTATTGATTTTTATTGTAGAGTAGCCGCGAGGAACTCGTTTCTGTTGATGACATTGTTAGGAGGTACTTGGATATTTGGCATCTTCTCAGTCAGCCAAGATCTGATAGCGTTTGAATATATATTTGCGATTCTAAACTCGCTTCAAGTAAGTTCATAATATACTCTGTGCATTGGCACGATAAATAATATTTACAACACCATTTTCTAAATAGATTTCAAATTAAATATATGTTCAACACATATACTTTAGCATAGTTTTGTTTTAAGGGAAATTATTACATGGCTTATTGGACCAATGTCTTGATTGGGAACTATGTTTTATTTGTAGGGGTTCTTCCTGTTCGTCTTCCATTGTGTTCTCCATCCTGAGGTATGTTTATATTAACACGTACATACATCATGTACTTTACTCGTGCAACAAATATTTATGTATAAACAATGAAGACCAAAAGTGTTTTTGTTCAATTGAAAGTCATCATAACTGTCTTACTTAGCACTTTCCGCTTCATTTACGGCCATTAGAAATAGTTTTACTCTCGCAGTGCGAGGATAGACGCCAGAATCTGACGTCTACAGACGTCATATTTTGACGTCTAAGTCGATCACTGAGCTGTAAGGTTTATTATAACATGTATGTCTGCATAAGGACCTACATGTATACTTACATACATACGCACTCACGCACGCACATACACACACATATGCGTGAATGAGCACACGTGCGCACATATATAAAAATAATGTTTATTAACCAAAGGCAAATACATCGCCTGTCAGGCACATTTCAAAATACAAATAAAACAACACAGTAAAACAGTGGATTGGAATGTTTCAGTGATTAATATAAGCAATCTCGTTTCTCTTTTTGAAAGCATAATATACATAAGCTGCCAGTTTTCTTAATACAATTTTGTTTTCTATTGTTAACAATTTTGTAAATTTATACATACTAGGATATTGATAATAATACTTTTTTTTATTTTTTAATCTTAGTGCTGTGTATGCAGGACAACATAATACAAAATGATATTCGTCTTCCAGTTCATCCCGGTCACAAATAAATCACAGACTTCATCAAACGGTGTTGACCTAGGTTTACACCAACTACCAGTTTCTACATGAAGTTTATGATTACGAGTTCTTAATTGAGTTAACGCTAATCTATGTTGAATATATAAAATAACTGTTAAGTAGAGGGAAGGTCTAAAATAAACCTTTATATTTCTGTACAACAAAGCTTTGTTTGAGTTTTCCAAATTTAAAAATATGTATAAATTTCTGATAAAAAATAATACAAACTACTACAAGTAAAAAACACACCATTTCTATTATCTACCAATAGCTGATACTGTGATATTGCATGTCCGACGGGGTGCATTGAATGATGCTCTGATTATAGGTTAGAAAGAAGGTGTGCAAAAGACAGACCAGGGAGAATCACCGCCTTAAGGTAGAATAATGATAAATAACGTAACATCTTACTTTCAATAGTTATAAATCAAACAATGTATTATAAAAGTGAGCTAGTTATATTTTCGTTGTAATTCTGTGTATTTTTGTTCAGTATAAACAGCAGACCGGCCGTTTGACAGATCTAAGTGCTCAATCTACATGATCTAACTAACACCACAGAATCAACTCTGCACAACAGATTACACGACCGGAAGATGTGGAATGTGAACCCTAATATGTCGCTATTAACCCTTAAAGCGCTGAATTTTTTAATGAAAACCTTGGAGACCAAAGGGTTTTTTCAATTTGAAATTATCATGACTGTATTAGTTAGCTCTTTCCGATTTATTTGCATACATATGTTACGGGTATAGGGCCATTAGAAATAAGTTATCCTCTTGCAATGTGGGGATAGACTTTAGTCGTCAGAATCTGACGTCTACAGACGTCAGATTCTGACGACTACAGTCTATCCCCGCGCTGTAAAGGTTAAGGGGTAGCCATTAAAATTGACCAGATGGTCGCAAATATAATCACTGGTAATTGAGTCATTGCTGATATCCAGATTCAAGGTTCCATGGATTCACAGCGATACAACGCACAGCGATAACAGATCAAATAATACTGCTGACCTATTGTAGACTGCTGGGTCGCAGCTGCAAATATAATCCCTGGTTATTGAATAAATGCTGAAATTGACTTCAAGCCATTGTCCGCACTTGACTTGAAAACAAACATTAACCTTAAAATGTAATATTTGTATACAAACCATAGAGAATTTGAATACATATGTCAGATTCTGACGTCTAAAATCTACCCTCGCACTGAAAATGTTAACCCTTGCAAATAAAATGCAACTAAAGCAAATATTTAGTGGTATATGTTATTTTAGTTAATGATATAATTACATTTGGAAGATGTCTATCTTTTGAAAATATAATTTTTTGCCATTTGGAATAAGAAATTGAACAATTTGTACTTCAAATGACTGAACAATTGTAACAAGCACTTCAGCCGGACATACTTAGCATACACTCCCATTGTGAGAATTCATTAGATTTTTAGGAGAATGATTTTTGCAAGATCAACTATTTTATTGTAAATATTTTCAAATAATATCAATATTTGATAGTATTGTCACGTATATCAATGCTGCAATATTGATACATTGCTTTTAGATGGTTCATCGAAAGGCTTTCACACCTTTTTTGATGTGAATAAAAATATGTAATTTATTTTGTACAATAAATTCTGGTTCATGATAATAAAGATTTAAATGTACATGTGTTTTGTGTTTGAATATTCGTCTAATTACACTTACCTGCTAGTGTTTCAATTAGTGACAACACATTTACCACACGGATGCCTCTATTAGGAGAGCAATATACTAACATCAACCATACTAACATCAACCACTTCATAGTAGGGCCTACAGACACTAATTTAGATCAATTCCTATATAATATATATTATATTACATTATATATTTATTGAGCGAAATTAGATGAAGCAAACTACTTTTCACATAAAAAAGTAATAAAACATAGTTGACATGTGAAAGTTACACAACAAGTTTTACTATGTCACGCTGGGTTAGCAATGTGATGTCGGTGCTATCGATGTAGGTCATTCTAATATGCTTTAACCTGTACTTTAAAAATAGGTGTTTGTTTGTGTCAAGCGTCCGTTAAACGTTCACGCCATTCAAATCTATATAGCCGGCCACCCATTATATATCTCCCATCCAGCAATAATATTAATACACACCATATAACAAATGCATGGGACATGTTTTAATGAAAGGTGCTGTGCCGTAATAGCAACGACATTTAATGGGTTTCAAAACTCAATCGAGTTTATAATAATAAATAATAATAATCTACACTTATATGGCGCCATATCCAATCTCAAGTTGCTGTTTGGCGCTACCTACAAACATAAATGTCAATAAACATGATCAACTTGGTACATTAAGGTGAAAAAATCATAGCATCTCTACAAGGATGCGATATTGAAAAAATGACTTTTTAAGTGTCGCTTAAATTGATCAAGTTTGTTACAGCTTCGTATGTGATATGGTAATTTGTTCCAAAGTAAGGGGGCAGCTTCATTAAATTATCTATCACTATATGTTTTAACTTTGTAGAAGGCACCACCAACAGATGTTTGGTGCGCAGTGGGCAACATGGAAAATAAGGGATGATACAGTCTTGCAGGTAACTGGGTGCTAGGCCATGTTGCGCTTTGAAGCAAAGAAGGAGTAGTTTATGCTCTATCCTTTGTCTGATTTGCAGCCAATGCAATTGTTTCAAAAGAGGAGTCACATGATCAAATTTATTTCTTCGATATATAATCCTTGCTGCACTATTTTAAATTCGTTGTAGTTTTAAAATACAAGTTTTTATCAATATATATAACATATTTTTTAGAAAATATTGTAAATAGCAGTATTCATGACCAATCAAAAGTCATGAATATCATTCAAAAAGTAGAGCATCTCACTAAGTTGCCAGGTCTGGCTAGATGTAGTCTGTGAATGGCTCAAAACAAGGTTTCTAGTTGATGGATTTCGAACCCGCCTCAAAACCTACACATTCTATAAAAACACAGTCTTTCTCATTCTCTCAGTCAAATGACAAGCACATTTTGAATAGCCATGTAAAGATTCTTTCGACAGAAAAGTTGTTACTTTTTCAACACAGCCTTTAATAAATTTCGATGAAAGGTGCTGTGCGGGAATAGTAACGAAATTAAATGGGATGTGTTGCAACATCAAAGTATACCAAACAATCAGTAATGTCCAACTTTTGGGAAATAACTGCATAATATGGAAAACCAGTGACACGAAGCTTTCTGTGGATTTATGAAGGCCATGTTAAATTTTGCTAGCTTTTACTATCAGGGAAAAATTAGCAATATCGAATCAATGGAAATTATCATCTGAATTAATGAAAATAGCATCCTGAATTTAAATTTACAACTTAAGATATAAATACGTATTTCTGAGAAATAACTGCATAATATGGAAAACAAGTGACACAAAGCTTTCTGTGGATTTATGAAGGCCATGTTAAATTTTGCTAGCTTTTACTATCAGGGAAAAATTAGCAATATCGAATCAATGGAAATTATCATTTGAATTAATGAAAATAGCATCCTGAAATTATACCTTGCCTGGCGAGCCTGGCCAATTTCATTTATGGCCGGGTCGAGGCCAAGGTTCTTAGTCAAATGACTTTCATGCCTGTGCTATTGAGGCCGGTGAATAATTTTCTGGGTCAAGTCATAGGAAATGCGTCAGAGGGGAAATACAATACTGTGAACAACTTTTCATCCGCGGAAGTGACCTTTCAAAAATGCCTGAATTCGGGGATTACCCTATTTTCATCTACGTATAGCAACTAGTCACAAACACTCGTCCCTGGGGCATACCCGAGGCTACATGAAGCTCGGTCACGCCGCGCAGTGTGGGTCTGGGAACCAGAGTAAAATCATACCGTGTGTGACTGTTCACAAGTAGTCTTATAGGCGGTTTTGGTGTGCTTGGCTATTAGTTCAGTGTTTATCACTAGGTGGGGCGGTTAGCCAGTTTTTCAGCTGGCAAGATGTTCCAAGCAAATACAGCAGCCAAAACAAGCCCAATGCTGGTTAAATATTTGGCCAGCATCGTAGATATTGAACTATACGACATCTCATTGATTTACACCATAACATATAATAAATTATCACAATGGACATCGGTCACATGGAAGATATATTCAAACAAAAAATTGACAAGCGATAGAAAGTGAAATCATACACGAAACTTTACACAACAATAATGATAATAATAAGAAGAAAATGTACATTATTTGTCAACACTTGAGTGGGAATCAAATGGGAGAAATAGTAAAGGTGTTAAATGGTATACATCATTGAGCGTGTGGGATATGATTTGGGATAAAACTATAAGGTAATGAATGAACTTCTCTAAATTTCTCATGATTACTGAATTTAGGGCACCCTTTACAGTCTTGTGATCAGTCTTGTGACAGTCACAAGACTGCCCCCCCCCCTTTTGTCAACCTGGTTAATGCTTTAACCCTAATTCTGTCATTTGGAATCAAGACTTCAATCACTGCAGTCCTGTGACACACTTCTTTGAACTGTCAGAAAGCTGACTGAATTCTGAAACATTATTTCACAGCAGTTGACCAGTGACTAAGCACAGACCATTATCAGAAATATCAGGCCATGGGTAAGATGACAATTAATCATGTGTTAATTATTAAGCCATTGATTATCAGCTACATCAATGCATCATTATTATTAAATTATCAGTACCTCTGTCAGTGTCAGTATTTCTCAATTCAATTAGGACAGGTCACATTTGAATTTGCTAGTTTGGATTTAGTCCTTGTTCCAGGGCTAGTCCTACTCCTAGACCTAGGCCAGGGCTAGGACTAGACACTGGCCTAGGCCTAGACCTAGTGAGCTTAAGCCAACCCAAGCTATAATTATTCAGTTAATATATATTATTATGCATGACACTGTCACTCACTGACTGCACTGTAAACTGGTCTGGTGCAGTAGTGGGAGTGGGAGTGGAAGTGCAGGCAGTGCACACTGCCACACATGCCAATTTCTGAATTTGACACTCAGTCTCACACAGTCACATTCGGTCACAGACACAGTAGCTATAAGTATAATAAGAATTCACCCGTTTCGCCATCGCATACATTGCCTAGGCCTAAAATGACAGGTGCAGTAGGCCTAGTCAAACATATCAAGCACTTTAGCCTTAGTTTAGGTATTTCCTATGGGTAATTTGAAAGCATTTCACAAGACCACGTTTTTTGTTGGTGTTATGGGTTAATCCGAATAAGGAACAGTCGCTGATTGGGTGACATAATTAAGCTACACGTTGCAGTAAAGTAAATCCTGATTGGCGTAAAAACATATTATTAAAATAGTACTTACCAGGTGTCAGGTTCTGTCGATGTATCTAACCTCTCTGATATGAGAATAAATAATAACTTACCTTGGTATTCTAGCAACACAAACCAGTATTGTTCAGAAACATTAATTAAAGCAGCCCCTTGGGATGACATCAATTTTGGTTTTACTTCCGCACTGAAGTAGTGTATCCCGCGGATCATGTTTTTATTTTTTTCAGAATTTTCATATTTTTACAAATATTTTTAATCAACATTTCTATGAAACCAGAAGAAACCCAAACAAACTATTTGTATACCTGAAGGACGATTGAATGTTTTCACAGCATTGGGCCACATGCTGATGGCATCGGCCCAGCGTTGGGTAGACAATCAGTGCTGCAGGTGTGTCCTCCCGTGTCCTGACTATGAGACACCAATTATCCCCCAATTAGCGGCGACTGCTCTGATCTTACCGTCTGATACGTGGGAATATGTGATGGAAAGTGCTTAATATTGCTGACTTGTTTTGTTTACATGGCAATATACGACCTGGAAATACAACTATTTCGCTCTTTTTCGGAGCTTTAAAATTGTTTTTTGACTTTTTCGTAGTTTTAGCTAAGATCAATAAGCTATATAGCTTCATATAAATTAAATTTTCAAAATTGACAACATTGAAAATGTCTCATCCCAAGGGGTCCTTTTAATCACTTGTTAATTCTATCGGAATTGGTAATTTTCTGTTCAATTGTGTATTAAAACAATATTATTGTATTCCAGGTTTTTATCTACTAATGAATGATCTACTACTGAATGAAACTAGTCTGAAGATACTGATTTTGTTGGTGACTCACTGTTGTGACATTATTCTAGAAAAAAAGTGTTCTCAGGTGCCTACGTTCATGAATCATTATTTTGAGGGTCAAATTGTGTGTTTTATCAGTAATATGCAATGTTATCAACCAACCAACCAATGAAATGCAAAGCTGGATAAAATGATCAAGAAAAATAGTCTTGACTGATATGTTTGTGGTCTGAGTCAGGTTATGATTATAATCGTCGATTACGATTTTTAATCGATTACATTGTAAATGTTTCTAAGTATTTACTAACATAAAACACATTGTGTTATACTCCTTTACTTATACATGAATTGTACACGTCTATGAAATATTTCTACATGGGCGCGTATTTATATATGTTTTATATATGATTTATATACACATTTATGTTTGCATTTGCATATAATTATGACTATTGTTCGGAATTAATCTAAATATTTACTTGCCATACTCTAATCATAATTTTCTTGTTAAGTTTGATACATATTTTTCCTAACATAACATTTTAGTTTCTTTTTTTTATTTGTTGTCTCTAAACTTGACGTGTGGTAACAATATTAATATGTTTAGTGCTTCTGCGGATATTTTATATAAATATGTTTAGTGCTTCTGTGTATTTTTTATAGTGCAGCTCCAGAATGTATACCCAGCCGGCACAATGCGTTGGCCTTGTGTTGATCCAATGTTGGTCCACCGTCTACGACCCTGGCCCGGCGCTGGATCGGCGTGTGGCCGGCGTATTGTGACTGCTGGGTACCGATATGTTACAAAAATATTGACATATACATTATTATTATATACTGATTGCAGGGTGGCCCTCGCGTGAGCGGTTTTTGTAAACCATAGCGAGGGTCTCCCGTCTAATGTATTTGGTTTCAATAAGCATTCTTCTTCTTCTTGTGATCGTAATCATAATCGTAATCATATTATTTGAAATTGTGTAATCATAATTATAATCATAATCGGGAAACAAATATGACCTGTAATCGTAATCATAATCGTAATCAAGATTCTAAAAGCACTGTAATCATGAATATATTAAATCGTAATCACTTTTTTTTCATAGAGCATAGATTTTCAGACACTTTATTGCACTGGGTATAAATGCGTAAAAGCATATATATGTATAGTCATTACCGGGGCTGTTTTTATATTATGTTTACTGGGAATTCTCTGACATAGGGCCGTCTTGATTCAATTCACACAGCATTATTAGATTTGCCCTAGGTATTATTAGACGCCCAGACCATTGTTTCGACTGTCTACTGAGCTCTATTTGGTCTTCTACGAAGCATTAGCATTAGCGTCATGTTTTTCCAACGCTTTCAACGTTGGCCAATATTTAATCAGC
The DNA here is from genome assembly GCA_964017125.1 of Flabesymbios commensalis. Lineage (NCBI taxonomy): Eukaryota > Metazoa > Annelida > Polychaeta > Terebellida > Flabelligeridae > Flabesymbios > Flabesymbios commensalis. The sequence goes on from OZ024907.1 coordinate 94,804,509, forward strand.
TTCGGGTCAATGTTGCGTGTATTTTTACTAATAATGCTTGGTACCCCTATCTCTGCGAGTAGCTCAGTCGCTTGAACAGACTGTAAAAGTATGCATAGCTATGATGCTGCCATTGATCTTGCTGACCGGGACACCATCAAACATGACAAGCGGTGCGCGGGTGGATCCCGTTGCGGGTTGTAATCAAGGCTGTAATCCAGACTGTCCCGGCAGATTCAAGATAGGCTGTCCAGTCAGAGTGACTGGCGTCCGCGGGCCTTGTTATCAAGGCCTGGGTGGTCTGTCGTGTGGGCAAAACTTGGGAGGCTTGAGCGTGTGTAAATGTATGTTAAATCAATGTTCCGATTATGATGATGCCTAATTATATGTTAAATCAAAGTTGTGATTAGGATAATGTAAAGTGTATATAAGGGACGAACGTCGGTGAGAACACTGGTGCGCGCTTAACTTGTGAATCAAGCTCTAAACCCACGGGTTGTCTTTCTCTGCCATCTTTAGGCCGAGTAAACTTGCTATTTAACTGTATTATATATTATATGTGTCCCACACAGTGGAGACGAAAAAAAACACGACGTTTGACCCTGACGAATGGAGTCTGTTATACTGAAAGTTTATAACCAGTCCGTCACCGTCCGCCTGGTCGTGTTGGCGTCCCGATGGCGTCTAGGGCTGACATTTTATAATTGGCGAGTTTGCTATCAGGATCTGTGTAGGACAGTTTTAAAAGTTGACAATGTCTCAGACAGACACGACGAAACGCCCTGTGGCAGCAGGCGCGGACCACATGCAAAACACAATGCCAGCTGGCGAACCCTATACCACCGCCACGCTAGACACGTTTGGACAGTCACAGGCTGCTGCAGGTGGGAGTGTCAACAAATCTACACAGAACAAGCCCAGTCATAAAGCTGCTAGCCCGGACAACATGGGCGCCAATGACACAGAAGGAGAAGAGGAAGGGTCTATGTATCTGTGGAGGTGGAGGTGGAGATGGAGGCATGGATGGGGATGTGCTAAAATCTGCAACACCGGCCAGATTCGGACTAAAACTGTGAGTATACTGGTGACAGGGTCCAGAAAAACTTTGTTTTAAAGGGTAAACTGTCCTTTTTAAGTATGGATCCTGCCCAGTTTAAGGAGTATACCAACGGCATGGCCGTCCTAGAAACAACCAGAACCCTACGCCGTCATCACGAACAATGCAAACAAGAGTTGATACGTCAAACAATGCCGTGTGATGGTACCAGCACGGCGAGCATCAGGGCCTGGTTTAAAGACATAGAGCTGGCTGGCGCAGAAAACCAAATAGAGATCGCTGCTAGGACTGCGGCTGGCTCATTGCGCTGGGAGCTGGAGCGCTATATCGCTGGCGTCCTGGCCATCAATGACAACATTATAGCCAGGTTTAATGTGCCGTGGGCAGATGTGAAGGCCCATCTATAGACCTCGTTTCTGAATGTCGACGAAAGCAGTACCCTCTGCGGCGAAGTAGAGAAAACCCGGCAAAGTGCATATGAGCCGGAAGCTCCGCCAACAAGAGACCGGTAAACTTTGCGTTGTCAATCAAAAGTAAAGTTAGTGGACCCCCAAGTAAACTGGGATGAGATTACGCCACACCCACACCGTACTCAGCGTCGCCCGCGTGCAGTAATCGGTGGCGTTCCCATAGTTAGACCGCCGCAAACACCCCCCCCCCAAACAGGCTGGCACGTGCCGGTGAGGTGGGGGGAGAACCTTCACAGACGCCGCCATCTGTGGAGCCGTTACGGGGAGACTCACACGCACTACCAGCGGCAGACTTCGTCATACCTCCGTAGCCAGATTCCCCAACCCCTTCCACCCACTCGGGAAGTTCCGTGGGATCGGGACCCTCCTCAGTAATTATGAATTCCCCACCACGGACAACCCCTCCCCCTGTCGGTTGATATTAACTCGCCCAGAGTGAGGATGGGCAGTCAAACAGCCTAGAAATTTTCCGCCCCCTAATTTGCCAGATACTGTCCCCCCTCTGAAATTATCTCGCCGCAACCGCCGCTAGGCAGGGCTTCAATTAGTCGAGTAAACAACGTCTCTGGGCGAGCGCAGCGAGCCACAGAGCCATGGATCTAGTATCAAAGTGGCTTTGATACCAACTTTAAATTGCTCTTCTGGACTTAATCTGATGAGCTATGGCCAATCTAACATCATCTTGCTTATAATAAATATATTTTCTTACATATCTGTGATACTGTGACATATCTGTGACATATTTGACCTGAATGTAGGTAAAATACAACTATAATTCACGGCGATATAGTTTGCATCAACCTTTGCCAGTGCGACATGAGCAACATCTATGTGAGTATAATTCGTCCGCTGAGAGTGCATGCTCAGACCGCCTTAAACTTGTTGATCAACACAAAAACACGTGCGTGAAGCACAAGAAAAACGACAGATACACGTGCGATGACGTCATCTCACAAAATCTTGCGTTTCCACCCCACTCCACCCGAGATCACTTGGTAGCCTCAAGTGTAGTTTCGGATAAATAACATGAGTATAAACTTACTTTCCCTTTCTAACAATAAAAAATCTTCACATATATGCGTCAAATATGGTAGTGAAGACGTGTACACTGCAGGTAAGTCAGCGAATTGCGATTTAACCCCGAACTGGGCACAGTTTATTTCTGTGGCAGGACAGCGGCTGTACACAATTCAGCGCCGTAGGCCGATCAGCGCTAGGCTTCAATAAAATGCCCTGCGCCCGATGTTTCTTATTGCCGGCAGCGCGGGAGATATATGTTATGTCGCACACCTAAACAACGCTTACCATTTTGCTCACCTCGTCACCAGATTACCAGTAACGTGCAAAATGCAAATTGCTAGCTTCAGTGTGTGCGTTTGCTGGTTAGCCGCATGTCACACGGACAGATGCCCTTCATGTTGACTGACATGGACTGTTAATTACTCGTGCCTCAGACATACACGTGCGCCGAGGGACATACACGGTCTTAGTGGTCATAGATGCCCCACGGAGAGAGCCTCGCGTGGAGGAGCGTCTGAATGAATTAAGACTGGTTATAGAGAAACTGGGAGCCCATCAAAACTATTCATGTACGACTTGAAATGTCTGGGAGCAGCGCATTCGCGACATGGAGGCTACGATGACACCTCCCTTGCAGATGCTTCCCAACACACGAATTAAACGAGGTATGTGCAATTTTGTGGGTGAGATTGGAGCTACATTGTTCTGCACAGCCACAGAGGACCAGGTGGTTGAGTTGAAACATCACATTACCAAAGCCCAAAGAACAAATAGACGTATTGTCCACACCACCAACGAACTGATATATATGGTCAATCAGACAAGGGCTGAGGTTAGTCTCAATCGCAAACACCTCGTTGCTGTTTGCCAAGTAGCTGTACGCTGAATTAGTAACTTACCACTGTGTACTAGATGGGTTCGTGGGCAGTTTAATTGCTCTGGAAGGGAGCACACAGATTGATCAGATTTTGTCAGTCTTGGAGAGTGTACAGAATCTTTGCTGCTAATTCTGCTGCTAATTCTAGAGAATAGTCAGGGCGTTGGTCTGTTTTCGCCGGGTGTCGCTTGGTATTATCAACATGTATTGTTAGTACCAGTGTGGGAAGAGACCCGACATTTGGTGTTTAAAGCCCAACTGCCTCTGATGGACAAAATACGGTACGCTCTTTACTGTATCCGTTCGTGGCCGGTTCCCGTGAATGGATCGGGCCACTTCCTCCAGGTACAAACCCCCGAAGATGTAGCTGTTGATACGCAACGTGGCGAAATATTTGAACCCCACGACTGCGCAGGCAACGAGCCGGCAATCTGTCGCTCGGTCCCATTTACTGCAGGGGTTGCCTCCTCCACACCAGAGGTATACTGAATGGTACGTCACACAACGTGCCAGTTGTTTGTTCACCGATGCTCGTGATACAAGTACTGAGGGGCATTCAGAGGAAGTGGCGCCTGCCATGTATGCAATTAGTACCTAAGGAGAGGGATATTCCATACATTGTCGTGGAAAACCGAGAATGCGACAACATATGGAAATAGGCATATTTATATTACGAGTGGCTGCTGACTGTCCAGTGCAAAGTCGAGATTAGACACTCCCGGGGTTGGCCCATCAGCAGACTCATTTAGTGGTAACACCAGCTATTCTCCCTCATCTGCCACTGAATATATCCACCCTTGTACCGCACGAGCTCTTACAAACACGCTTAGAGCACCCAGAGTGGCAAGCATCACCACAAATTGAGGACATAACCCTTAAAAAATTCAATGCTGGGTTGCCGCGGTCTCCTACGCATACGACAGCTGGAGATCGCTGGATCGCCATAACGCGCCCAGATGGCGGGTGACCGAGTGTAGTGAATACACTAATGTAACATGGTCGGATGCGTATCTACGTAATGTATCATTGTTGTGTCTTTATGTTGTATCGGATTGTATCATTGTTGTCTATTAGAATAGAGGTAACCAATCACCATTGCACGAGTCAGTAATATTGACTGACGTAAAAGTACTATCATTGGTGGCTCACCATCCAGTGGTGGGCGTACTTGTTGTTACAGGAAATGCTCATCATACTCACATAACGTTAACTACTGCATATTTTTATCACTGTTAGCTGGAGTTAAAATAAAATATTTCGTTTTTTCAACTTTATGGGATGGGATGGGCCTATGTGAAAGTATGCATAGCTATGATGCTACCATTGATCTGGCTGACCGTGACACCAGCAAACATGATAAGCCGTGCGCTGGTGGATCGCGTTATGGGTTGGTGTATGAAAGACTGAACTGGCCAGTTACAATGAATTGCTCATTTGTAATCCAGGTTGTAATCCAGGCTGTAATCCAGATCGTCCCGGCAGATTCTGCCAGAGGTCAACGGGCCATCAAGATAGGCTGTCCACTCAGAGTGAATGGCGTACGCGGGTCTTGTTCTCAAAGCCTGGGTGGTCTGTCGCGTAGGCAGAACTAGGGAGGCCTAAGCGTGTGTAAATGTATGTTAAATCAATGTTCCGATTATGATGATGCCTAATTATATGTTATATCAAAGTTGTGATTATGATAATGTAAAGTGTATATAAGGGACGAACGTCGGTGAGAACACTGGTGCGCGCTTAACTTGTGAATCAAGCTCTAAACCCACGGGTTGTGTTTCTCTGCCTGACTATTTAACTGTATTTTCTAATATATGTGTTCTACAAAAAGGAGGCGAAATAAACACGACTTTCACCCTGAAGAATGGAGTCTGGTATAGTGAACCTGGAGTCTTGGTCGTGTTGGCGTCACGATGGCGTCTAGGGCTGACGTTTTATAAGACGACACACAGCTCCGTAGCGGATCAGAATGGGGTCGCTGGCGGTACCCCCCCCCTCTTCTGTGGTATGTACCCAAAACAAAAAGACGACCATATAAGGCCTTTAGGCCGAAATATTTATAATTCTCCCTTTTGAAGCCTTCTAATTCATAAAAAATCGGGGAGCCATATCCTCCCAGGGCACAGCCAGTTGTGGACCTATAACTTAAAAAACAGCGCTTATGTCAAAACAATGTTTGTTTATTGATGGTCCAACTTTTGCGATGCTGGCCCAACATTAAACCGACATAATTTAAAGGTATCCTGCTTAATGGGATATGATATTGACCCAGCATTTATTTTAAAGCAATATAAGAAATTATATTTTATACTCTTGATTTGTTTATGATTTCTTATAAGCCATTGACTATTAGATTGATGGCGAATGTCAAAGATAAATAAACATTAATATACACACGATAACTAATTAAATATATATATAAATATTACATTAACAAATTTATTTTTCAAATTAACATAACTTGCTTTATAATTTATAAACAAGAGCACACTCGATAATAGCCCGCCGCCGAATTATGATAAAGAAAGTAAAGACGAATGTCATCACGTGAATAACAACCCAAGATATAAATGGTATGTTAAACCAGCCGCTTTTCAAGTTATCGCGCCCACAAGGTCAAATTATGTACGTAAAATAAATGTGAAAAATCGCAATAAGTCGACCATTTTGATTTTTTTACCGGCCATTATTGAGCTTGTCCAAGAACTGCTTATTAGTAACATGCATAAAAAACTTGAAGAGGATACTTGTGAAAATGTTGAAGTTATCGCGCCTACAAGGTCAAATTATTGACGTAAAATGAGAAAAATCGCAATAAATCGGCCATTTTGATTTTTTTTTCAGCCATTATTGAACTTGTCCAATAACTACTTATTAGTAACATGCATAACAAATTTGAAGAGGATATTTGGAAAACTTTTCAAGTTATCGCGCCCACAAGGTCAAATTATTGACGTAAAATGAGAAAAATCACAATAAATCGGCCATTTTTTATTTTTTTCAGCCATTATTGAACTTGTCCAAGAACTACTTATAAGTAACATACATAAGAAATTTGAAGAGAATATGTGAAAACTTTTCAAGTTATCGCGCCCACAGGGTCAAATTATTGACGTAAAATGAGAAAAATCGCAATAAATCGGCCATTTTTTTTTTTTTGGCCTTTATTGAACTTCTCCAAGAACTACTTATTAGTAATATGCATAACCAATTTGAAGAGGATATGTGAAAAACTTTTCAAGTTTTCGCGCCCACAAGGTCAAATTATTAATGTAAAATGTGAAAAATCGCAATAAATCGGATATTTTTTTTTTTTTTTCGGCCATTATTGAACTTGTCCAAGAACTACTTATTAGTAACATGCATAACCAATTTGAAGAGGATATGTGAAAAACTTTTCAACTTATCGCGCCCACAAGGTCAAATTATTTTTCGTAAAATGTGAAAAATCACAATAAATCGGCCATTTTTTTTTTTTTTCGGCCATTATTGAACTTGTCCGAGAACTGGTCATTAGTAACATGCATAACAAATTTGAAAAGGATATGTGAAAAACTTTTCAAGTTATCGCGCCCACAAGGTCAAATTATTGACGTAAAATGTGAAAAATCGCAATAAATCGGCCATTTTTTTTTTTTTCGGCCATTATTGAACTTGTCCGAGAACTGGTCATTAGTAACATGCATAACAAATTTGAAAAGGATACGTGAAAAACTTTTCAAGTTATCGCGCCCACAAGGTCAAATTATTGACGTAAAAGGTGAAAAATCGCAATAAGTCGGCCATTTTGAATTTTTTTTCAGCCATTATTGAACTCGTCCGAGAAGTGGTCATTAGTAACATGCAAAACAAATTTGGGAAGGAAACATGAAAAACTTTTCAAGTTATCGCGCCCACAAGTAAATGTTAACGCCGACGCCGACGCCGACGCCGACGCCGACGCCGACGACGCCGAACTTCAATTGCAATAGCCCACCTTTTTTAATTAAAATTAAAAGGCGGGCTAAAAAAAGGTTATATTGTACATACCAAATATTTATTAAGTACTGGCAAACATCAAGAATCGGGCTACTCTGATGAAGCACATCTCACCAGCAACTACTATTTTCTTCTAAATGACACCAGATTTACTTTTGTCATCCTCTCTATGCGTAAACAACACCTCTCCTATGAATGGCATGTCAAATCTCAACAATAAGTTTACAAAACTTGGGTTCATGGACTTTTTTGGAGTTGGGGGGGGGGTAGACACATGGGAGGGGTTCTGGTAACGACTATGTCTGATAATCAGTTCAGAACACTGGTATTATTAGAAAGAAATCTCTTCTTTCTAATAATACCATGAGCTTCACTAATTATCTAATACATTAATGTTGATTGTGTGAGACATACAGCTTGTGTTGGTTTGCTGTGTGCACGACGTCGTAGACGGTGGACCGGCATCGGGCGAGTTTTGGATCGGCTTCTCAAGTTTGTTGCGGTTTCGGGGTTGTTGATATGACTGTGTATAAACACTACATATAACAACTTTTAGGTGGCCCTCGCGACTCAGTTATTTTTAATTTTAGTGAGAGTCTCCAGGCATGCTACACTCATCCTCCGCCTTCGCACCTATAGTTGACTAAAGGTATAGACACTGGATGATGACTAATCGTGCATGAATATAGCGGCGTTTATAAACCTATCACCAGTTGCATCCCAGCATCTAGTTAAAATGATAGACATTGTACAACTAGTCATTATTGTCTATGGTTATTAACTTTGGTTGACGGGAACTGGTCGAGACGACGTCTGCGAAGCCTGTCAACCATATTAGTGAATTAAAAATATATAATAAAATAATAACCTGTAACATTTCTGTAGGCAGACATCTCCAGAGTGTAAACAGTTAATTACAAATTGACATACTCCTGTTGTCCCTTCGATTAACCCTTTACAAGATATTTCAACAATGTTTTTATATTCAAGTGAATACTTGATTGTTTTGCCGTTCTCAGTCAAATTCAAATTTTCAATTTGGTTACAAATGTAGGTATATTTGCGATAACTTTCAACTGATGCTTAGCGGTGACATATCAATATATTATCATAATTTATACTGGAAGAAGCTTAATACTATATCGAAATGCTAACATAGGGAGGAGAATAATGATATGTTTAATTCGCCTTCCAAACTGTACATAACGTCTACAGGAAACGTCCTAGGAAACAAGAGTGTCCAGCCAACACAGTTTGTTGATACAATATTGGCCTATTGTCGGGCCAGCGTCGCAGATGGTGGCCCAACAATGGGCTAATATTGGATTAATTTTATTGAATCAGCATCTCGTGTTTTCAAGATGGTATTGATATTATATAATAGGAGGGACGCTCCCAGCGATAGTAAACTGTTTGCACAGCAATGAGGCGCGACTACTAGTGTTAGGTGTCTAAAAAAAATCCAAAAATCCGAGAAAAACTCGGAGTGGTCAGACCACAACCTAACAATTTTTTTTTTGGAAACATGTACAGCAAAAAAAACCACACAAACAAACACAAAATTTCCGAAAAAAGGACAAATCCGAGTTGGGGCTTGACCCACTCACCCAGTTTCGGGTTTTTCTCGGATTTTTGAAAAAATTTTCACTTGACGAAACCCCTTACCCCACCCTACGTATTTTTTATTGACAAGGTTGTTCTTATCTTACCAAGTGGTCGTTATATATCCCAGATTTTCGATTGTAAACAATAATCTAACAGCAAATATATTGCCATACTGATTCTTAGAATATAGATTCGATTTATAAGGATACCTTTGTTATCCAATCACTCACATCGCAGATAAGTAGAATCGCGCAGTAAGGAATTTAGTGTTAGGTTCAGTAAGATCGTTTGTGATATTTAAATGGTGGCCCAGTTAACGAGGCAATTTTCAATTTCAATTCAAAAGGTGCCCACTGGCGTATGCGCCCTCAAAAAGTTACAATTTCGAATTTGTAAAACATAACAAGACTATGAATATCTACATTCCGAATATAATAATTATTAAACAATTTGGGTAGACAACCACGAATGTATTTGAACATGAAAAAAAAAATCTTCTGTTTGTATAATTGATCAATGTTTTATAGTTTTAAATCTAAAAATATAGGTTCAGTGTGAGCTCTGTGGGGTAAGGATTTCATTATCCTAACCACTCGTTTTTGCAATTTAAACAATGACAATAAATGTACATCACCAGCTCCTCCCCACACTTCTAAACAATACGTTAGGTAAAGATAAATAAAACTGTGGTACAAGGTTACTAATGTCGACAGGTTTTTATATTTTTTTGCTTTATTAAATATTCCTGTACCTTTGGAAATTTTCATTTTTATAGATTTAATATGGTTTGCCCATGACAGTTTTTTATCAATTAAAACTTAATTCAGAATTTAGTACAAGCAACACGTGCTACTATTTGCCCATTAATCTTAATATCTGTATCGTTAATAATACGATTTCGAGATAAGCTGAATATCATGTAATGAGTTTTTTGGACATGTAATGACAGTTTGTTTACATTTAACCATTCAACAATTCTTGTTAATTTATTATTCATAATGGCTATTAATTGCAGTTGTTATTATTTTTAATCATAATCGTAAGCGAAAAAATAGAGTATTATCAAAATCATAATCGATAATTTTTGATGACATGTAATCGTAACCATAATCGTAATTGATTATTATATTGACGAATAATCGTAATCATAATCGTAATCAATAAATGAAAATGACATGTAATCAAAACCGTAATCGTAATCATCATTTGTAATCTACCCCAAAACTGGTCGTCTACAACGATATTAGCCCTTTCAAGCCTGAGTTTACCATTGTCATCTTAATCCACAACAAGCCTCGAATTGCTGTCGCAATTCTCGACTTAAGATGATTTGATGTGGTTTAAAAATTAAAGAAAATTGTAATGTATTGGTAAACCAGTTTCATGGAAATTTTCGTTTTAAAACCCCTAGTTTCAGGAAATTAAGTCATTTTTCAGAGATGCGAAATGATGCTTTATTGCATCGTGAGGGCTCAAAAGGTTAAAAGGCATCATAACGCTGACCAACACAATTTAATCATTAAAACGCGTTTATTTATTGTAAAATGGAAGTTCTGTGATCTCAAATTGTGGGAAATAGTTTGAATCAATTTATAGGGACGCAAATTGAAAAGCCCACACAGCAGCGACCACTATTTATTTGATGTCAGCAGCAGAACGCAAATTGATATTTATGCCCCGTTTAATATTTACGTTAGGGGACCACTATTCAATATCCAGAGGGGGGGTGGATTTTTTTTTAATAAATAATTTCGGGCGGGAATAAAAAAATAGGCCTACTTCAAGAACTGTTCAATATAAACATGTAATAAAATTTATAATTTTTAGCGCGACAAAAACTCTGGCATAACATTAAAGCAACATTAGGTTAACACATCATGTTTGCTGTAGTTAGCAAATACCACCTTTCACAACTGCGTGTTACGGGTTAGCCAGCATTCCATATGTGAACGGTAAGATGGCGTTCCGCCGGTGACACACGATTGATTTAACCCTTATTATCGCCCTCGATTTTTAATTGTATTTACCTGACTTAGTAACTATGTATGCATCCATTCATTTGATTTTGAAGCATTCTAGCAGTTATTTATCATGTGAGAGCATTTTTTAAAACAACTCCCAAAAAATATTTCGGCCATTTTAGCTATTTGTGATGATGTGAGTATCATAGGTTTCAGATAAATGCTGTGTTCTAACCCGAGTGGAGGGCGAGATCCATTTAACATGTTTACTGGGACGTCGTGTGCTTCATCGAGTGATTTCAAACTCTCCTTGAACTTTAGTAGTGGTCATTTGATCAAATGACCACTATCCCAACAAACACGACTTATTGACCTGATGTTGGGTAGATGTTGGCCCAACGTCGTAGACGGTGGGCTAACATCAATCTAACATCTGGTCAATGTGTCGTGTTTGCTCAGATACAAAAGCTCACATTTCCTCCTGATTATTACAAATAAGTCATATTATCGTCAGCAAGTGTAGCGGTATAAATATAGTAACAATAACTATATAAAAACGGCGGGCGTCCTGAATTTGAAGGTCAAATAAAGGTCATTTCTTTCTAGATACTTTCTTTCAAGATACTAGAAAAAACCTATCAAATAAACAGCTCGCAGAAACCATAAATTGTGCGTTCATGCGCCACAAACAATAGAAAATACAGGGTTGTCTCTACATTTTGGCGACCATTTTCAAAATCACTAATTTGAAGGTCCACAAATAAAGTCCACAAATATAGAATAGTGTGCGTCATAATCGAATCTAGCACACACAAATTATGTAGCAAACAAGTAGATAAAAATAAATAAAAAAATGGCGAGCAAAGTTCAATGTCTTAGATTTCAGCCCATGTTAAATACACACATTTGTATGAAAGGCTGCAATATCTTTCCACTAAAGAAATATATGACATTTAAAAACACACAAAATTCTTTTGAAGCATACACATAATTATATGGGTTTAGAAAAACGGCCGTATATATGGTTATGTCCAATAATTACGTTGTATCAGGCCTATGTCGTTTCCTTTGACCATGTTGACTAGTTTGTTTTGTTGTTCATTTTTATTATTTTATAATAAAACATATATTTCAGCTTATGTGGAGAGACGACTATCTATTCTAATGCAGTATGTGATATATCATTGGAACGAAAACCTCAATGCCTGTTATATGGTATATTGCACGTGTAGATTGGTTGACCAGAAAAGCAACGACACACGTTTAATGCTTAGGTCACAATTAACCCGGGCCCCGTCCGGGTTGTGAGAACGGCCGAGCTCTAAGTCCCTGTCGGACCCGGGCACTGTGGTCATGATCAGATATAGTTTTACAGATACTCTGCCGGAGCCCTGGCGGGTCCTGGCGGGCGCCCGGCCGGCTATCGGAAGAGTCTTGTTCTCATTTCTCTGAAAACCTTACCGGGGCTCGCAGGTGTAAGGGATGTCGGGCGGGCACCGGCAGGGCATCACTAGGGCTCCTGCAGGGCCTCTCACGGGTCCCGGCAAGGGTATATAGCCTATAGGGGCGTGTCCCTATTAATTGTGTTTTATATTAAAACACATTCTCTAGGAGATGCAAGCTGCTGACAATATAGTATTCGCCGGCCTCAATCCCTGGCTCATTCGGTCCAGTCGTGGCTCGAAACTGGTACTGGGTTCGAATCCTGGTCGGTGGGATGTTCGTCATCGAGTTTGTGCATATACAGTGCTCCAAGCTGATCAAAGGCATGGAGTGTGAAGTGCTGTCGGTGGTACTGTGCACTGGAAAGAGCCCTTGAAGTCATTTGATATGAGTAGAGTATAGTCCCGACTTTGGGCTTCTTTAAATCGCGATATTGCCATTATTGCGCAGAAAGCGACGCAAAGCAATATTCACACTGCTGACATTATTCATTTAGCTGGCCTCAGGCTTATATCAGGCTTGCAACAGCCCGAGACCGCTACAACTCTGGCCTTGTGGCATTGCTCCTAGAGCAAGAAACATAGAAAAATTAAATCCCCCAAAACGAATGTGGTGGGTTCGAACCTGGCTGGCTCTAATAGCCCGTTACAGGCAATACAAGACACTTTTACAGGGTCCAACACCACAAATAGCCTACTTCAAACCTTTAATCAGGATGGATCCGTGGCCGGTCCAGCGTGCTGGTCCTTCAATTGAGAAAAGTATTAGTCCTCTATATGGAAGAATCTTTTAAATTATTAATTTAAAAACAGTTTGTGTAATGCCTTCTTTTACTCGACTTATCTATTAGATAAACTGATGTTAGTAGGCAAATGTAAGGAAGATTTAAAAAATGGGCTATTCGTATACATTTTGCGATGTAAGTTGATTCAGGTTAGCCTACAAATACAGTTTGTAAAATGAGAATTTTAGTAGTCTAAATTGTTTGATTGATTTATAGATGGATTGATTGATTGAACATTGATAAATTCGTCTCTCAATAGCTGTGTATCCCCCTGGAGATTATACAAAGTGTTACTCCCGTGCCTTTACGATGTCCGGGACCCGCTCGGACATCGTAAAGGCACGGGAGGAACGCCGCCCGGGTCCCCTACAAGCCAAGTCAGGACCCCACAGGCTCCCGCCCGGGTCCCGTAGGGGGCCCGAGCATTTATGTGCTTGATACGTCGTATATTTCTCGCCGGGGCCGGGGTTACTTTTAAGTCAGTATTAAAAGTAAACCGGGGCACGCGCGGGTTGAAAAAATAGATGGCACCCGGTCGGGGTCCCTCCGGGTCCTGTGCGGTATGGCCAAAAAACTGCCAAAAACAGCCCGGGAAGGCCCCTTTTGTGAAATGTGACCAAGGCATAAGTGACCCTACCCCCTAAATTTAGACAGGTTTTGGCGGTCAAAATTTAAATTTCGTCCCTATTTTTTTTAATGTTACAATATCGTTTTATGTTTTAGACATACCAAAGGCTAAAAAAAGTTGGTGTAGGTAAGATGCGTGGGAGGTGCACGTAGATGGTAGTAGCCCCTGGACTAAGAATCAAGGGCCATATTCTGGTACATTGCTAAGATAAGAGTAATTCTTTTCTTAGTTAAGATAAGAAGTTGCAGGACTAAGAAGTTGCGTAAGTTGCTTTTCTGGAAAACAATAAAACATTCTTAATTTGCTACTCAAATTTCTTTTCTCTGTTGCTATGGCGACAGCGCCAACATCGTCATCTAGCTATGACGTCACAAAGCTTTATAAGTCATGACAGTGCAGATTCTAGGCCTATGGCTAAGCCCAATACAAGCTATGGTGACAACTTCTCTCCCATGAAAACTTTAATGTCGTATAGGCCTACCTTAGGGACGCACCATTTGATATCTGGGGGGGGGGGGCCTAGAGTTTTTGTTGCTTGCAAACTTTTTTTTTACCTCCGGTGGAAAACAAGTTTTTTTTTGGCGATCAACGTCCGACATTTTGTTTTTTATGTTATGTGGAAGAATTTTGTTGTCGTATGCTTTCCCTATTATGTACGTTACCATTTGGTGTTTTTTCTGGTCAACATATTTTTCTGACTTTTTCTGACTTTTGTGGCGACAAACTATTTTTTTCAGTTTTAATCTAGCCCAGCCCCCCCTAGATATCAAATGGTGCGTCCCTTAATGAAAAGCATCAATATGTACTGATGGTCTTTTGTATAGTGGTCAAATAAATATAAGTTTTACATGTGTTTATTTTTTGGCTGTAAACACGGATTCGTGTGCTGTTTTGGCACAAAATACACTGTGTTGCGTAGAGTTACGGCACCTCTGAAGCTGCCGTAAAATTAATCAATAATATACTCAATTAATTTCTTATCCTAACTATTTCGAGAATAGCAATTAAGAAAAATTCTGAAAGTTACTCAAATTCTTAGCCTACTTTACGCAATTCTTAGACTTACGCAATTCTTATCTCTTTCGAGAATACGGCCCCTGACGTCTACAGATGACTGATTCTGACGTATAAAGACGGTCTCCGCACTGAAAGGGTTAAAATACAAACGGTCCCTGTCATTTGCCTGGTATAATTGATAGACCACACTATGTGTTCTTAGAACTTACAACACTCATTATTATTATACAACTGTTCTGGCAAAACGGGTTTAAAACGAGTCGATCTAACTTCTAGCATTACAATCATACATCGTGAAGCTTCACATTTCATGTCGTATTCATCTTAATTTTATCAAATTATCGACATCAATTATTAGCATTCTACATATCTTCACCTTAACCCTTTCAAGCCTGAATTTATCATTGTCATCTTCATCCACTACAAGCCGCGAATTGCTGTCGCAATTCTCGACTTGTAGCGAATGAAGATGACTTGATGTGATTCAAAAAATTAGGAAAATTGCCATGTATTGTTAAATCAGTTTTATAGAAATTTTCATTTCAAAACCCTTGATTTCGGGAAAATCAAGTCTGTTTTCAGGAATGTAAAATGATGCTCTAATGCATCGTGAGGGCTTAAAGGGTTAAAGCGCCAAGTTTTAGAATTTAAGTTGTCACCCACTTTAAGTTTTGTCTCGCTAACGCTACACACAACTTCAAGAGGCTGAAAATAACTCACATTTGTTTAATTTGTGACTAAATGTAACCGAGCTGGGTTCATATAGCAGGTTCAACGACAACAGCATTTGCAGCATTTTACACGTCGAATAACATTCAAAGTCCACAAACAACACCCCTGTCATAAACGGCTAGGACCAGCGCCGCTGAATTACACATAATGAGCGCTACCCATGCATAACCATGATAACAGGCCACCAGCATATTTTCCTAATGTGAAGCGTAACAAAAACTTGACCACAGTCATGAAAGGAAAAATCAGAAAATCAATATGTCTGCCGTTGGCAAAGACGAGATGACAAATGATTTCAATGATCTCCACTGACCAATTTCCCGCCAAGATCACGTGACCAGTGATGTCACGTATTCGTGGCCAAGAAATCCTAGAAGTCAAATCTCGATGTTTAAAAACACATTTAATTTTCTAAAAGAGTGATTTGATCAGCTAATAAAGATTTAAAACGATTACAAAATGCCCTTAAATGGCTAATAGTCGTTTTAGAGTGATTGATCAGCTGATAAAGATTTAAAACGATTACAAAATGCCCTTAAATGGCTAATGGTCGTTTTAGAGTGATTTGATCAGATAATAAAGATTTAAAACGATTACAAAATGCCCCTAAATGGCTAATAGACGAAATTTAGTAGAGAATCTAGGATATGTTTCCACTTATTCACCATCCTGATAATGGCTTAGTGAAATTAGTGGTTGACACAATGTGCAGCCTAAGTCATAGCCCCCTAACCCTTAAAGCCGTGAAATATTTGCTGTATCATCATAGAGACAAAAGTGTTGTTTATTTCAATTTTAAGTCATCATAAATGTCCTAGTTACCTCTTTTCGCTTCATTTGTATACCTATATTATGGGTCTACAGCCATTATAAATATGTTTTCAGTACGGGGATATACTTTAAACGTCAGAACCTGATGTCTAAAGTAGACGTCAGAATCATACGTCCACAGACGTCAGATCCCCGCGTTGGAAGATATAATGTCTTTATGTCAAGCTAAGGTAGGGTCTCAGACGTTCTCTCTGCTAATTGTGGTAAACCCACTGTTGGCCTAATGTTGGCCCAACGTCACAGATGGTGTCCCAACATTAAAACTACAATACCTCGTGCTTGCTCGGCTGGTGGTTCGTGGAAGTGGCAGATACGCAGTGGTGGGTAAGAAAGGGGAGGTACATTCTCGTTCTAAAAGTAGCCTACATCGTCTACCGGTAGCGTCGCAGACCCCCGCACCTTATCATAAGGTGTACACCAGCGTCGGTTTCTAGGCTCTTCTACTTCTTTAAGTCAGAAGAGGATAAGCTGAGAGACGGCTCCACATCTGGTCAGCTCTGAGAGGTAATGTACAATAATGTAATCTTCATCCACTACTAGCCGCAAGGAGGAGGCCCTGGTGTAGTGGTTAAAGCTGCCTTTCTGCCCAGCAAACGCGACACGTTGACCCAATGCTGGGCTAATGTTGGCCCAGCGTCGTAGACCTTGGCCAGCATTAGTACAGCATTGGGTCAACATCTCGTTTTTGCTGGGTGGAACGTTGGACCTCGCGGCTTCACCCCCCCCCCCGGGCATTCGTGTTTCAAAGAAATTATAATGTTTCTTCACCTCTCACTCATAACGCTTTAATATTGTGTGGAGCCTTTGTGTCCAAGAGGTAGCGGGCTCGACCTGAGTTCTCCTCACCCAACTCAGCCTATATGTGCACAAAGGTGACCTAAAGTCCCATTCATTTATTTTACTAGCTGCAAATTGCTGTCGCAATTCTCGATTTATACGACCGTATTCACAAAGCAAGTTTAATAATGGTTTAACCGAAATGTTGGTGTAAACTCGGGTTTAGCGTTAAACTGCATACACAAAAAGAGATAAAGTTTTTAATTCGGACAGTTTATCGACCTACTCAGGGGCAGTAGTTTAAACAGTGGTTTGAAATGAAGTGGAATGAACATTATTATGATATTGAGTAAAACTCTGCGAAATAGAAGAATACGGAAAACAACATACAAACACTGATTATTTATTAGAAATGTACCCTCATTTATTTGGTCAATGGCGCGATAAATACTGTTTTCATAATGAAATACATTCACCAATAAACTCAAATTTTGACGGTACTCCAAAGTTTGAACTAATATTAAAACAACGGATTTTAAATCCGATTGGGACTGTTTTGGTTAATAATGAAGCAAAACCTGCAAATTACATTGAAATAATTGTTTCAAATATATAAAACTGTTGAAAAAAATGATATATTCGAATATGTTATATTGGCCTTATATGAAAAATCGTAGTAGTAGTAGTAGTAGTAGTATTACTAGTAGTAGTAGTAGTAGTAGTAGTAGTAGTAGTAGTAGTAGTAGTAGTATTACTAGTAGTAGTAGTAGTAGTAGTAGTAGTAGTAGTAGTAGTAGTAGGCGTAGTAGTAGTAGTAGTAGTAGTAGTAGTAGTAGTAGTAGTAGTAGTATTACTAGTAGTAGTAGTAGTAGTAGTAGTAGTAGTAGTAGTAGTAGTAGGCGTAGTAGTAGTAGTAGTAGTAGTAGTAGTAGTAGTAGTAGTAGTAGTAGTAGTAGTAGTAGTAGTAGTAGTATCAGCAGTAGTAGTAGTAGTAGTAGTAGTAGTAGTAGTAGTAGTAGTAGTAGTAGTAGTATCAGCAGTAGTAGTAGTAGTAGTAGTAGTAGTAGTAGTAGTAGTAGTAGTAGTAGTAGTAGTAGTAGTAGTAGTAGGCCTAGTAGTAGTAGAAGTAGTAGTAGTAGTAGTAGTAGTAGTCGTTTATTCACTCAAAAAGTGGGAGATTGTCAAAAAGAATTTTAGGAGTCGCTTTCATGACAACCACCCATAGAGTATAACAAACATAATAATATCAATCTACATGTATCAATACACTTTAGCATAGCATTCAACAGTAACTATGGAAATATTATCTTATTTAACCCTTTAACCGCCAAATTATTCAATCTGAATTTTCACCCACTTGAAATTGTGTCTCGCTGACGCGATCCACAACTTCAAGTGAGTGAAAATTATCCAGATTTGACAAAATGGAGGTCAACTGTTTTCATATATTGCTGATTGATGTCATATTTTATCTTAAACATGCTTAAAAGGTGGTACTTAATGTGATAATAAAAATGAAAACCCGAATATATGCGACACCGGCGGTTAAAGGGTTAATATTATTATAACTTAGCTCTTTTAGCCTTTCCCCTGCTACGCCTGTATATAGACGGTTTCAAACAACTTTCATATTCAATATATGACAAATATGACCTAGATTCGAACTTGGTCCCTCCAGGATACAAGCGCTAATTGATTCCAATGAGACATCAGGGCCAGCAGGAAGGTGGGCGCAGACGGCGAGTTGTCGGCGGTTTGAGGCGTACATGTTATCGGTGTCTAGTTGGGGGGGGGCAACCGTGCTCGGTGTATTTGCCATTAAACATGTCATTTATTAACAGAACGCATTCAATTAAAACAGGAAAGCCAGGGGTCAGTACAGATCATACTGCCGTACATTGCCATTATTTTGATTTGGTTCCATGCCAATTATTAACCTTTTCACTACCATACATGACGGAAATTTCCGTCGTCATTCGTCAATGAACGTAACCATAAAATGACACAAATTTTCGTCAAATATATACTACATTTATGTATTTTTCGTCATTTGAAGCTGGAAATTGCGTTAGCAATTCCAGCTTCAAATGACGAAAAATAGAACCCCTACACCAGTATATCTGGATCCTGGCATGCACTCCGGCTTGGAAGTCAAAGGGTTAACAGAACGCATTCGAATTTATGCCCAGTGTTGAAATGTGCATAATGCATAATTTGAAATCGCTCTTGGAAAGAATATTGGTCATGTCATTTTCATAACCAACCTTGTTGCAATGGCCCAGCCCGTTTTTACTCATTGATAAACATTTGTTTTGTGCGGCAAAAGGGATGTTCAATCGAGAATGGTAGAAACTATTGTACCATCGTTGCCGTGTCGTCTTCTCAGAGGCCGTGGATGGATGTATTTGCTTTGCCCAAAAAATCCAACATGGCGGTGACTGAGAGCGATCCCGAACCCAAGGTCCGAAAAATGTTCATAACTTTTAAAAGACTGTGCGACATCTGAGCTGAGCGTGCGGGCATGGAACTGAAATGTTACTGATTCTAAAAAAAAACTATTTTTGACCTGATCACCTGATATTTTCCGCTATCACAGAACAAAGAAATGTCCCACGATTTTGTACGCGTTCAATCTGTAGGTTTCAGCCACTGGGGCTAGTACCATCGCGCTCACGGCATCCCCAATATTTATTGGCAGGAAATCTCCACTTTTTCCACACATTGGTTGAGCCAAATATTGCGACAAAACCCTCCAATACCCTTTCCATACTTATCTTCTTTTGTGCATTGGCATTTGCGTATGGGAATGTCAGATTAAAATATAAAACCTGTCAATTTAAACAATATTCTGAAGTTGTGTTAATATACGGTAAAACAGTTTTTGTACATGCGGTTTAAAAAATGTATACGCGGTAAATCTCAGTTTAGTTACACTGGTGTTAATGCTAACCTCGGGTTTGGTAAAACCCCTTATGTGGACACGGCCGTTATTAGAAGAAGACGGCTTGAAGTGGGTAAATTAACCTTTTAGACGCTGAAATATTTTATATAAGCCAAGTGACCAAATATTTTTTTTTAATTCGAAATCATTATGAATGTCTTAGTTAGCTCTTTCTGTTTCATTTAAATACCTATATCACGGATCTACGTCTACAGACGTCAGATTATGACTTCTAAATTCGATCCCCGCACTGAAAGGGTTTAGGAAAAGCAGTTTCATGAAAATATCATCTGAGAACCCGTTTTCCTAGTGCATCATGAACCCTGTGGTGCATAGGAAATGTTACCCGTTTTCCTAGTGGATCATGAACCCTGTGGTGTATAGGAAATGTTACCCGTTTTTAGAGTGCATCACGAACCCTGTAGTGCATAGGAAATGTTACCCGTTTTCCTAGTGGATCATGAACCCTGTGGTGCATAGGAAATATTACCCGTTTTCAGAGTGCATCATGAACCCTGTGGTGCATAGGAAATGTTACCCGTTTTCCTAGTGGATCATGAACCCTGTGGTGCATAGGAAATGTTACCCGTTTTCAGAGTGCATCATGAACCCTGTGGTGCTTAGGAAATGTTACCCGTTTTCAGAGTGCATCATGAACCGTGGGGTGCATAGAGAATGTTACCCGTTTACAGAGTGCGTCATGAACCGTGTGGTGCATGGGAAATGTTACCCGTTTACGGAGTGCGTTATAAAACCTGAGGTGCATAGGAAATGTTACCCGTTTTCAGAGTACATTATGAACCTTGTGGTGCATAAAAAATGTTACCCGTTTACAGAGTGCATCATGGACCGTGTGGTGCTTAGGAAATGTTACCCGTTTATAGAGTACGTTATAAAACCTGAGGTGCATAGGAAATGTTACCCGTTTTCAGAGTACATCATGCACCTTGTGGTGCATAAAAAATGTTACTCGTTTACAGAGTGCATCATGGACCGTGTGGTGCATAGGACATGATACCCGTTTACAGAGTGCGTTATAAAGCGTGTGGTGCCCGTTTCCAGAGGTCATCATGTACCCCGTGGTGCATAAGAAATGTTACCCGTTCACAGAGTGCATCATGAACCGTGTGGTGCATAGGAAATGTTACCCGTTCACAGAGTGCATCATGAACCGTGTGGTGCATAGGAAATGTTACCCGTTTTCAGTGTGCATCATGAACTTTGCGGCGCATAGGAAATGTTACCCGTTTTCAGAGTGCATCATGTGCCTCGTGGTGCATAGGAAATGTTACCCGTTTTCAGAGTGCATCATGTGCCTCGTGGTGCATAGGAAATGTTACCCGTTTTCAGAGTGCATCATGAACCGTGTGGTGCATAGGAAATGTTGCCCGTTTTCAGTGTGCATCATGAACCTTGCGGCGCTTAGGAAATGTTACCCGTTTTCAGTGTGCATCATGAACCTTGCGGCGCATAGGAAATGTTACCCGTTTTCAGAGTGCATCATGTGCCTCGTGGCGCATAGGAAATGTTACCCGTTTTCAAAGTGCATCATGTGCCTCGTGTTGCATAGGAAATGTTACCCGTTTTCAGTGTGCATCATGAACCTTGCGGCGCATAGGAAATGTTACCCGTTTTCAGTGTGCATCATGAACCTCGTGGCGCATAGGAAATGTTACCCGTTTTCAGAGTGCATCATGTGCCTCGTGTTGCATAGGAAATGTTACCCGTTTTCAAAGTGCATCATGTGCCTCGTGGTGCATAGGAAATGTTACCCGTTTTCAGAGTGCATCATGTGCCTCGTGGTGCATAGGAAATGTTACCCGTTTTCAGAGTGCATCATGTGCCTCGTGGTGCTTAGGAAATGTTACCCGTTTTCAGAGTGCATCATGTGCCTCGTGGTGCATATGAAATGTTACCCGTTTTCAGAGTGCATCATGAACCGCGTGGTGCATAGAAAATGTTACCCGTTGTATTATTTGTATTGACAATAGGCCTATGTGTCATCAGGGATGTGTAATGGGTGCTCAAACGGTTAATATTTATTAAAATGCTAAATATTGTTCAGATTAAAACTCATAGATTTAAGAATACATTGAAATCACGCCATGAATTTCTGTATTTTCCAAATCACATGTACTGACTCTAGTGTGATCATAAAATACCCTAACATCACCAAAACTAAGCATCGAGACTGACATCCACCCTAGTCAAGAAAGTGATTCTATTGTGCAGTGATTGGTAGTGGGTGTCAGTTTGAGACAATAAATTATGTAGTATACATACTAGTATTTGAATATGGCAGGCCGCCTATGACTGTGGAGTGGGAATTGGGGCCCAAGTGCGGTTTGCTACCTCCTAATTTAATTAACAACTGAATTACGGTGGTGCCAGACTAATTTCATCATGTGACAGACTGAGCCACTTTTCATTGGTCACGGGGTAGAATACCATACTTGGTCCGGAATTGCGTAAATTGTGTGAATTTAAAAATTGTCTTTTTTCCCGGTAGCTAACCATACTGAATCGTATTTAACCCTTTCAAGCCTGAATTTACCATTGTCATCTTCATCCACTACAAGCCGCGAATTGCTGTCGCAATTCTCGACTTGTAGTGGATGAACATGATTTGATGTGGTTTAAATATTAAAGAAAATTACCATGTATTGTAAACCAGTTTCATGAAAATTTTTGTTCCAAAACCTTTGGTTGTAGGAAAATAAAGGGTTTTTTCAGGGATGTGAAATGATGCTTTAATGCATCGTGAGGACTTAAAGGGTTAACATATTAGGCCTACGCTTGAAATAAAATGAAATGAAAGGGGTTTTAGGACACCTTTGTGCACATCTAGGCTTAGCGCTGAGTTGTGTACAGCCGCTGTCCAGCCACGGACTTTAACGGTGCCCAGCTCGAGGGTAAATCGCAATTCGCCGACTTACCTACAATGTATACGTCTTCACTATCATATTTGTCTCATATCTGTTAGGATTTTTGATTGTTAGAAAAGAAAAGTATGTTTATATTCCAGTTATTTTTCCGAAACTGCACTTGGGGGCTCCCCGTGATCTCGGTTGGAGTGGGGTGTTAAGGCGAGACTTGGTGAGATAGGTAATACTAGTATAGTCAGGTAACATAGTCGAAAATGACGTCATCACGCATGTGCATCGCGGTCCGACGCACGTGTTTTTGTGTTTATATTTACTTCAAGCGGTTTGGAGCATGCGCATTCAGGGACGAATTATCCTCACATAGATGTCGCTTATGTCGCACCCGCAAGAATACTCTGGTTCCCAGAGCCACACTACGCGGCGTGGCCGAGCTTCGTGTATGAAAAAAAATGAAATTGGCCGGGTTCGCCAGGCAACCGCAAGAATAGCCTGACCACTGGCCCTGTAGTTACATATTGGGCCAGAAACGGGGCTCTGGTTTTTAGGTTGTGATTGGCCAGCCCCAATTTGATTCAATTTTAGGGTGTGGCTTGAAGGTTGCAGTCCCATTGGCCGATTAAGTTTAGGGAATCCCCGACGTATTTCTTCAAATATTGAATCTTTACGAGTGAGCGGGGAAGAAACATTTCGGTTTTTTTTATATTGAAAGGCCAGAGTGGGGTTCGAACCCGCGATCTCCTACTTTCCAAGCAGGCAGCTTTGACCACTGTACCAGGGTCCCGCACAGGCGGAGCCCTGGTGCAGTGGTTAAAACTGCCTGTTTGGAAAGTCGGAGATCACGGGTTCGTCCCCCGCTCTGGTATTAAGGTTTCAGAGAAACAAAATGTTTCCTCCCTGCTCACTCTTACAGATAAAAAAATGTGGGGAGCTTTCGTGATCGAGAGGTAGCGTTCTCGACCTCAGACCGCCAGGGCCAACATTTCCAATCATGTGCCAGTGTCATCTCATTTATCTCACCATCCACAGGAGGTTTTCCTGGCCCAGTTTTGCCTATATGGCACAAATATAGCCTAATATAGCCACAATTTATGCTGCTGAATTGTTTGATTCTATTTTCCATTCATATGAAACTGGAAACTGCGTTTGCAAATGACGAAAAAAATATATACTTATGAAAAATAGACATCTCCGATATACAATTATTGGTTTAACTGATCATCTATCAAAAACTTGGACGGTGTCTGTAGGGCAGTGTCTGGAGAGTAGTGTCTGGAGGGTGGTGTCTGGAGGGCAGTGTCTGGAGGTTAGTGTCTGGAGGGCAGTGTCTGGAGGGCAGTGTCTGGAGGACAGTGTCTGGAGGGCTGTGTCTGGAGGCTAGTGTCTGGAGGACAGTGTCTGGAGGGTAGTGTCTGGAGGGCTGTGTCTGGAGGTTAGTGTCTGGAGGGCAGTATCTGGAGGGCAGTGTCTGGAGGACAGTGTCTGGAGGGCTGTGTCTGGAGGGTAGTATCTAGAGGACAGTGTTTGGAGGGCAGTGTCTGGAGGTTAGTGTCTGGAGGTTAGTGTCTGGAGGTTAGTGTCTGGAGGGCTGTGTCTGGAGGTTAGTGTCTGGAGGGCAGTGTCTGGAGGGCAGTGTCTGGAGGACAGTGTCTGGAGGGCTGTGTCTGGAGGGCAGTGTCTGGAGGACAGTGTCTGGAGGGCAGTGTCTGGAGGTTAGTGTCTGGAGGGCAGTGTCTGGGGGGCAGTGTCTGGAGGGCTGTGTCAGAAGGACAGTGTTTAGAGGACAGTGTCTGGAGGCCAGTGTCTGGAGGGTAGTGTCTAGAGGGCTGTGTCCGGGGGGTAGTATCTGGAGGGCAGTGTCTGGAGGGCTGCGTCTAGAGGGTAGTGTCTGGAGGGCTGTGTTGGGAGGGTAGTGTCTGGAGGACAGTGTTTGGAGGGTAGTGTCTGGAGGGCTGTGTCTGGATGGTAGTGTCTGGAGGGCAGTGTCTGGAGGACTGTGTCTGGAGGGCTGTGTCTGGAGGACAGTGTTTGGAGGGTAGTGTCTGGAAGACAGTGTTTGGAGGGCTGTGTCTGGAGGTTAGTGTCTGGAGGGCAGTGTCTGGAGGGCAGTGTCTGGATGGTAGTGTCTGGAGGGCTGTGTCTGGAGGGCAGTGTCTGGAGGGCAGTGTCTGGAGGGTAGTGTCTGGAGGACAGTGTCTGGAGGGCAGTGTCTGGAGGGCTGCGTCTGGAGGGTAGTGTCTGGAGGACAGTGTCTAGAGGACAGTGTCTGGAGGGCAGTGTCTGGATGGTAGTGTCTAGAGGACAGTGTCTGGAGGGCAGTGTCTGGAGGGCTGCGTCTGGAGGGTAGTGTCTGGAGGACAGTGTCTAGAGGACAGTGTCTGGAGGGCAGTGTCTGGATGGTAGTGTCTAGAGGACAGTGTCTGGAGGGCAGTGTCTGGAGGACGGTGTTTAGAGGGTATTGTCTGGAGGGCTGTGTCCGGGGGGCTGTATCTGGAGGGCAGTGTCTGGAGGGCTGCGTTTGGAGGGTAGTGTCTGGAGGACAGTGTCTAGAGGACAGTGTCTGGAGGGCAGTGTCTGGATGGTAGTGTCTAGAGGACAGTGTCTGGAGGGCAGTGTCTGGAGGACGGTGTTTAGAGGGTAGTGTCTGGAGGGCTGTGTCCGGGGGGCTGTATCTGGAGGGCAGTGTCTGGAGGGCTGCGTCTGGAGGGTAGTGTCTGGAGGACAGTGTCTAGAGGACAGTGTCTGGAGGGCAGTGTCTGGATGGTAGTGTCTAGAGGCCAGTGTCTGGAGGGCAGTGTCTGGAGGTAAGTGTTTGGAGGGTAGTGTCTGGAGGGCTGTGTCCGGGGGGTAGTATCTGGAGGGCAGTGTCTGGAAGGTTGTGTCTGGAGGGCAGTGTCTGGAGGACAGTATCTGGAGTGCTGTGTCTGGAGGACAGTGGCTGGAGGACAGTGTCTGGAGGGCTATGTCGTCTGATGCACCTCACGATCCTCAAGAAATTCGCCTTTGGTATCAAGTTCTCTGTGTTTCTCGTGTTAACCCTTGTGATGACAGGACCTCGTGTTAGCCCTTGTGCTTCTAGGACCTCGTGTTAACCCTTGTGAAGCTAGAACCTCACGTTAACCCTTGTACTGCTATGACCTACCTCGTGTTAACCCTTGTGCTGCTAGGACCTCTTGTTAACCCTTGTGCTTTTAGGACCTGATGTCAACACTTGTGCTGCTAGGGCCTCGTGTTTACCCTGGTGCTGTTAGGACTTCGTGTTAACCCTTGTGCTGCTGGGACCCGTGTTAGCCCTTGTACTGCTAGGACATCCTCGTGTTAATCCTTGTGATGCTAGGACCTCATGTTAACCCTTGTGCTGCTGGGACCCCGTGTTAACTCTTGTACTGCTAGGACATCCTCGTGTTAACCCTTGTGATGCTAGGACCTCATGTTAACCCTTGTGCTGCTAGGACATCCTGTTTACCCTGGTGCTGCTAGGACCTCGTGTTAACCCTTGTGATGCTAGGACCTCGTGTTAACCCTTGTGCTGCTAGGACATACTCGTGTTAACCCTTGTGATGCTAGGACCTCGTGTTAACCCTTGTGCTGCTAGGACATCCTCGTGTTAACCCTTGTGATGCTAGGACATCCTCGTGTTAACCCTTGTGATGCTAGGACATCCTCGTGCTAACCCTCGTGATGCTAGGACCTCATGTTAACCCTTGTGCTGCTAGGACATCCTCGTGTTAGCCCTTGTGTTTCTAGGACCTCGCGGTAACCATTGTACTGCTAGGACCTCGTGTTAACTTTTGTGCTGCTAGGACACCGTGTTAACCCTTGTACTGCTACGACCTACCTCGTGTTAGCCCTTGTGTTTCTAGAACCCCGCGTTAACCCTTGTGCTGCTAAGATCTCGTCTTAACCCTTGTGATATCATGCCAAGATGTGATGTTAAAATATTCATTATTTGTATCAGATTTCTATCCAAATGACAGCTTATGTCCCATATCGTGCTACAAATAATTTTAGATTTACAAATTGTTGGATATTAAGACAGTGGTCTTGCGGCTGCACTCTGATCTAATAGGTAGACGAGTCTATCAATTAAAAATATAGGACACAGTCATGTCGTGTTCGTGAAGTTAACGCGCAATTATTTATAGCGGCGTACACCAGATTCTATCCAGGCTTCTAAACGCGGGCGACATTTTATGCATGCCCACTCATCAACCTACCTGCATGAAAAATAAACCATAATTTGACAATATAAGATTTGCTATGTGAATTTTTGCAAATGAAACATTCTGAAATTCCCTTCACCAAGAAAATATATTATTTTTGCACATGTATGCTGAGATAATTTCAATACGTTTATTCAGTGGTGAAAATATGTTCCAGAAGCAGTGGGGTGTGCCGCAAAAATGGTAAACTACTCAGTCTGCCACCGTGCAGTAGACCTATATGTACAGTACAGACAGTGGGGGGGGGGGGCACTCGATTTGTGGCAGCAATTACCGTGTGTTACGAAACGGACACGCCTTACCTGGCACGGCGTGTCCGTTGAACACCGTTTAGATCGATGGCTTAATCACACCTCGTTAAGATAAGCAGGTGACCATTGTCCTGCTACAGCAATAGGCATGCCCGCCAGCCTTCCCGTCCGATCTCTTCTAGTACCATCACCCACATATTATATCCTTACACAATAAAGTGTGTAAATTACAATTACGAGCCATATTTTTCCATCCTACATATCATTATATATGTTTGGAAGATGTTTTATCAATTAAACCATTTCATAGTGATTTAAAGAATACAAATAACTTAAGTTTCCAAAGTTTGTTGAAAGGGTGAGTAGCGATAGCTATAATAAATAGTTATACTTTTAACTTGTGGTACTAAAGTTTATCTAGCAGATAATATTTAGAGATGAAACAATCCAACTAACGTAATCGTCAACGTTTACTTACAATAAATTATTCAGCGTTAATGAGTATTTTGTGTTTTAAATGTATTCATGTTTTTAACCAGTAATATTATATTTTTTATTGCATCGGTTTTTCTTTAATGACTACATTTCTTGTACTATTTATGTGTAATGTTCCCGTCTGTTGCCATATTTTTTGCCATAATTGCATACGATGGTCCAACATCAAACCAGCATTGAATCAAAGTGTCATGTTTGTCTTACCCAGACACTCGCTAACAGACTGTTAGACGGGTGGCCTCTGAGGCGTGCCCTGCTGAGTTAGATAGATGTTTTTTTAGTATTTATAATGATACAACAAACTCACATTCCTCAGTTCATCGGTGACATACATAGGACATACACCATCAATCAAAATGAAATTATTTCAAAAAGACATTGATTTCATCATGTAGAAAAAAATATAGAGGGCTATAAAACGGCTACCATTCAGAAACAGCCTAGAGAAAAAAGACATGTAAATGTGTTATGGTCGGCTGTGAAAGATTTTGAAAATAATTTTGCTCCTAAAAAATAACTTATTTACAAATGCTTTATAATTATGTAAAAAAACGTCAATATTCTAGGCACAGCGCTAGGACGCATATCAGATCATAATAATAATAATAATAATTATAATAATAATAATAATAATACAATCTTTATTTAAAGAGGGTAAACCCAATGAGCATTTGCCCATCTTCCTTGGGGCCCTCAAGATCATAGTGGCTGAAAAATGTTTTCCGGGGATATAACTATTTTTACTGTGTAGTAATAGTTTCTCTGTTATTAATTTGAAATCATGTTTGAATGTGGTTTTCAAAGCATATATTTATTTATATGCGGAGCAGTTGCCACCTAGGGCACCCTTGGCTTCACAAGGTGCAATTACACCGCTGATAAGCACGGAAAGGCAGTGGTGTCAGTGCGTCAGCTAGGTGTCATAAACATCCCAATATAAATCCCTAACTTTTTACATTTTCCTCGTACAAACTCGTAATGATTATCACCAGAAAGCTTATTCATTACTCAAAAAATGATATAAATTATATTATGATTGCACGTTAACTCGAAAAGTTATTTATTTAGAAAGGTAAGCGGGGTTTATCAGTGTTGGCGTGGCTGAGACATAAAAAGCAGTTAGCGAGGTGTGACAACACAAAACAGTTGTATAACATTTATACAATTTTCAACCAGCGTCCAAGTCGTTGTGCCGTCATTCTCTAAATGTAATACAAATGTTTTGTATTTACTGGGCGATACAAATTCCTAACTTTAACTAAAATATAACGTCTTCGGCACGCGAGGAAAATATAGGCTAGATCCAATCCGAGTAGCGTCAATTAAGCAGTATGTAAACATGCAGGCCTATACTTCCCTGAGACAGCAACCAACAAAACATGGGAACGACTGCGGCGTCCAGTAAGACAGTAGTGACATTAGCTAATTAGCAATTCAGAAAATTAGTAAAAATATAAACATTGCCGTTAATAATAAAACATTGTAAAAATACAATCGTATTTTAAATTTGTGAATAAAATATTACTTTGATAATGTTTTTTTGTGACTTATTAATTAATCATTGACTGGTAAGAGAGGTCAGGTTAAACTGGCTTATCTGAACAGCAGTGCATACACTGTAGCGTTATCACCTCGTTGCCGCGTGCCTCACTCTAACACCACCCCCCTGTGCAGGGTGACGCGACGTGGAGGTGCGCAGCGCCCTAACAAGTGTGACAGGTGTGTGCGTCGCTCACTAATGTTTGTGCCCCCCCACTGTCTGTACTGTACGCGAGGTCAACACGGCTAAAGCACAGAACATTAATAACTTGTGCAACGACAGACAATGTTAGGCTGTTTTTACCAACAATAAGGAGCATTTAAAATGTAATGGTTATTTTAATTAAATAACTTTGTTTTAATGATTACAATTCTGGACGTCGACGGATGAAACCAATCAATCAAAGGAACTGTCACAAACAATTAAGTTCAGAAAAATAGATTACTATGCCGATCATCGTTACTCAATTAATATATCAATTTTTTTCCAGCTCGATTAATTCAGACGACTACTGTTCAACCTTTATCCTGTTTAATTATTAGGTCCGGCCTACGACCGGCAGCCTATTAAGTTTATTTAGCCCGAGTTTGTGTCCTATTTAGGGGAAAGAGGGTGCTGTGTGTGGGAAACGGTTGACATTTCTGTACACCAGTCCAAAGTACTTTCATCTTTAAAAAGTATTCAGAAAAAATATACCTAATTTTAAAATGTCATGATAGAAATCCACTCCAAGATCAATAAATTTGAGCGAGTAGGCCCAGATATATGTCATTTTATAGATTTGAGCCTAGGAATTGGCGGCCATCTTTGAAATATGCAAATAAAAAAATTGCCACTGGGTAAAATTTAGTACTCCCGGTGGAAATGATGACTCTAGCCCCTACTGATTAAATATAGTGATTAGAGCTTAAAGGGTTTTGGTTGAAATATTGTTGGTCCAGCGTCGCAGACAGTGGCCCATCATTACATCAGCATAACATTTATATTGAAAATATCCGACAAAGGTTAATTATGGTCAACAACTATTATTTTTAATGCTAATGTAAAATATTCAAACTATTAGCAGTACATACATGCAAATTATATGCATTTTTTGTTTGTTTTATATACATTTATTTCAATTTACCGGTAAACATATTTGGTGGCCCCGTGATAGCGGTACTACTTGTTACTTGTCTCCAGCCAAACATATGTGTTAATCAAATATATATATATATATATATATATATATATATATATATATATATATATATATATATATATATATATATATATATATGTGTGTGTGTGTATTTTTTGTCAAATAAATCATCTATCTATCTATCTATCTATCTATCTATCTATCTATCTATCTATCTATCTATCTATCTATCTATCTATCTATCTATCTATCTATCTATCTATCTGTCTGTCTGTCTGTCTGTCTGTCTGTCTGTCTGTCTGTCTGTCTGTCTGTCTGTCTGTCTGTCTGTCTGTCTGTCTGTCTGTCTGTCTGTCTGTCTGTCTGTCTGTCTGTCTGTCTGTCTGTCTGTCTGTCTGTCTGTCTGTCTGTCTGTCTGTCCGTCCGTCCGTCCGTCCGTCCGTCCGTCGCTCGTCCGTCCGTCCGTCCGTCCGTCCGTCCGTCGTCCATCCATCCATCCATCCATCCATCCATCCATCCATCTATCTATCTATCTATCTATCTATATTTAACGTCATGATATGTATTATAATATTCAAACATTGGTATTCAGTGTAGCAAATTGATGCTATGATGTCTCTATACACCTTTATAAAGGCAAGATATGTTGGCTAAACATCACGTTATGATATTAAAATGACAAGATCTGGAATTATATTTTTACGATTCGTATTACAATATCATAATTTATTGTCAAAATATGTCCTTTAATACCACTAAATATGATTTTAATGTCATGATAGTACATTTTTTATGACATATGAAATTATGAAAAATCAAAAATTAGGATATGGCGGTGTAAGATAATATATTGTTATGTCAAGGTATACCATTCCAATGACATTATATTGACAGATCCGCGTCACCATATGGTAATACAAAAAAATATTACAAAATTGACCTATAATATTTCAATATCAGGTGGCATATGTCGGCTCAACATAAATATCGCAATAATATTCAAGAAGGCCTCATTGTTGATCTAGTATACTGAAACTGACAACAACAAAAGTACTTTGAAAGATTCAATAAAATGGAATGCAAGATAGGGTTAGGACACATGCTGTTCAAATATTTGGACATTATAATACCATGTCATGACGTTAATGTGTCATATCACAATCAAATATCCTGACATAAAAAATCATATCCCGACGTTAAGCTGTCACAACATCATCTAATTTGATGTCATATTCTGGCATTCTAATTTAATATCATCACAATACACCGCCATTACTTTATAACGTTATATCCGAATATTCAAAAGCATAATCCTTGATATTAAAAATATTGAAATTCGCAGAAAATGGACTAAATTAAAGCGACACAATCAGGCTAAAATAATCAAAAATCATTATTTTTATTTTGGCTTTATTTATGACCATATGATGTAAACAAAAAGAAATCGGACACTGTCTTCCAGACACTGCCCTCCAGACACTGCCCTCCAGACACTGCCCTCCAGACACTGCCCTCCAGACACTATCCTCTACACACTGCCCTCTAGACACTTCCCTCCAGACACTGCCCTTCAGACACTGCCCTCTAGACACTGCCCTCCAGACACTGCCCTCCAGACACTGCCCTCTAGACACTGCCCTCCAGACACAGCCCTCTAGACACCGCCCTCCAGACACTGTCCTCATATACAATGCCCTCCGGACACTGTCTTCCAGGCACTGCCCTCCAGACACTGCCCTCCAGACACATCCCTCCAGACACCGTCCTCCAGACACTGCCCTCATTTACAATGCTCTCCTGACACTGTCTTCCAGACACTGCCCTCCAGACACTGCCCTCCAGACACTGCCCTCCAGACACTACCCTCTAGACACTACCGTTCAGACACTTCCCCCCATAAACTGCCCTCCAGACACTGCCCTCCAGACACTGCCCTCTAAACACTGCCCTCCAGACACTACCCTCTAGACACTACCCTTTAGACACTTTCCCCCATAAACTGCCCTCCAGACACTGCCCTCCAGACACCGCCCTCCAGACACTGCCCTCTAAACACTGCCATCCAGTTTTTTTTCAGGCTGATCTAGTTTTTTTCTCGACTGATTATGCATCTCTAGCATTCTAGTAATGATATCTCGGCAGATGTGGGTTTCTAATTCTTAAGAATTTTTTTTAAAACGCAAAATTTAAAATGGCCGCCATGAAATCACTGAAGTTATTATATCTTCCTCAATATTAAAGATAGACACTTGATTTTTTCACCGAACCATATGTTTTTGGTATCAAGGAATACAATTAAACACGTCCAAACTTTATTTGACATTTTTATTGTGCAAAATTCAAAATGGCCGCCATTAAATCACTAATGTTACCATATCTTCTTCACTACTTGAGATAGAAACTTGATTTTTTCACCAAAATCTATGTCTTCGGTATTATGTCTTCGGTATCGAAGAATACAATGAAACACATGACAATTTTATGGCCATGATTATCTTGAAAAATTTAAAATGGCCACCATGAAATAACCAAAAAGTCATCATACTTTCGTTAATAATTGAAATAGAGACGAGATTTATTCACCAAACCATATGTCTTTGATATATAGGAATACAAAAAATACACAATACCTTTATTTGACATTATTATCACAATTGAAATGTTATGTTATCACTTATTTATATAATATTTCAGTTCTACAGTAATGATAGCTACCTGGCAGTGCATTAGCTTATGTGTAATATAAGCAATACAGGTGTTAACTCACCCAAGCAAATAGGTCCAGGTAAATTACGTCGATGTAATATACTATAGCAGTGGCATATCCAGAACATACAAGAGGAGGGGGCGTAAGCCACATTTTGGCTGAAAAAGGGGGTATTTAACTTATTGGATGTAGGTGTAGGTCTATAATTGTTCACATATGCTTACACTGAATATGCACTACACGACAGTTGCCTTACAACGTGGAGTTAAGGTTATTTCAATGAAAAATCTGTGAAACTCTGAATAACAACTTATTTTTACGTTTGAGTACGCATAATATAATGGTAAATATAATGACCACATTATCTGATATTCATTCTGCACATCATTTTTGAATTTCAAGGAGTAAACCACAAAACAAAGGTTGAAACTCACTTATTCTTATTCTTCAGTGATTCAAACATTTCTCTGGCAAAATTTTATGTCATGTTATATAATAAATAAGAATGATATATGTGAATGTTTCCATTTTCTAATGCCTATTGCAGTATAGTCCCAGCAATAATGATGTAAAATAAAGATTATTACATGGTATTCCCAGGAACGTAAAACGACTAATTGCCTGTCGTTATTTACCAATGCAGTGACCGTAATATATCACTATAAATTCGTGATTAAAAAGCAATCCATATACCTTTTTGCTTCTTTAAATGTAGTAAACATGTCATAAAGTAACAACTGTGTTTATTATTTAATAATCACATGCAACATAAATACATCAGGTCAACAACTAGGTCATACCATACCATCCTGATAATTGCATAAATTTCTCAATCCGACAAGCCAGCGTATATGTATATCTTGGAAGATTCTCATTGCCATGTGATTTTCCAATGCAAAATTATGCTCAAATGGTACTATGCTTTGTACCCAAGTTCTACCATTCACTTGCCAGGCAATCAACAAATATTCAACAATACAGACTTTCACATCTGTACAATATAATTTAGAGCTGGATAAAAGCATGTTACAGGGTACAAACTAGGTTATTGTTCCACTCTGAGTTGCATTATAGCATTCCTCTGATTATAATAAATTATTGTTTAATAATATAATAGTCATGATAATAAAGTACATTATACACTTTGAATTATAATTACACAAGTTAATGCAACATGAAAGGACCTAACTATATAATATTTAGGGAGCTGTTATTGCTATGATGATCTGATGTGGTATATAATTTGGTAGCCCTAAACATATATCATATTCATATTTGTTTTCCACATAATTTATATCGTTATGTCAAAAAGCATATGGGAATTGGTTAATGTACTTTTAACTTAATATACTCAATAACATAATTATTATTACAGTTACTACAAAGTATAGATGTAGTTTTTCTGTAATGGCTAAACATTTGTAAAACTCCAATTAAATCCCAAAGTACTTATAGTACTACTACAATATAAGATATCACCAAAAATATGTTAAGAATTCTGACTGCTAGTGTTATATCAGACAAATGGTGAGATGAGATTAAATATACAAGTATATCGCTGATTAGTTAGTTACTGCTTGAATCTACATGAATAATAGTATTTATGATACTAAAAGAACTAAGCAAGTTAGATTTCTTTCCGAATGGTAAAGATTTTATCATATTGCATTTTATTGTATTGTGACTGCTAAATGTGTGGTTTGGTACGTGACCTTTCCTTGTCTTGTTTGTGATTGAGACTATCCATAGCAGTACCCTAATATTCATGCTTGAGGATTTGTTTGAGTATGTGATATTGACTGACATGAAAGATAATTATTGTGTAATATCAGATATTTAATTACCGGTATATAATATAAGTTTAATATAAACATAAATATTTATAATATATATTTATATAAGCTACGCATCTGCTACTATAATATCAATTTATTGTTTGACCTTTACTATATGCCGGCCATCTTGGATTTTACCCACAATGCAATGTCGTAAAGTACGTTCTGGCCGTACCACTATGTCGGGCGTACCAGAAAACCCCACGAATCTGTTACTACTCTGAAGAAAATGATATCAATTTATTGTTTGACCTTAAACATATGGCGGCCATCTTGGATTTTACGCACAATGCAATGTCATAAAGTATTGTGTGGACATACCATAGTCCACTATGTCGGGCGTACCAGGAAACCCCATGGTAAGACACCAAAATCACGAATCTGCTACTATTCTAGAGAAAATGATATTAATTAATTGTTAGACCTTGAGCATATGGCGGCCATCTTGGATTTTACCCACAAATGCAATGTCCTAAAATACGTTCTGGCCATAGCACTATGTCGGGCGTCCCAGAAAAGCCCACGGTAGACACCAAAATCACGAATATGCTACTATTCTGAAGAAAATTATATCAATTTCTTGTTTGATCTTGAACATATGGCGGCTATCTTGGATTTCATCTACAATGCAATGTCATAAAGTATTTTCTGGCCATACCACTATGTCGGGCGTACCAGAAAACCCCATGGTAGACACCAAAATCACGAATCTGCTACTAGTCTGAAGAAAATTATATCAATTTATTGTTTGACATTGCACTAATGGCGGCCATCTTGGATTTCGCCGCCATTTTTAAATTGAGAATAGCTAAGACATTTTCCTGAAAACTCGTTATTTGAAGAATATCTGTGCCAGATTTCATGTCAATTTAAAAGTTGTTTTTAGTTACAAAGCCCACCATTACATGTGTCTATACGTTTTCTGGATTGGAATTTATGCCCAAACCATGGTCATGGCGGCCATCTTGGATTTATGCAAAATAAAAATTCTCCCCAAGGTTTTCTCTCCGGTAACCAAGCTTAATTTTTCTTCACATCCATGTGACTGCGAAACCAGCAAAAAACAATACACTTCTCATGACCGCAAAGTACTCAATTTGGCAACTGGACTATCACTTCAAACTGAATTTGTGAAAAAAACACCTGATATAATTTTGTAAGAAATGTATTTGTACATGTATTTGTGGATTCGGCATATGTTTTTGCAATTCAACTTCGACATATCTCTTGGACTAGGGGTTATATTTTTGTCGTGTTGCTTTGTCTGAATGTCTATCTGAAATAAGCACTATGTGGTTTTGCAAACTATCAATTAGACTTATCATTTCACCGACTTTTTTTATTCTCGCGATAAAGTGACATAGTAATTCACAGTATAGCTAGTTAGTTTGAAAAACAAAACAGAAGATTTACAAATTCAAATTTGTACTGGAAAATGTAGGGAATGTTTTATGATAAAAGGTATTACAAAAGGTATATTCCATCACAATTAGGATTTTAAATGATTCGTAAAATCATGACATTTGTTCTTCACCAAGAGACAAAAGCAGGGTTAATGTTGGGCCAGCGTCATATAACCTTAACCCTCGCAGCGCGGGGACCGTCTTTATACGTCAGAATCTGACGTCTTTAGACACCAAGTGCTAACGTATAAAGACGGTCCCCGCACTGAAAGAATGTACATATTTATAATGGTCGTAGACCCTTGACATAGGTATTCAAATGAAACAGAAAGAGCTAACTAAGACATTTATGATGATTTCGAATTAACATAAACCCTTTGATCTCCATGATTTATACAAAATTAATTCAGCGTTGTAAGGGTTGACAGTTGACAGTGACAGTTGAAATCTCAGTACACTCAACACTGAAGTTAATTCTTTCACATCTTCTTAATAATAATAACAAATGTCAATGCCACTACACCAAACAGTACACAAGTTGACGTACAATAGCGACAACCACAACGACACCTGGTTGCGTTATTATTAAGAGCACAATAACGCTCATCCTTTAATGGGAATTAATATTATCCACAGAAATTCTGAAAATAGTATAAGAATGGTAGTTGATCAAAGACTAACAAATATTTTGATAATCTCACCCCATTATCACATTATGACAAGTATTTAACCCGTCACCCAGTACTGCCATTGTAGCTTGATTGTTCAATGGTTATGATATACTGGAAGTGAAAACACGGTACATGTAAAACAGTGGCGAATCCAGAATGCGCAAGAGGAGGGCGCGTAAACCACATTTTGGCTAAAAAAGGGGTGTTAGGTTCATTTTTTTCTTAAAAATGCATGAAAATGCAATATTTTCACTTCACTAATAAGGGGGGGGCGTACGCCGGCTACGCCCTATGCTGGATCCGCCACTGTAAAATAGGGAGTTTATTCTAACTATATACGTGCTCAGGCAGATAATTGAACTTCACTCTGCGTTACCGAGGTCCAGTTATTTAATCTAAGTTGAATTCACGGTCGCTACACCCGCAAGCATTAGTTAAATTATTAGAACTAAACTTGATTAAATCACTTATTTCCACATTTGAACAAGTCTCAAACAAAAATATATCATACGCGATCATGATTATACTATCATATGCCCACGACATTCATATGCCTCTCAGACAGATGTGATTGACTTGCTCATAGAAGTGTGAAAAATAATGCGTTGCTATGCATAATTACCTATTATTTACCACACAATTTTAAATCCAAACCACTCATAAAGATTACACAGGTTTCGAGCTTTATTTTGGGATATTATACTTGAATATCTTAAAATGACCTTTTTCACTTACCTGGGGTGGGAGTTGCGGCAGTCTAATTTTTCTTTTATAAATTTCAAACTTCTGTTCGGTCTATCATTTAATCTACCAAGAAGCTTAATGTTTTAATCTTTGCTATTCAGATGAAGATGCGCCTGGCTTCGTGTTTCTACTTACTGCTAATCTGCAGTCCATTAGTTGATGGTGGATGGTTTAGATCAGTATTATTCAGGAGACGTTGTGGTCGTGTTAATTGTTCCTACAATGCTTGGGAGGCGTGGGGATCCTGCACAGTGAACGCATGTGGTGCAACCGGCTCCCAAAGGAGATCGAGATCTTACAGGTGCAACATAATTTTTTTTCTAAGACTTACCTCATGGGTAAGTTTCTTTTGTTCTGAGCAAGCTTCAAATCAAATCAAATGCTATTGAAAATGGTAAAATATTGTGTGATAAAATCTCAGTTATTCAACGATTTTAAATTTGAACATGTCTATTTTTGAAGTACCCTAACATTCTGTCTTCATGACAAGATGCAAACATTGTAAAAACAAATATTAATGTTTAAGTTATTTCAAAATGTTCAGTGCTTTTTGGGCACAGATTTGTTTTATGTTAGTACACAGTGGACTAGTTCCTTAATCCAGGGTTTTTTGCTTCAGTGCGATTGTTGTTTTTTTCAAGACATAATCATTACAATTAAAAGACAATTTGCTAATTTGAGTAGATTTAGATACATCTTCCATTACCAATATATAGGCTGTACCATAGGAGAGAAGATACCAGACAACCCTTTATTGGAAAAAGCTTATGTTGATTACAGTTTTTTATAACTGAACTGATAGTGTATTATATAATTACTTAGTAATACAATCAAAATTGTAATATGTTCAATATCCTCATTTTTAATTAATACAATTGAATATTTTGTTTATTTGAGAACGACTGCAAGGTGTGGTGGAGCAGTGTGTTCTGGGCCTAGATCTGAGACCAAGTCATGTACTGGAGATAGAAAGGTGGATTGTGTGTGGAATCAGTGGCAGGCATATACTTCCTGCTCTGAAATGGAATGTGATGTGACTGGCTCAAGCACCAGGACTAGGACCATCAGGTAATAACTACCTTCCTTTTGGCTGCATACATCAATATAATAGAGTTGGAATGAATGATTCGGGATTCGAAATAAATCAACAAGGAATATAGTTATGGCCAGTTACTCTGGACTTACAATCGACTTTACTAATTATAGACCAATGGTGCCATTACAGATTCATGCATCTTCTCCCTGCTGCTGTGGTTCCCATATTGATTATTCCCCCACATTCAAATTCATTTTCATTAGCAACGGAACATTGTAAATGAATTGTTTCATGGTATAACAGATAAATATATATTATACTTCATTATATAATACTGACTTGTTACTTTATGTCTAATTTTGATATCAAATTGCTGAATGTGGTATCGGGATAATGCATTTTTGTAGTTTAATATAAAAACTTGTATGTGCATACGGATCCTTCAAAGAGGGATAGCTTTTGCTTTCCGATGAATCTTCATCGGCAACTGGGTAATGTTGTTGGCGGTGAGATCCGTGCACTGGAAGTTTTTTTACTTCACATACAAAACACAAACCATGCACCCAGTGTGGGTTTAACCCTTTCAAGCCTGACTTTACATTGTCATCTTCATCCACTACAAGCCGCGAATTGCGTCGCAATTCTCGACTTGTAGTGGATGAAGATGATTTGATGTGATTTAAAAAATAAATTGAATTGGTAAACCAGTTTCATGGAAATTCCCGCTCTAAAAGCCTTGGTTGTAGGAAAATTAGGTCTGCTTTCAGGGATGTAAAATGATGCTTTAATGCATCGTGGGGGCTTAAAGGGTTAATGTCAACAAATGTCGCAGAGGGTTGTCCGACATTAACCATTAACAGATTATGTTCGTTTTTTACATTTTTTATTAGCATATTGCACATCAGCTTTCAAACATGTTGAAGATAAAACGTGACATCAATCAGCAAGAGTTTAAAAATAGTTACCTCCATTTTGTCAAATCTAAGGTTTTTTTTATTAACTTGGAAGTTGTGGATCGCTTCAGCGAGACACAACTTCAAGTGAGTGAAAATTCCAATTGAATAATTTGTCAGTTAAAGGGTTAAACAAAGACTGGCCGAATGTGTTGTGTTTGCTCAGATAATTGCAAAAATATATATTTGTCACTTGGTGAAATCACAGATATGCACCTTGAATTCCTGTGGGAGTTATATATCTGTGCGTTATCTTATGAAGCACATGGTATAAAAAAATTAAACCCAACTCTTTTAAATCATGTTCTAAATGGTCGCTACAGCAGAATATTTATCCGACGCTGACCCGTCTCCAAGGCGAAGCTGTGAACATCTAATGCAGCACATTCAATGCTAGCTGAGACCATATCAATGCATGCTATGCAAGTGATCTTTATTAGCACCGTTGCTGACCGTAGATCCTGGGGTAACTTACATGATACTGCATGTAGAGTATTATCAACAAAGTCCCAGAGTTGCCTACTCACAGTATAACCAGTGTGTCTTTTTTATGTATGCATAATTTGTTTAGTACTACTTAATATATGTATCATACTGTCGAGAAATACATAGGTTTACCATAACAAGGTCCAAACTATATCTACATTGAAAGCAGACATTTGCATGCCTTTTTTATGTATGAATAATGTGTTTAGTACTACTTAACACTTACAGCGCGGGGATCGACTTTAGTCATCAGAATCTGACGTCTGTAGACGTCAGATTCGGATGTCTAGAGTTGATCTGCTCACTGAAAGAGTAAAGAGAATTATAATGGCATTGGACCCATAAAATAGGTATTCAATTGAAGCGGAAAGAGCTAACTAAGACATTATGATTTCAAATGGTAAATAAAACCTTTGGTCTCCATGATTTATACAAAAAAATCAGCGCTTTAATGTTTAATAGACAATTTACCACTTGTACTCAATTATTTGATAATAAGGTAACGTGGCTAATTGGTGCCTGTTATTGTTTTGACAACAGTACTGCTCGCCCAGATTATTTTACAAAACGTGTAATTAATTTGAAACAGGACTTGTTTTGTTATTGGTAGTTTTTTGTTCTTCTAGTATTGCTGCTGAGTGTGGAGGTCAAGGTTGTTCAGGCCCGTTTGACGAGTCACGTGTCTGTACTGGAGACGTAGAGAGGGATTGTGTACGCTGATTGGCTGGACTGGTCTGAATGCAGTGACATGCGCTGTGGCAAAACTGGTGTAATGACTCGGACAAGAGGCTATAGGTGAGTCTGATTGGCTGGTGTGGTCTGAATGCAGTGACATACGCTGTGACAAACATGGTGAAAGAACTTGCTCTAGGGGCTATAGATATGAGTGTATACAACTATGGCATCATGAAGGTGTTAATGATTTGAAACCACACAAATGTGTGTTGCAGATTTGAATGACATGGTCATCGACTAAAACAAAAATTGTATTCTCTAACAGAACTCCACAAACACCAACCACAATTAAATGTTCATTTGCGCTGATTATTAGCCTAGTATGAGAACTTTTGGAATATTTAATTCACGCAGATGCACATCAAATGCTGAGAACAATACATTTGTTTTCAGTATACATTTTCATTTTAAAACTTTCTTCACACTGTCATGTAACATTATGACATGAGAACTAGCACATCCTTCATGGACGAAATGTGTCGCATTGAGTCCCGCCTCGAAATCATATGGCTCTTGTATGGCTAAAATTAGGACCCGCCTCTAGATTTCATGACTAAAAGTAGTTTGAATATTAGTAGCTACTATTATTACAACCACAGGGACCCCCTAAAATGGCGTCGTATTGTGACATCATAGGAAAACGAGGAACGTAAAACACGACATACATATAATGATAATATCACATGTTTTTATAATATGAATAAAATGTTTGCTATGGACATTATCATAAAATGCAATACAAAATGTTTACAGATATTAAAACTCAGGTCAAGATAACTTTATAAAACATAATTTAAAAACATTACATACCACGTTGATAAATATCATAACAATGTTTATACAAATATTTATCCTCGATATCACAAAAACATTTTACAATGTTTTGCATTATGTTTTTATTTATTATTTTATAATATTCTGTTACTCCGACACTTTTTTGTTTTAAAATGTTTTTACACGTATTATCAGACATTTAATCTAACATTTTCTCAATATTATTAAAATGTTTTTGTGTTTGCCGGGTTATGCTGGCGAATATGAATATAAATATGATCTCTTGACATTGCACTTGTTAAGTAAGCAGATACAGCTTATTGGTTTTCACTTGTAAAGTAAACAGATGCTACCTCTTGGCCTTGCACTCGTTAAAGAAGAAGATGCCACCTTTTGGTTTTGCACTTGTAAAGTAAGCATTTCGCCTTTGCATGCAGTGTATATTAATATAACTTTACCTTTACATCTGTTGTGTAGCACCCAAGTTGGATGTGGAGGAGAAAATTGTACTGGTGATAACATGGCATATGAAGCTTGTGAAGGACGAGATCCTCATGAGTGTTCCTCATTTCGCTGGAAATCATGGGGAGAGTGTGATCAGTTCAACTGTGATAACCCAGGAGTTCAATCTAGAAGGAAGAGAATCCCAAGGCGGAACATCTGTGGAAACGTGGCGTGTACGGGAATGAGGCGGCAACAGAGAGATTGTGTCGTCTGGGCGTGCTGGAACTGAGAATAACAAACAGCCCAGCAAACACGAGACGTTCAGCTAATGTTGGTACAGTCTTGGGCCAGCGTCGAAGACAATGATCAACAAAGATCTGGAAATTGTTAAGAGTCAATTAGAAACGGAAACACAAAAGACCAGAGCCATGTTGATCATGTCAACTACAAAAGAAGCCCGTCTGCCAGAGTGTGATATCCACAGAGAGATATCCACATAAACGTTATTGGAACAAAAATTGGCAATACAAAACATGAAAAACGTTTAGGTATCATTATTGACAAAAACCTATCATGGCAGCAACAAGTAAAAAAAGTGAAACAGTCAGTTATTTTTAAACTTTCCATCCTATGAAAAATTAGAAAATATTTACCAGCAGATCTCCGCATACTCTATTGCAATTACTACATACAACCACACCTGGAATATGGTTGCTCCATATGGGGTCAATGTAATAAATCTGATACAGATTCGCTAATAAAACTACAGAGACAAGCTGCACGCCTTATCCTTGATGCTGACAGATATGCCCCATCAGCTCCTTTATTCACACAACTTAATTGGCAAACATTTGGAGATATTACTCATTATAGGAAAGCCCTAATGCTATTCAAAGCTTTAAACAATCAATCACCCACATACTTAACTCACTTATTTCAACCTGCATGTACAAACACACACCATTCATTAAGATCCAAAAC
This sequence comes from Flabesymbios commensalis, assembly GCA_964017125.1. Classification (NCBI taxonomy): domain Eukaryota; kingdom Metazoa; phylum Annelida; class Polychaeta; order Terebellida; family Flabelligeridae; genus Flabesymbios; species Flabesymbios commensalis. The sequence goes on from OZ024907.1 coordinate 94,847,904, forward strand.
TAGCAACACATTTTACATACCAAAAGCCAATCACACAAGTCACAAAGTTTGAAGGGAATATGTAGCTTTCCAACATTAAAAAAACCCAGAAAGAAATCAGTCAATAATCCATCTATTTTTTTTTCTCATCCCTATTCGTAAAAATTATAAGCCAATTATGTAGTTTCGGTTGCTAAACATCAAGCACATCATCATATTTTGAAAAAAATTCGTTTTCATGTCTACTACTTTGCTTATTGACCATTTATATATATTTATATTAGTATGACTGAATTGTTTCAATTATTATGCTATGCATCAGTGTGTGAAATTATGTGCAGTTTGTGTTGTATTGTGTTAGAATATATTGTTAAATATATTATATTATCTATTGAAGGATAAATGTGTGTATATGTACTGCCTATAGCGTTGCTCAACTCATGTATCATACAAAAATTAAATGTTGTTGTATTATATAAATTTATATTGGTATCATGTATTAATAATTTGTATCAACTACAGCATACTTCCATGTGACTTAAAAAAAAACAATTATATGTGCATATATCTGTACTATGCAACATGATAAATTTGTTAATAATATGTATATAATATGTTTTTTTAACCATGAGGGCCCCACGGTAAATGAGCTCTGCTCAGTGGGTATGCACTAGTACCTGTCAACATGTATTATGTCTTTATTATTATTATTATTACTATTATGGGCCAACACTGTACCAACATTGGATGAACGTCTCATGTTTGCTTGGAGGCGTCTTCATGATCTAGATGCTGTGAAAAGAACAAAGACATCAGGCATCGTCCTCAGAATCCAAATGGTGAAAAACACCATTTAAAACAGCGTCTCCAGCAACTTAGGGCTGATAAAATGCCAAATACCCTATAAACAAAACAGCATACAGAAAATAAATGGGTAGTAAACCAACACGTTTTTATATTAATCAGCGTATCAAGACACTAAATACAGATTAAAATACAAATATATATAACAGCGTCTCTAAAAGCTCTCTATAGGCCTACGTCTTATATCATCTGAATCACAAATTCGTTCAACAGATATACCCCATTTCTGTCTTTGTGGACAATAGATACTAATGATGGAAGTGATACAACGATTGTTGAGTGATGTATAATATTCAGATTCACATTACAACCGAGAAAACTGTTTCAGAAAAAAATCGGCAATTTTCCAATAGTTTGTCAAATAAAGGGATCTATTTGGTGTTTTTTTGTTATTTACCTTTTTTTCACAGATTTTATTACATTTCGCTACTTGGCGTCAACACGAGGCATGGATGACAATATAGTACATTTCAAATACGTTGATGTGAAAATTATACAGCTGTGTATTCATAATAATACAATGCTTCTTGAATTGTTCCGCACAGTTTAGATTCACGCATTTCTTATTTTCGACATGCATGTCCGAAATAAGAAATCGGGAATTTCGTCTCTATATCTCCTTTACTGGTAAATGCACAGCACAAAAAATAAAAAAAACTTTTATAGTTTATGGACATGTTTACATCATATGGTCATATTAAGAAACCAAAATAAATCACCGATTGGTGATAAATGATTTTAGCCTGATTGAGGCGCTTTAACATCTCCCGCTGCCATGTAAAGTCTCTCCAAGGCCCGTTAAAACCCACTTCATACCCCTTTAATTCTTCTTCGTTGACATTTAGTAACTTTAAGATATTCTTGTCGATTTTCAACAGTTTTCTGTGCCACATGCCAATCAAGCACACAATATTGGTTTCATGTTGGGGTCATCGTCTTCAACGCTGGCCCAACATTGACTATTTCACGTTGCTCTTTCGCCAAGTAATGCTTATCCGTTGCCATTTAGTGTCATCTCCATCGTATTTAAACGTTCCTCCGTCGTTTTTTATCCGTTCTCTGTCACCCATTAATGACTCTCCATCAGCTTTAAACAGTCTCCCTTTAACGACTCTCTATCGCCTTTTAACGCTGTGCTGTTGCTGTTCAACCCCCCTCTGTCATCAAAAAGTATTTCAATCGCTCTTTAATATTCCCCTGTTTTTCTATGACATTTAACGCCTCTTTGTAACTCCTTGACGCATCTTATTTACATTTCGATGCCCCCCCTGGAGCCTTTCAATATTTCCTCGTCGCAATTTAATTCCTATATCTATGGAATTTTTAAGCCTTTCGTCTTCCTTTAAGTTTCCCATGACTTTTACCGTCTCTCATCACTCTTTAACAATACCTCGTACCCATGAACGTGTTTTTTTGCCTCTCAATGCAGGTATCTATGCCATACAATGGTAGATGTCACATTTAATTTTAAAAGTTCACACAGGGCAAGGGCATTAAACGGCGACAGGGAAACGTTATATGGTGACTGAAACAAGTTAAAAGGCAACAGAAAGATACTAAATGGCGAGGGAGTGGAGTTAAAAAGCAATGAAGTGTCCCATGTAGGAATACGTGGAGGCGTCAGAGTGAAATGAAAAAACGTACAAGCTTTCAAGCTTATTGGGAATTACTAAAGTGCGACGTTAACGGGCTACGGGGATGTGTTAAATGGCGATGGGAAAGAGTGAAATGGCAACGGAGAAGCGTTGAAATGCGACAAAAAACGTTAAATTAGGAGAGAGAGAGAGAGAGGCGGTAAAGGAGGGCAAAAGTACATAATCAAGGGTGGCGGACAGACGTTAGAACGCGACGGAAATGTGTTAAATGACCACGAAGATGCGTTAAAGGGCAATGGATAAATGTTAAATAGAACAGGGAACCACTGAAGAGCATGGGGAGGCATTAAAGGGAGACAAACATTAATGGGAAGAGGGGAGGCGTTTAGTTAGTAAGTGAATGAGTATTACTTTTCGTCGCTTTCTGCAAAATCATGGCAATATCGCAACAGACGGAAGCCCATAGTCTGGACTATGCCATATTTTTATCGAATGACTTAAAGGGTTCTTTATAGTGCACCGTACCATAGACAGCACTGCACACTCCATACCTTTGAACAGTTTGGAGGGGGAGGCGTTATTGTTCTGGACTACTCTATGTATGTATTAGGTTTAATTGTACCCCGGCAGTTGCCTCCATCTCTGTAATCAGCGTGGTGCTTTCTAGTTACAGATGTGACCCGCTGTTGACTGCTCATTTCAAGGGCGACGAAGCGGCATCAAATGACACCAGAGTGGCAAACTTAATTTATCTCAACTTAATTATAATGGGTTGACTAATCGTGTCTCAGATTTAGAAATATGTATTCCACTGACATTTTATGCTAAAAATTAAATACAGCATTTAGCTTTTTAGTTTGTTTAGTTCATGAGTTAGCGTGTTTTATGATTTTGAAAATGGTGATGACAGTCGTCATATTTATCCGTCTATATTTAGATTACATATTGTCAAATCTAACACATAATTATTTAATTGTTTTGTCACGCTAAAAGCTTAAACTCTCTGTATGTTTCTGGTTTTGGCTGTACCTCAGTTGCTTTTATCTCTGTGATAAGCCTGGTGCTTTCTGGCTACAGATATGACCCACTGTTCGTACACAGTGGACAACTGCTTTCGGCAGTAATGGTCATTTAGGTGGCATTGCATTGTATGGTGGTAATATGATAAAACAGTGCAGTCCATGAATGAGATTAATGATGTAAAGATGATGACGTGACTGTGAGGTGATAGAGCATTGTGGATTATTGAGACTGCTTTCCTTCACTCGCCGATAACCTTGAAAAGGAGTTTTGGGGATTTATCCTGAGACATGCCCAGACGGTCAAAGACTTGGGTTTCGCTATGCAAAACACAGCTCCGCTATCCTCGAGTCGGATAGTCCCAGAGTAATAATAGCTGAGTGTAACTCCATTCATCCCACGTGAGAGATCTAATGTCAAACACTACTGCTGGTAGTTTAAGACCTTACCACGGCCAACACCTGTGTCTGCACTGATACGGGAGCTGTTGAGTGGTGGAATCAGGGTAGGCCGCTGGCAATCCACCCTAATATCATAGCCTGACACATTGGATGCCAAAAATAGTATATCAATAGTATATCAAATCTAAAGTTATTATTTCATCTAATTTTCTCCATTATTAATTTATTTTACGGCAGAACATTTCGGCTGTTAGTGATACATTGTATACTGAAATAAAAAGCAGCATTTATGTGTTGTTGTATCTCACAATCTGAAGATATTACTGCACTTGCACACACAAACAAAATGCATACATAATTAGAGGAAATACAAGCCATGCGGCTTCACTCCTCACTTTCTGTTATATACTATTATGTATGTAATATGTATGTTTCAGATAAGAACCAATATTATTATTATAGTGGAATTTGATATATTACGTTATCGTATTCCAGTGTTTTCAAAATGCTATGGCGACGATCTTTGATTTTGAAGTAGAAATAGTCCTAAATCAAAAAAAAACATACGAGTAGCCTGAGTGGGCTATCAGTAGGGGATAACCCCCCCTTCTACAGGTAGCCTTAGTAGGCTATTCGTAGGGGAAATTCCCCCCTACGGGTAGCCTGAGTAGGTTATCAGTAGGGGATATTCCCCCCTACGGGTAGCCTGAGTAGGCTATCAGTGGGGGATAACCCCCCTACAGGTAGCCTCAGGAGGCTATCAGTAGGGGATATTCCCCCCTTCAGGTAGCCTCGGTAGGCTATCCGTAGGGGATATTTCCCCCCTACGGGTAGCCTGAGTAGGCTATCAGTAGGGGATATTCCCCCCTTCAGGTAGCCTCAGTAGGCTATCCGTAGGGGATATCCCCCCTACAGGTAGTCTGAGTAGGCTATCAGTAGGAGATATTCCCCCCTACGGGTAGCCTAGGTAGGCTATTAGTAGGGGATATCCCCCCTACAGGTAGCCTGAGTAGGCTATCCGTAGGGGATATTTCCCCGACGGGTAGCCTGAATAGGCTATCAGTAGGGGTTATTTCCCCCTACGGGTAGCCTGAGTAGGCTATCAGTAGGGGATATTTCCCCCCTACAAGTAGCCTGAGTAGGCTATCAGTAGGGGATATTTCCCCCTACGAGTAGCCTAAGTAGGCTATATGTAGGGGATATTTCCCCCCTACGGGTAGCCCGAGCAGGCTATCAGTAGGAGATACTCCCCCCCCCTACGGGTAGCCTGAGTAGGCTATCAGTAGGGGATATCCCCCCCTACGGGTAGCCTGAGTAGGCTATCAGTAGGGGATATATTATTTTACGGCAGAACCTTTCGGCTGTTAGTGATACATTGTATACTGAAATAAAAAGCAGCGTTTATGTGTTGTTGTATCTCACAATCTGAAGATATTACTGCACTTGCACACACAAACAAAATGTATACATAATTAGAGGAAATATAAGCCATGCGGCTTCACTCCTCACTTTCTGTTATATACTATTATGTATGCAATATGTATATGTATGTTTCAGATAAGAACCAATATTATTATTATAGTGCAATTTGATATATTACGTTATCGTATTCCAGTGTTTTCAAAATGCAATGGCGACGATCTTTGATTTTGAAGTAGAAATGGTCCTAAATAAATAAAAAACATACGGGTAGCCTGAGTGGGCTATCAGTAGGGGATAACCCCCCCTCTACAGGTAGCCTTAGTAGGCTATTCGTAGGGAGAATTCCCCCCTACGGGTAGCCTTAGTAGGTTAACAGTAGGGGATATTCCCCCCTACGGGTAGCCTGAGTAGGCTATCAGTAGGGGATAACCCCCCTACAGGAAGCATCAGTAGGCTATGAGTAGGGGATATTCCCCCCTACGGCTAGTCTGAATAGGCTATCCGTAGGGGGATATTCCACCCTACGGGTAGCCTGAGTAGGCTATCCGTAGGGGATATTAACCTCCTACGGGTAGCCTGAGTAGGCTATCAGTAGCGGATATTCCCCCCTACAGGTAGCCTCAGTAGGCTATCAGTAGGGGAAATTCCCCCCTACGGGTAGCCTGAGTAGGCTATCCGTAGGGGATATCCCTTCCTACGGGTAGCCTGAGTAGGCTATCAGTAAGAGATATTCCCCCCTACGGGTAGCCTGGGTAGGCTATCGGTAGGGGATATCCCTCTCTACGGGTAGCCTGAGTAGGCTATCAGTAGGAGATATCCCCCCCTACAGGTAGCCTGAGTAGGCTATCAGTAGGGGTTATTTCCCCTACGGGTAGCCTGAGTAGGTTATCAGTAGGGGATATTTCCCCCTACAAGTAGCCTGAGTAGGCTATCAGTAGGGGATATTTCCCCTCTACGGGTAGCCTGAGCAGGCTGTCAAGAGGGGATACTCCCCCCCTACAGGTAGCCTGAGTAGGCTATCAGTAGGGGTTATTTCCCCCTACGGGTAGCCTGAGTAGGCTATCAGTAGGGGATATTCCCCCCTACGGGTAGCCTGAGTAGGCTATCAGTAGGGGATTTCCCCCCTACAGGTAGCCTGAGTAGGCTATCCGTAGGGGATATTTCTCCATACGGGTAGGGTTAGGGTTAGTCAGTAGGGGACATTTCCCCCTACGGGTAGCCTGAGTAGGCTATCCGTAGGGGATATTCTCCGCCTAAGGGTAGCCTGAGTGGCTATCAGTAGGGGATCTTTCCCCCCTACAGGTAGTCTGAGTAGGCTATCAGTAGGGGATCTTTCCCCCCTACAGGTAGTCTGAGTAGGCTATCAGTAGGGGATATTTCCCCCCTACGGGTAGCCTTAGTAGGCTATCAGTAGAGGATAACCCCCCTACAGGCAACCTGAGTAGGCTATCAGTAGGGGATATTTCCCCCTACGGGTAGCCTGAATAGGCTGTCAGTAGGGGATATTTCCCCCTACAGGTAGCCTGAGTAGGCTATCCGTAGGGGATATTCCCCCGACGGGTAGCCTGAATAGGCTATCAGTAGGGGTTAATTCCCCCTACGGGTAGCCTGAGTAGGCTATCAGTAGGGGATATTTCCCCCCTACAAGTAGCCTGAGTAGGCTATCAGTAGGGGATATTTCCCCCCTACGGGTAGCCTGAGCAGGCTATCAGTAGGGGATATTCCCCCCTACAGGTAGCCTCAGTAGGCTATCAGTAGGGGATATTCCCCCCTACGGGTAGCCTGAGTAGGCTATCAGTAAGATATATTCCCCCCTACGGGTAGCCTGGGTAGGCTATCAGTAGGGGATATCCCCCCTACAGGTAGCCTGAGTAGGCTATCCGTAGGGGATATTTCCCCGACGGGTAGCCTGAATAGGCTATCAGTAGGGGTTATTTCCCCCTACGGGTAGCCTGAGTAGGCTATCAGTAGGGGATATTTCCCCCTACAAGTAGCGGGAAGTAGGCTATCAGTAGGGGATATTCCCCCCCTACGGGTAGCCTGAATAGGCTATCAGTAGGGGATATTTCCCCCCTACGGGTAGCCTGAGCAGGCTATCAGTAGGGGATATCCCCCCTACAGGTAGCCTGAGTAGGCTATCAGTAGGGGATATTTCCCCGACGGGTAGCCTGAATAGGCTATCAGTAGGGGTTATTTCCCCCTACGGGTAGCCTGAGTAGGCTATCAGTAGGGAATAACCCCCCTACAGGTAGCCTCAGGAGGCTATCAGTAGGGGATATTCCCCCCTTCAGGTAGCCTCAGTAGGCTATCCGTAGGGGATATCCCCCCTACAGGTAGTCTGAGTATGCTATCAGTTAGAGATATTCCCCCCTACGGGTAGCCTAGGTAGGCTATCAGTAGGGGATATCCCCCCTACAGGTAGCCTGAGTAGGCTATCCGTAGGGGATATTTCCCCGACGGGTAGCCTGAATAGGCTATCAGTAGGGGTCATTTCCCCCTACGGGTAGCCTGAGTAGGCTATCAGTAGGGGATATTTCCCCCCTACAAGTAGCCTGAGTAGGCTATCAGCAGGGGATAATTCCCCCTACGGGTAGCCTAAGAAGGCTATCAGTAGGGGATATTTCCCCCTACGGGTAGCCTGAGCAGGCTATCAGTAGGAGATACTCCCCCCCCCTACGGGTAGCCTGAGTAGGCTATCAGTAGGGGATATCCCCCCCTACGGGTAGCCTGAGTAGGCTATCAGTAGGGGATATATTATTTTACGGCAGAACCTTTCGGCTGTTAGTGATACATTGTATACTGAAATAAAAAGCAGCGTTTATGTGTTGTTGTATCTCACAATCTGAAGATATTACTGCACTTGCACACACAAACAAAATGTATACATAATTAGAGGAAATTTAAGCCATGCGGCTTCACTCCTCACTTTCTGTTATATACTATTATGTATGCAATATGTATATGTATGTTTCAGATAAGAACCAATATTTTTATTATAGTGGAATTTGATATATTACGTTATCGTATTCCAGTGTTTTCAAAATGCAATGGCGACGATCTTTGATTTTGAAGTAGAAATAGTCCTAAATAAAAAAAACCCATACGGGTAGCCTGAGTGGGCTATCAGTAGGGGATAACACCCCCTCTACAGGTAGCCTTAGTAGGCTATTCGTAGGGAGAATTCCCCCCTATGGGTAGCCTTAGTAGGTTAACAGTAGGGGATATTCCCCCCTACGGGTAGCCTGAGTAGGCTATCAGTAGGGGATAACCCCCTACAGGAAGCATCAGGAGGCTATCAGTAGGGGATATTCCCCCTTCAGGTAGCCTCGGTAGGCTATCCGTAGGGGATATTTCCCCCCTACGGGTAGCCTGAGTAGGCTATCATTAGGGGATATTCCCCCCTTCAGGTAGCCTCAGTAGGCTATCCGTAGGGATATCCCCCCTACAGGTAGTCTGAGTAGGCTATCAGTAGGACATATTCACCCCTACGGGTAGCCTAGGTAGGCTATCAGTAGGGGATATCCCCCCTACAGGTAGCCTGAGTAGGCTATCCGTAGGGGATATTTCCCCGACGGGTAGCCTGAATAGGCTATCAGTAGGGGTTATTTCCCCTTACGGGTAACCTGAGTAGGCTATCAGTAGGGGATATTTCCCCCTACAAGTAGCCTGAGTAGGCTATCAGTAGGGGATACTTCCCCCCTACGGGTAGCCTGAGTAGGCTATCAGTAGGGGATATTTCCCCCCTACGGGTAGCCTGAGCAGGCTATCAGTGGGAGACACTCCCCCCTACAGGTAGCCTCAGGAGGCTCTCAGTAGGGGATATTCCCCCCTTCAGGTAGCCTCGGTAGGCTATCCGTAGGGGATATTTCCCCCTACGGGTAGCCTGAGTAGGCTATCAGTAGGGGATATTCCCCCGACGGGTAGCCTGAATAGGCTATCAGTAGGGGTTATTTCCCCCTACGGGTAGCCTGAGTAGGCTATCAGTAGGGGATATTCCCCCGACGGGTAGCCTGAATAGGCTATCAGTAGGGGTTAATTCCCCCTACGGGTAGCCTGAGTAGGCTATCAGTAGGGGATATTTCCCCCCTACGGGTAGCCTGAGCAGGCTATCAGTAGGGGATATTCCCCCCTACAGGTAGCCTCAGTAGGCTATCAGTAGGGGATATTCCCCCCTACGGGTAGCCTGAGTAGGCTATCCGTAGGGGATATCCCCCCCTACGGGTAGTCTGAGTAGGCTATCAGTAGGGGATATTCCCCCCTACGGGTAGCCTGAGTAGGCTATCAGTAGGGGATATATTATTTTACGGCAGAACCTTTCGGCTGTTAGTGATACATTGTATACTGAAATAAAAAGCAGCGTTTATGTGTTGTTGTATCTCACAATCTGAAGATATTACTGCACTTGCACACACAAACAAAATGTATACATAATTAGAGGAAATTTAAGCCATGCGGCTTCACTCCTCACTTTCTGTTATATACTATTATGTATGCAATATGTATATGTATGTTTCAGATAAGAACCAATATTTTTATTATAGTGGAATTTGATATATTACGTTATCGTATTCCAGTGTTTTCAAAATGCAATGGCGACGATCTTTGATTTTGAAGTAGAAATAGTCCTAAATAAAAAAACCCATACGGGTAGCCTGAGTGGGCTATCAGTAGGGGATAACACCCCCTCTACAGGTAGCCTTAGTAGGCTATTCGTAGGGAGAATTCCCCCCTATGGGTAGCCTTAGTAGGTTAACAGTAGGGGATATTCCCCCTACGGGTAGCCTGAGTAGGCTATCAGTAGGGGATAACCCCCCACAGGAAGCATCAGGAGGCTATCAGTAGGGGATATTCCCCCTTCAGGTAGCCTCGGTAGGCTATCCGTAGGGGATATTTCCCCCCTACGGGTAGCCTGAGTAGGCTATCATTAGGGGATATTCCCCCCTTCAGGTAGCCTCAGTAGGCTATCCGTAGGGGATATCCCCCCTACAGGTAGTCTGAGTAGGCTATCAGTAGGACATATTCACCCCTACGGGTAGCCTAGGTAGGCTATCAGTAGGGGATATCCCCCCTACAGGTAGCCTGAGTAGGCTATCCGTAGGGGATATTTCCCCGACGGGTAGCCTGAATAGGCTAGCAGTAGGGGTTATTTCCCCTTACGGGTAACCTGAGTAGGCTATCAGTAGGGGATATTTCCCCCTACAAGTAGCCTGAGTAGGCTATCAGTAGGGGATACTTCCCCCCTACGGGTAGCCTGAGTAGGCTATCAGTAGGGGATATTTCCCCCCTACGGGTAGCCTGAGCAGGCTATCAGTAGGAGACACTCCCCCCTACAGGTAGCCTCAGGAGGCTCTCAGTAGGGGATATTCCCCCCTTCAGGTAGCCTCGGTAGGCTATCCGTAGGGGATATTTCCCCCCTACGGGTAGCCTGAGTAGGCTATCAGTAGGGGATATTCCCCCGACGGGTAGCCTGAATAGGCTATCAGTAGGGGTTATTTCCCCCTACGGGTAGCCTGAGTAGGCTATCAGTAGGGGATATTCCCCCGACGGGTAGCCTGAATAGGCTATCAGTAGGGGTTAATTCCCCCTACGGGTAGCCTGAGTAGGCTATCAGTAGGGGATATTTCCCCCCTACGGGTAGACTGAGCAGGCTATCAGTAGGGGATATTCCCCCCTACAGGTAGCCTCAGTAGGCTATCAGTAGGGGATATTCCCCCCTACGGGTAGCCTGAGTAGGCTATCCGTAGGGGATATCCCCCCCTACGGGTAGTCTGAGTAGGCTATCAGTAGGGGATATTCCCCCCTACGGGTAGCCTGAGTAGGCTATCAGTAGGGGATATCCCCCCTACAGGTAGCCTGAGTAGGCTATCCGTAGGGGATATTTCCCCGACGCGTAGCCTGAATAGGCTATCAGTAGGGGTTATTTCCCCCTACGGGTAGCCTGAGTAGGCTATCAGTAGGGGATTTTCCCCCCCCTACAAGTAGCCTGAGTAGGCTATCCGTAGGGGATATTTCCCCGACGGGTAGCCTGAATAGGCTATCAGTAGGGGTTATTTCCCCCTACGGGTAGCCTGAGTAGGCTATCAGTAGGGGATTTCCCCCCCCCCTACAAGTAGCCTGAGTAGGCTATCAGTAGGGGATATTTCCCCCATACGGGTAGCCTGAGTAGGCTATCATTAGGGCATATTTCCCCCCTACAAGTAGCCTGAGTAGGCTATCAGTAGGGGATATTGCCCCCTACGGGTAGCCTGAGTAGGCTATCAGTAGGGGATATCCCCCCTACGGGTAGCCTGAGAATGCTATCAGTAGGGGATAACCCCCCCCCCCCTACGGGTAGCCTGAGTAGGCTATCAGTAGGGGATATCCCCCCTACAGGTAGTCTGAGTAGGCAATCAGTAGGAGATATTCCCCCCTACGGGTAGCCTAGGTAGGCTATCAGTAGGGGATATCCCCCCTACAGGTAGCCTGAGTAGGCTATCCGTAGGGGATATTTCCCCCTACAAGTAGCGGGAAGTAGGCTATCAGTAGGGGATATTCCCCCCCCTACGGGTAGCCTGAATAGGCTATCAGTAGGGGATATTTCCCCCCTACGGGTAGCCTGAGCAGGCTATCAGTAGGGGATATCCCCCCTACAGGTAGCCTGAGTAGGCTATCCGTAGGGGATATTTCCCCGACGGGTAGCCTGAATAGGCTATCAGTCGGGGTTATTTCCCCCTACGGGTAGCCTGAGTAGGCTATCAGTAGGGGATATTTCCCCCTACAAGTAGCGGGAAGCAGGCTATCAGTAGGGGATATTCCCCCCCTACGGGTAGCCTGAGTAGGCTATCCGTAGGGGATATTTCCCCGACGGGTAGCCTGAATAGGCTATCAGTAGGGGTTATTTCCCCCTACGGGTAGCCTGAGTAGGCTATCAGTAGGGGATTTCCCCTCCCCTACAAGTAGCCTGAGTAGGCTATCAGTAGGGGATATTTCCCCCCTACGGGTAGCCTGAGTAGGCTATCATTAGGGGATATTTCCCCCCTACAAGTAGCCTGAGTAGGCTATCAGTAGGGGATATTGCCCCCTACGGGTAGCCTGAGTAGGCTATCCGTAGGGGATATTTCCCCGACGAGTAGCCTGAATAGGCTATCAGTAGGGGTTATTTCCCCCTACGGGTAGCCTGAGTAGGCTATCAGTAGGGGATTTTCCCCCCCTATAAGTAGCCTGAGTAGGCTATCCGTAGGGGATATTTCCCCGACGGGTAGCCTGAATAGGCTATCAGTAGGGGTTATTTCCCCCTACGGGTAGCCTGAGTAGGCTATCAGTAGGGGATTTCCCCCCCCTACAAGTAGCCTGAGTAGGCTATCAGTAGGGGATATTTCCCCCCTACGGGTAGCCTGAGTAGGCTATCATTAGGGGATATTTCCCCCCTACAAGTAGCCTGAGTAGGCTATCAGTAGGGGATATTGCCCCCTACGGGTAGCCTGAGCAGGCTATCAGTAGGGGATATACCACCCTACGGGTAGCCTGAGTAGGCTATCCGTAGGGGATATCCCCCCTACGGGTAGGCCTGAGTAGGCTATCAGTAGGGGATATCCCCCCTACGGGTAGCCTGAGAATGCTATCAGTAGGGGATAACCCCCCATACGGGTAGCCTGAGTAGGCTATCAGTAGGGGATATCCCCCCTACAGGTAGTCTGAGTAGGCTATCAGTAGGAGATATTCCCCCCTACGGGTAGCCTAGGTAGGCTATCAGTAGGGGATATCCCCCTACAGGTAGCCTGAGTAGGCTATCCGTAGGGGATATTTCCCCGACGGGTAGCCTGAATAGGCTATCAGTAGGGGTTATTTCCCCCTACGGGTAGCCTGAGTAGGCTATCAGTAGGGGATATTTCCCCCCTACAAGTAGCCTGAGTAGGCTATCAGTAGGGGATATCCCCCCCTACAGGTAGCCTGAGTAGGCTATCCGTAGGGGATATTCCCCCGACGGGTAGCCTGAGCAGGCTATCAGTAGGGGATATACCACCCTACGGGTAGCCTGAGTAGGCTATCCGTAGGGGATATCCCCTCCTACGGGTAGCCTGAGTAGGCTATCAGTAGGGGATATCCCCCCTACGGGTAGCCTGAGAATGCTAAAAGTAGGGGATAACCCCCCCCCCTACGGGTAGCCTGAGTAGGCTATCAGTAGGGGATATCCCCCCTTCAGGTAGCCTGAGTAGGCTGTCCGTAGGGGATATTTCCACCTACGGGTAGCCTGAATAGGCTATCAGTAGGGGATATTTCCCCCTACTAAGGCTCTCCATAGGGGATATTCTCCGCCTAAGGGTAGCCTGAGTAGGCTATCAGTAGGGGATAACCCCCCTACAGGTAGCCTGAGAAGGCTATCAGTAGGGTATATTTCCCCCCTACAGATAGCCTGAGTAGGCTATACGTAGGGGATATTCCCCCCTATCGATAGCCTCAGTAGGCTATGAGTAGGGGATATTCCCCCTACGGGTAGTCTCAATAGGCTATCCGTAGGGGATATTCCACCCTACAGGTAGCCTGAGTAGGCTATTCGTAGGGGATATTTCCCCCCTACAGGTAGCCTGAATAGGCTATCAGTAGGGTATATTCCCCCCTAAGGATAGCCTGAGTAGGCTATACGTAGGGGATATTCCCTCTACAGGTAGCCTGAGTAGGCTATCCGTAGGGGATATTCCCCCCCTACCGGTAGCCTCAGTAGGCTATGAGTAGGGGATATTCCCCCCTACGGGTATTTTCAATAGGCTATCCGTAGGGGATATTCCACCCTACGGGTAGCCTGGGTACGCTATCCGTAGGGGATATTCCCTCCTACGGGTAGCCTGAGTAGGCTATCAGTAGGGGATATTCTCCCTACGGGTAGACTGAGTACGCTAACCGTAGGGGATATTCCCCAGCACTCCCCCTGCGTGTAGCCCGAGTAGGTTATCAGTAGAGGATATTCCCCCCCACGGGTAGCCTGAGTAGGCTATCCGTAGGGGATATTCCCCCTACATGTAGCCTCAGCAGGCTATCAGTAGGGGATATTTCCCCCTATGGGTAGCCTGATTAGGCTCTTCGTAGGGGATATTTCCCCCCTACAGGTAGCCTGATTAGGCTATCAGTAGGGTATATTTCCCCCTACAGATAGCCTGAGTAGGCTATACGTAGGGGATATTCCCCCTACAGGTAGCCTGAATAGGCTATCTGTAGGGGATATTCCCCCCTACCGTTAGCCTCAGTAGGCTATGAGTAGGGGATATTCCCCCCTACGGGTAGTCTCAATAGGCTATCCGTAGGGGATATTCCACCCTACGGGTAGCCTGAGTAGGCTATCCATAGGGGACATTCCCACCTACGGGTAGCCTGAGTAGGCTATCAGTAGGGGATATTCTCCGTGCGGGTAGACTGAGTAGGCTATCAGTAGGGGATATTCCACCCTACGGGTAGCCTGAGTAAGCTATCCGTAGGGGATATCCCCCCTACGGGTAGCCTGAATAGGCTATCAGTAGGGGATATCCCCCCCTACGGGTAGCCTGAGTAGGCTATCAGTAGGGGATATTCCCCCCTACGGGTAGCCTGAGTAGGCTATCAGTAGGGGATATTTCCCCCCTACAAGTAGCCTGAGTAGGCTATCAGTAGGGGATATTTCCCCCCTACGGGTAGCCTGAGCAGGCTATCAGTAGGGGATATTCCCCCCTACAGGTAG